>JARHVA010001077.1:600000-1200000 GCA_037957365.1 Torreya grandis
ATGTTTTTTGAAGTGCCCTAAGTTGGAGAGTGGTTGGCCACTATGCAATGAAACATTTTGAGCAGGGGATTGTTTGTGATGAGTTGCATTCGATCCCATTGAATGGAACCGAGCAAATGTTGAGCTATCTTTATTTGTCCACATTTTACATAGTTATTGTTAAGAGATATAATGTTGTCACAGTTCATATAATATAGAGAAAGGAGTTTCTAGAAGAAAAAAAAAGTGTAGAAAGTTATTAATTATTTACTATTCTCATCTTAATGATGGATTTTAAATATTAATTAAAAAAAATGACAACATTTTTGGTAGAAGCACTTCTCTATAGTTATTGCTCTTCCCCTGAGAAAAGTCTAAATTATAATCTTGTTTTTATCTATTAACATAATTATTGAGGTTAAGTAGGAGATGCCTATAAGTTACCAACAACGGAAGTTTCTACAATAATGGACTTTTCAAATGCAGGTTTTCCTTGCATTTCCCATAGGCAAAAACATGCATTACTCAATTGCTACTTTTAATAAAAGGTTGTTTCAAAAAATTCATTTGATATCTATAATTTATTTCACCTGTGGTTGCTTTATTTTGAATGCTTTCTTTAAGACGAGCAACTTCTTCCTTGACATTTCTGACTTGATCACACGTTTGGCTACACAAGTTAAGCTTGAATTGAGAAAATGCAGTTCATTTCTCTAGGGAAGATGAATATAAGTAATATATATATATATAGAATTGTTCTTTATACCTAGTCTTCTGTTGCTTGGAGCTCTACCATCAATAAATCCATCACTTGCCCTTTTGTATATAACCTCATATTTGAAGCATATAAAATGTCCTTTACCTTACAAAGATAAACAAAGCATAAACAAAACATAGAAAACCTTAAAGAAGGCCTTGGCTTTCCTTCTTTTACATATAAGATTTGGCCCTTGTCACGAACATTACATAGAAAATAAGATGCAGGAGTGATAGAAACAGGATAAATTTATATCATCCTATCTTTGGCGATTGCCTCATTTGCAAGAAATAATTAGAAGTCTTTACATGATACCTTTTTTTTTAACATGATTTTATGAATCTCAACAAGGAAAGGACTTTCTGACTACAATACGGTACTCAAATGAATCTTTTTTATTTGACATCACAAATTTGTGATGTTGTCCAGGCTAGTGTAGAGAAAGGTGATTTCTGTTGACGCAGTGGATTGCACCCTCGACAGGAGGCCGAGCTCCTGCCTTCCACACGCAACAATGGAAACTCCCCTCTTGCCTATGGGCCTGGCAAAACTGGTGGGAGAGTCTCTAAATAAGGGCTAGCTCCCTTTGATGTATCTTTTAAGTCCTGGATTTCCTACTGCTAACAAATAAATGAAAAATGGGGGGGGGTTTTGAAAAGGGAGAAGGATGCTGAAAATAGAACCTAAACCTAAACTAAAAGGTGATACACCAAAAAAGTTGATCTACTTAGCTCAAACATACGCTTTTCACCAAGAAGACGCTGGCATACACTTCATTTGATATGAGAAAATCTTCTGTATCAGTGAGTCAAGGGTCTGTGGAGATACAGGGAGGAAGAACTACCAGAGGTGTTCTGAGACACTCTATGGCAGCCTGTTCACATGCGCCTATATTCCTGCTGGAGACACTTTTGGCAAACCTGCAGAAGAAGAAACCTCACAATGCACTAGACATGCTGGAATCGTTCTGTGAAAGCATAAAATAAAATGACTTAACACAAAATGAAAATATAGACATATGCGTGAGTGCAAGTTCAAATGGAGGTAAAAATTGCTAAGTCTTGATTCAAGGTAAAATCCGGCAGAGTTACGCCTTACAAACCAAGAGATTTTTGGGCAAAGCTTTGTCTTACAGGCTAAGAGATCTTTTTTCTTCAAATGAGAAGTTTACAATATATATAGAGAGAAGTGAAGGCGCCCCTTTGGAAAAGAATTTTGGCGCCCTTTGACAAGCTGGCCCATGTGCGTTGAGAGCATCAGGAAGAGGAAGCCACTTGATAGATAATGCTGTGTCAGCTCTTGCTTTGACTTTGGCGTTCAAACATCAATGTGAAAGCATGGGCCGCGCCTCTTTTCTGCGAACAGACTGCTTCTTTCAAATATTCATGCGGTTTGTCTACTCATAAATGCAAAGTGGAGAAAACAAGCTGCGCCGCTTACTGTTTGCGCCGTTTGATGACCACTTGGCAAGCACTGTTCCAACTGCAGGAGTAAATCCTTGAGTTGACACCTCTCTTTGCCACTTGGACTGTTTGTCCATTTCTGCACTGTCTCTTCTTGGTTTTGTCTTCTTTGTCTCCTTCGGCCCTCGGGGCTATCTTCTTGGCGCGTTGTTGAGTTCACTTGCGGCTTGTCCTTAAGCTTTTTCAAAATCAAAGGCTTTATTACCGCCTTACATTTGACGTCTACGCACCTGTCACTGGGCGTTTGAACTTCCAACGGCTAGTTCGCCGTGCTCGATTTTGACGTCTTCGGGCCCGTCAACCCTTGGAATTTCTTCGGCCTTTTCCTTTCCTTCGGCTTTCTTCTCTTCGGTCGGGCTTTTGTTTCGGCCAATTTCCCGCGGACAAAATGTTCGCAAGAATTGTCTCGTTCGCTTCCTTTCCTTCGGAGTTTTCTCTCGGGCTTTTCCCGAATTTCTTCGGACTTTTTGTCCGAAGGAATTCCTTCGGACAAAAGTTTGAAAGAAATCATTCTTTCCTTTGCTTTGTCTTTTTGCGGGATTTTCTTCCGAAGAATTTCTTCGGACAATATGTTTGAAGGAATTCCTTCGGACATTTTGTCCGAAGAAATTCTCGTCCTCACTTTTTCAAAGGAATTTCAGCTTTTTCGGCCTTCTCTTTGGTCCCTTTGAAAATGTTTCCAGCCCTCCACAAGGGCACTTGAGTCCGGAACTGCCCTCTGCAAGGGCACTTGAATGGTCCCTTTTGTGCCTAAGTGTCAGGAACTCGTCTCTGCCTGTAGAGTCCGTAGAAACCCCTGTAGAGTCTGTAGAAATTTTCTGCAGAGTCCGTAGAAACTTCTTGCAGAGTCCGTAGAAACTTCTTGCAGAGTTCGTAGAAAAAAGACTTGTGCAAAATCAAAAATGTACTGGCTTAGAACAACAGGGGAAAAAAGGGGGGACCGATTTTGGCCTGCAAGACCAAAATGGTCAACAAATTGGCGACTCCCAGGGGAAGCATGCCTGCTATGCTTAGAAACTAGTTGCCTTAAAATCCATTGGGCACGGAGTCAGAATGCAGCGTTGAAGAAAGGTTAACAACAGCCTTGAGAGATCCCAGAATCAATCATGAGCTTTTACCCCAGACACAAGGGAAAACACACACAAGGCTAAAAACACGACTTGTGCAAACAACACTTAGGGAAAACAGGAAAAGGAACTGAAAGCAAACTACCATGTACAACTAACCAGGTATATTTGCCTCCCTCCTAGATCAAAGGAAAAACTTCTTAAGTCTCCTTCTTGGCTAGGAAACTTATGGTGCCAAACAAGTGGCTGAATGAAATGGAGATTTGGTGACCTACTCCTCTTGCCTGCCACCTTGATTGGCTTGCATCCGAGTGGATCAGAGTCAAACATGCTTCCAACATATATGTACTCTTCTTGTTCTTGGAAGCTTGTTGAATGCTGGTCCTTCATGCTGGTGCGTTTCACCAAGAAATCAATGGCTACTAGCTCATCACCATAAGCCCTTTGATATGTATAGCTCCTTTGCAGTGCATCATGGTTGGACCCGTTCCCTTTTGTTTCATTGAAAATCCTGTCAAACTCATCCTCTGCTCCCTCATGGCCTTCTTGAAGAAGGGTGACTGTTGTGATGTCTGAAATGGAATCACAAACTGATTGCTCATCCCACAGAACATCACCTTCTTGTTCAAAGCTCTCTTCTTCAAAGTTGTCTTCAAGATGGACAGGCCTCTCCTTTTCCCGCTCAAGGATCAGAGTCTCTAGTTGTTCAAAGACATCCATCTGATCCTCCTCCAACTCAGGGTCCTCGACATAGTCGTCCTCATCGAAGCAACAAGGAAGTTCATCAAATAGAGGAGAGAGCTCACCATGCTTACATTCCTCTTTGTATTGCTGGAACATTTGCATGTATGCATGCCTTGTGTCTTCTCCATTGTCGATGATGTCTTCAAAAGGAGCATCGACGATGATTTCTTCTTCTTTGATGCTCATGATAGCCTCTTGAGAAACTGCAAATTGGATCTTTTCTTCCTCACTCGCCTCATGCAAAACAAGTTCCTCCTTGAGAAGGGGTGAAGTGGAAAAATCATGTGGAAGAAGAGGCAGTCCTTGAGCTAGAATCGAATGATTCTCCTCTTTCCATTTGGCCAGCACTTCATCTATATCAGGTGTGCCCTGATAGCTCTCTCGGAGGTGTGTAGATGGGGTGTGTTCAGACATGTCCATTACACATTGGCTGAGGAATCTCGCTCTGGATTCCAACTCTGCAATTCTCCTGGCTATATTTTTTTGAAAGAGCCTTTCCTGGAGGTCACAATCATCGTCATGAGGAGTAGGAGCAGGTTCGTTTTCTTCAAGGTTTTGAGCAAAAGCTTTCTTCTCCTCCTTCCTGCCCCATGATTCCACTGTTTGCTTCCAAGTCATGACCTCGGAATTGGAATTTTCCCTTCTTGTTGAAGGGCAACTAGGAGAGTTGCTTGCGGGGATTGCATGAAAAACCTGAGCCTGATTAAAACCGTATGAAGGAATACAAGGCCCATGATTCTTATCAATGGGATTATACATACAAAAAATGAGATTGCTTGATGGCACCAGAACTGCTTAACCAGCTAATTCAACTCAGAGTCGCCATTGGTGTTGATGAAAAAAGCCTCCAAGGGCTGGTTGGTTGAAGAACACACCAAAAATTCTTCAAATCTTTGGACAAAACTTGTCCTAGTTGATCCCACTGGGCGTGCCAAAAACTGTTGACGCAGTGGATTGCACCCTCGACAGGAGGCCGAGCTCCTGCCTTCCACACGCAACAATGGAAACTTCCCTCTTGCTTGTGAGCCTGGCAAAACTGGGAGGAGAGTCTCTAGATAAGGGCTAGCTCCCTTTGATGTATCTTTTAGGTCCTGGATTTCCTACGCTAACAAATAAATAAAAAAGGGGGGGGGGGGTTGAAAAGGGAGAAAGATGCTGAAAACAAAACCTAAACCTAAACTAAAAGGTGATACACCAAAAAAGTTGATCTACTTAGCTCAAACATACGCTTTTCATCAAGAAGACGCTGGCATACACTTCATTTGATATGGGAAAATCTTCTGTATCAGTGAGTCAGGGGTCTGTGGAGATACAGGGAGGAAGAACTACCAGAGGTGTTCTGAGACACTCTATGGCAGCTTATTCACATGCGCCTATATTCCTACTGGAGACACTTCTGGCAGACCTGCAGAAGAAGAAACCTCACAATGCACTAGACATGCTGGAATCGTTCTGTGAAAGCATAAAAGAAAATGACTTAACACAAAATGAAAACATAGACATGCGTGAGTGCAAGTTCAAATGGAGGTAAAAATTACTAAGTCTTGATTCAAGGTAAAATTCGACAGAGTTCTGCCTTACAAACCAAGAGATTTTTGGGCAGAGCTTTGCCTTACAAGCTAAGAGATCTTTTTTCTTCAAATGAGAAGTTTACAATATATAGAGAGAAGCAGAGGCGCCCCTTTGGAAAAGACTTTTGGCGCCCTTTGACAAGCTGGCCCATGTGCGTTGAGAGCATCGGAAAGAGGAAGTCGCTTGATAGATAATGCTGTGTCGGCTCTTGCTTTGACTTTGGCGTTCAAACATTAATGTGAAAGCATGGGCCGCGCCTCTTTTTTGCGAACAGACTGCTTCCTTCAGATATTCACGCGGTTTGTCTGCTCATAAATGCAGAAGAAAACAAGCCACGCCACTTACTATTTGTGCCGTTTGATGACCACTTGGCAAGCACTGTTCCAACTGCAGGAGTAAATCCTTGAGTCGACACCTCTCTTTGCCACCTGGACTGTTTGTCTGTTTTTGCACTGTCTCTTCTTGGTTTTGTCTTCTCTGTCTCCTTCGGCCCTCGGGGCTATCTTCTTGGCAGGTCGCTGAGTTCACTCGCAGCCTGTCCTTAAACTTTTTCAAAATCAACGGCTATTTCACCGCCTTAAATTTGATGTCTATGCACCTGTCACTGGGCGTTTGAACTTCCAACGGCTAGTTCACCATGCTCAATTTTGACGTCTTCGGGCCCGTCACCCCTTGGAATTTTTTCGGCCTTTTCCTTTTCTTCGGCTTTCTTCTCTTCGGTCGGGCTTTTGTTTCGGCCAATTTCCCGCGGACAAAATGTCCGCAAGAATTGTCTCGCTCGCTTCCTTTCCTTCGGAGTTTTCTCTCAGGGTTTTCTCGAATTTCTTCGGACTTTTTGTCCGAAGGAATTCCTTCAGACAAAAGTCCGAAAGAAATCATTCTTTCCTTTGCTTTGTCTTTTCTTTGGACATTTTGTCCGAAGAAATTCTCGTCCTCACTTTTCCGAAGGAATTTCAGCTTTTTCGGCCTTCTCTTTGGTCCCTTTGAAAATGTTCCCTACCCTCCGCAAGGGCACTTGAATGGTCCCTTTTGCGCCTAAGTGTCGGGAACTCGTCTCTGCCTGTAGAGTCCGTAGAAACACCTGCAGAGTTCGTAGAAATTTCCTGCAGAGTCCGTAGAAACTTCTTGCAGAGTCCGTAGAAACTTCTTGCAGAGTCCGTAGAAAAGCCTACAGGGTCCGTAGAAACTTCTTGCAGAGTCCGTAGAAACTTCTTGCAGAGTCCGTAGAAAAGCCTGCAGAGTCCGTAGAAACAAGACTTGTGCAAAATCAAAAATGTACTGGCTCAGAACAGCAAGGGAAAAAAGGGGGGACTGATTTTGGCCTGCATGACCAAAATGGTCAACAATTCCTATATTCTCTATAGTATTATGCCCTAAACTGCCATAATTTGTAAAAAAAATCAATTGACAAATCCTAACCTCAAAAAAAATAAAAAATCACAACAAAACAAAACGACTGTGATGTCCAGTGTAATTCATGTACAAATGACTAACCCATAACAAAGAATTTGATATTTATTACCAAAAATTGTGGGTGTGGGCACACCATCGCCGACAACCATGCAGTTTCCAATCAGCCTAACCAGAAGAAGCCAAACGCAGAACTTGTGTCAATTTTCAAACAGGTTGCGGCATATGACCCTTGAGCAAGGTATTGATATGGGCTTGGCTAGTACTGAAGCTGCTGAATTTCTGCCTTGTTGCCCAACTTGATGGATAAATTAAGCGTCCCCTTGGCCTTGCCAAAAGACTTGCGCACCTTGTAGCTGACGAATTCATCCCTGTTTTCGGCCTTGTTGGTTTTTTGGTTGGTGAATTCTTTCAAGGAGATGGTCATGCGGCCGAGGTACTTGTCGCTGAACATGCTCTCGCAGCAGATCTCGACTTCCAACACCAAGCAACCTTGCTAAAGCAACCCTCCTCCGAGGGTGAAGGGCATGGCTTGGTTCCAATTAGGGTTTGTGTCATTTTCTTTGTCCATGGCGATTCTAGGCTTGGTACAACGCGGGAAGTCGGGGATGGCCATGCTAGGCATCTAAAAGAAGAGAGAAACATTGGTGGGCATTATGGGCATTATTAATTTCTTAATCATTGGGGCATTGCATCATGCCATGTACATGGGCATCATGGCCATATGAATCATTATTGTTAGTGCCACACCACCTGGATGCAAAACAAGCGCCTTTCCACTTTCTCCTCTCAAGGCTACATATATAGACTATCATTTCTCAAACAATTTCTTCCATACATTTCATCGATTCTTCTATTGTTTCAAAATATTAAGAATAGAGGGGAAAATGATAGTATTGTAGTAATCTACGAGGAATCCTACAAGGTAAGGAGCTACCTACTCTTTTGTACATAACACACGAAATCAAAAATGGACGGAAGATCTGCAGCTTACCGACATAGCATCGTTTTTTGCAGTGCATTGGAGCAGTTTGTTTCTCCAATTGTGGGCAAGCCAGGTGCAAATCCTAGACTCAAGAATTTGAGGCAGTGGGGTCTATTGCGGTTGTGGTGTGGCATCTCCTTCTGCCCTTGCTTGCACGTCAATGGGATGGTGGATACCAATGGAAGAAGAAACTCCCTCCCCTTGGTCTCATCGCCTATGGAAGTAGATATGCCTATGGAGGACAACAATAGAACAACATAATGCTTTCTGATCCTCAATAGCGCAGAATTTGGCCATGGAAAACTGCCTCCATGCCTCCCACCGATCTCAAATGCCCACCCGTCCAAACATGTGAGAGTTTAAATGGTTTAAAACTGAATAATTTGCATTTTGTCATAAGTGAGATGAATCTAAGGGGCTAGCACCCCAATAGAGATGCCTCCAACATAATTACAGAAACATAGCAACGCCACTCATAGCTTTATTAAAGGACTCCTTCCATTGGAACGAGGCAGCCACCAACGCATGTGAGAAGTTGAAGGAGGCTATGTGCACCACTCCAATTCTACCTACCTCAGATTTTTTCAAAAATTTCATTGTTGAATGTGATGCTTCAGTGTATGGCATGGGGGTCATACTTATGCAAGAAGGACGATCTATTGCATTTGAGAGTCGCCAACTCAAGGATCAGAATTTGTTGAAACAATTTATTAGAAGGAAATGATGGCAATCCTTCATGTAGTCAAACAATGGGATGTGGAGACATAAAGTGAGACACTTTTCAAATTGGCAATGGTTTTTAAATGCAACAAACCATTATAGGACTTGGTGAGTGGAAGTTGCTCATCTCCTCAGCATGCTTCTGTTAGAGGTTTGATGGAAGCCTTCTCACACTTCCCTGATGGTGCGAGTGAAAGCCACTATAGAGGAAGGTGGAGAGGTTAGATTTGATGGTGAACACAATCAAAAATTTGCTACACTCTTTTGTTGGTAGCTCCCACATATAATTTCTGTTTTTTAACTTTTGTGTGTTGCCTTCTTTACTGACTGGATTAAATTTGAAAAGTAATTCTTGGGATTGCACTAGTTATCATATCCTATTTGTGACAAATACCATATTTTAACTGATAAGTTCAAATTTGTACATTATTTATTTAGATTGTGGCTGTTCTTACATGTGGTTTATCCTCCTTTTTTAATTTGCATATGCTTCCCATATACAATAATATTAAAAAATAAATTTTTTAATATTAAAAATAAGATGCCATAAAATAAACATGTTACAAAAAAGGAATATCATTCAGAGCAAGCCTGACCACGTGCCATGAATACCTTGCATAGGTGAGCATTGTCTTTCTTTACCTTTTAAGGCATTCCAATCTCCGATTTGCTACATCCTGTTTTCTTTCTAGATCACAAAGAGATCCACAACTCAAGCAGTGACCAGGACTAATGTACCTCATGCTCACATTTTCTGGTGCAATAAGAAGAGGAGCAACTGCATTTATTGACTGCCGCTTTTGCTCATCAGCCTATGATATTGCATCTTGTTTAGTATGATTTCTATAGTTACAATAAACTTCCCAAAACATTCACATTTAATGAAATTAAACATTCCAAATTTGTGTGATACCCTACACAAACAGTATGACTCTGAAGCAACATACCATAAAAAGCAGAAAAAGCCAAACAGTGTAGTCCACTTACAGGAAATGTCAGGTCCCGTGTACATACATTAGCATATGCTACAACATCAGTTCCAACTACTTTCTCCAACTTTGTAATTGCTTTATCCAAAACTAGCCCTTGGCAATCATGTTTTACACATCGAAATGAAGACAAAGCAAGATCTGAAAGATTCAACTCTGAGCATCCCATGCACTTGCATACAAAAAAGTAACGCTGTTTCAACCATTTTTGCCTATCTTCAAGCCCAGACTCACCCAGCTGAAAACCATGGAAGGAAATTCTCCTTATGTTGAGAAAATCATAATTATTTGGTGCTAATGATAGTTAAGTCCTTATGTAGGGTAAAAAATTGAAGAGATAATGTACCTGTGGGCCATAGCATAGCTCAAGTGGTGAGCCTAGAGGTAAATATTTGATTGCATGAACTAAAAGACTTCGTGATATGAAGCAAGCATGGGTATTAGGATCACAGGAATGATTGAATGCACTCCCTCTTAGATAAATGGCTTGTGCAACTCTTATCTGCAAGGAAATAATTCAGATAATTCAGATAAAATGCTACAAAACCATTGGATCTTTAATTATTTTTCCCAGTCAAGGAAGACACAGAATATGTAGATCCCAATATTTTGCTGAATTATACCTCTCTTCAAGGTAGTGAGTTCTACTATTAGTGAATTCAATGTAAAAGTTTTGTATTTGTAGTTGGGGCTGAAAAGGTTTGGCACCATACGTGCAGTTTTTATCATCCTTCGGGAAAGAGAGATAACTTTGAATGTCTGAAACAGACACTAAAAACTAGTTCTGTTTAAAAGTTTCCAGATAAATTGATAAGCTGGTTGAAATCTTACATCATGATGAGGAGGAGATTATTTATAGTCTATTCATATTGCACAACAGGTCGTATCATCAAAAGAATTCCCGCCTTTGGATTATATTTCTTCTGATCATTCAACATTAATAGTGATACTAAGATGAAAATAGAAAGAACTGCAATAGACTGCTGTTTCAGATGACTCGGTAATGGATGAGGCAATAGAAAATGGGAAACACTTAAGGGAAGGAGAGGTAAAGACACCCAATTTAAAACAGAGGTCATGACAGATCGATGAAACTTTAAATTCAAAGGAAACTTGGGCAGGTAGTGTGTTAGATGACAGTCAATTTAGCAGAAGAAGAAATCGCAGTCCATAGGAATTTCTCCCTGCTATTTAGTTGTGCTTCCAAAAAAAAACCCATGACAATTGGATACAGAAGTAAAACCCATTCAATATGTTGTCTAGTACTTGGGCATTTATATTTGTTCAAGTCTACAACCTGTTGTGGAACCCTGAACTGGAACCGTCGACGCAGGGGGATGTGGAAACAAATCTTGGAGTGGTCGCGTGAGGTTGGACGAGCTCGGCATGACGCTAGGCGAACTTATTTGCATTGCCCTGCCACACGCAACAGTGCTGGTCAGAGGTTGGCATGACGTGGCAGAGGCGCTGAAGCAGGTGGTACAGGAGCTCCACATAGGCAAAGGTAGAGTTAGTTTAGCTTGTTTTATATTTGTTTTGTTTGGTTTTATGCTATAAAACTGCTTCTTTATGCAGATGACCTCATTTTAATTGCCAGAACAGCCAGCAGCTTGAGGAACATTTGAGAGCACTTGAAACCTTTTGCCAAGAGGTTGGAATGCAAGTGAACACAAGTAAAACCAAAGTAATGATCTTCTCTCTGAAAAGAAAAAAGAAGTAATATACCTTTACCTTTGAAGGCAGCCCGTTAGAGATAGTCGAGGAGTACAAGTACCTTGGGCTTGATTTTCACCACAAGCTCAGCTGGGAAACGTGTAGAGCAAAAAGAATCCAAGGAGGATGGAAAGCGTTGTACTCTCTTCAAAATAGGTGCAGGATTGCGGAGTTATGGGATTGGAAGACTAGGAGAACACTCTTCGGTTTGTTGGTTATCCCGGTGATTCTTTACGGATGTGAAATTTGGGCCAGCAGTATGTCAGTTCAGAAATGGAAACAGATAGAGAGAATCCATAAACACTTCATCATAAGCAGTCTCAAAGTCAAGAATTCGGTACCGTATGAGATCCTACTTGCTGAAACGGGGTTCTTCCCCCTAGAGGCATCATCGATGATACGGTTACTAAGCTACCTCAAGAAGATTCAAAACATGAAGAAGCACAGGTGGCCTAGACTAATTATGGAGGAAGAACTAACTAGAAGAAAGAACACCTGGAGGAAGCAAAATGACAAATGGGTAAAGAGGTGGGATATTAGCACGCAGGACTGCCCAAATACTAATGAAGAAATAAAAAAATATGTGAGAAAAAAATTCAAGTGCATCATGTGGACAAAACAAATGGGCCTTAAAAAGGAATACTACCTCAAAGAATTCAACCCCACATGTGATTTTGAAGAAAAACCCTATATAGGAGCAGACATTAAGTGGAAAGCGAAAATGTTGATTGTCCAACTTAGGATGAGCTCTCATCATCTTAGGTGTGAAACGGGTAGATGGCTAACTCCTAAAGAGGATTGGAAGGAGAGAATATGGCTCTTTTGCAACAAAGGCGTGGAGACGGAACGACACTTCCTCTTGGAGTGCGAGGCATACAAAGACATCCGATACAGTTATGGTGAAACTTTGAAAATCGCCAACCTGGACACCCTGTTTGAAACAACAAGGCTGGGTAATACAGCGAACCTCGTGATCAAACTTCACAGCAGAAGGGAAGATCTCAAGAAGGAAATTCAGACAACATACGGAACCCTTTTTTGTGGCTGAGGTCTCGTTTTGAAGAGGATGTGTGCGACAGATGGGTCCCATAGGCTGCAGCGGTCTCGTGGACGTTATTAAAATCATTCATTCATTTTATTACGTTTTGTTTTGTATTTTTACATGTTTTATATTTTATGTTGTTTTGTTTGGCTTTATTTTATTACATTTTGTTTTGTATTTTTACATGT
This sequence comes from Torreya grandis, assembly GCA_037957365.1. Classification (NCBI taxonomy): domain Eukaryota; kingdom Viridiplantae; phylum Streptophyta; class Pinopsida; order Cupressales; family Taxaceae; genus Torreya; species Torreya grandis. Next base: position 612,630 of record JARHVA010001077.1, read on the forward strand.
TTTATATTCTATGTTTTGTTTTATATTTTTATATTTTATTGTGATTAATTATATATATACACATGTATGTATATGTATATATAACTATTTATATATATTTACATATATAGTTTTTGTTTTAATTTTTTTAATAACTTTAATTTATTTTTTAATTATGCCTTTCAATTTTTCAATTTTCTTTTTAAATGTTTATTTATTTTTAAAAAAAATTGTTTATAAATTTTTTTATAATATTATGTATTTTAATTTTTTATTATGCATTTTGAATAATTTTTTATTTTTATTTCTTCATTTTTTAAATTTATTTATTTTATAATATAATTATTTTTAAATTTGTATTTTTTAAATTTTATTTTATAATTATAATTTAATTTTTTTATTTTATTTTTCTCGTTTATAATTATTTTTTGATTTATTCTAATTTTTTTATTAATAGATTTAAAATATATTTTTAATTTTTCCAATATGTTTTACAAATTTTAATTCTTTATTTTAACTTTTTTATTATTATTTATTTTAAAAAATAATTTTGTTTTTTTCTAATTTTATGTCTACATTTTTTTTTTAAATTTCTAAAGTTTTTTAATTTATTTTTTTATGATTTAATTTATTTATTTCATTTTAGTTTTAAATTATATATTTTTAATTTTATGTTTTTGTTTTATAATTATAATTTAAATATTTTTATTTTTAATTTTTAGTTTATAATTTTTATTTTATTTATTTTTAAAAAATTTAAAAATATATTAAAAATATTTTTTATTTTTTATGATTTTTTTAATTTTTTTTATGATTTGTTTATTTATTTATTTGAGTGTTTTTTTTTTTTTAATTATGTATTTTTAAATTTTTATTTGATGTTGTATAGATTTATAATTATATTTTAAATATTTTTAATTGTATATATATATTTTTTAATAAATTTGTTTTATATATAGTTTATTTTTATTTTTTTAATGATTTATTTATTTACTTTAGTTCTTTTAAATTATATATATATATATATTTTTTTTTTTTTTCGTTTTTATTTTATGTTTTATTTATGATATATTTTTATCTTTGTTTTTTATTAAAATAAATATAATTTGACATTAAATTTTCGTTTAATTTTTTTTGAAGAATGGCTTCTTTAAAATCAAAAGCCAAGGGATGTAGGCATATGTTACAACCCAGATCAGTCAATGAAGTCGAATGTAATTTGTGGTAAAATATTTTATGGAAGTTTAACCAAAATTATGGACCACTTACTTCGTAGATCGGGTGGCCCTGGTGGGTGTGTTTAAGCATGTCCTAATTTGACTTTGAAAATCAGAGTGAGATTGGAGAAAGAGGAGGAACAATCAGTTGCTAGAAAACATATGGCAGCTCAACAAAACAAAAAATTCAAGAAAAAATTCCTATGGGCACATCAATTTTTTTTTCTACAAGCATGTCATCTTCACATGCAATTAAATACTTGTGGGAGTGGAGATATTCCTAGCAAAAGGAAGTCACACAAAAGATGATGCATTGGACGATTTGCTTTATTCAAGTGTCATTCCATTTAACATGGCTAGGAATCCGTTTTTTAAAAACACGGTTAAAAAAATATTTGAATTTGGCAAAAGATACACTCCACCTAATTTCTGAAAGGCTTAGAATTACTCTTTTGAAAATGTCAAAAGAGAGGGTGACTGAAAGCATGACAGAAGTCAACTCCTCTTGGCATTTAACAAGGTTCAGTGTATTGAGTGATCTGAGCGATGGTTGATCTGATATGTGTCAAAAGCCATTGATTAATGTCTTGGTGTATTGCCCTTAAAGCATATCTTTCTTGAAAGTGACTGACACCATGAATCACAAAACGACTCCAGAGTTCATTTTCAAAATATTAGATGAAACAATTCTTGAAGTGGATGAAGCAAATGTAGTTCATGTTGTCACTGGTAATTCCACAAATTGTGTAGACATTGAAAAAATCATTATGGACAAGTATCCACAAATTTATTGGATCCCTTGTGCAACACATTGCCTTAATTTGTTACTCTAGGACACAACCAAATTTCCATGGGTGCATGAAGCACTTCAAAGGGAGAGGACAATTGCAAACTTCATAAGAAACCACCAAATCATATTGAGCATTTATCCACAACATGAATTGAAAGAGTTGTTGAGGCCTTGTGAAACATTATTTGCTTCTTTTTATATCACTTTGAAAAGAATGGTTGAAGACAAAGCAACGATAAAGTCAATGATTTGTTGCAATGAGTGGGTAATTTTTGCACTTTCAATAAGCTCCAAGGGAAAACCAACATAACAAATAATTAGAAACCCCAACTTTTGAGAAAGTGCACACAAAGTTCTAAAAATGTGCGAGCTTATTGTTGATGTGCTTCGCATAGTGGATGGTGACACCCCTTGTCTTGGCATACTTTATGAGGCTATAGACCATTGTAAGGAATCCATTCAAAAAGTATTTAGTGATGTGGAGATAGACTACAAAGCAATATGGGATGTGATTGATGTAAGATGGAAAATGATGCATACACACATACAACGACTTGTTATCTAGAGCCTATGCTCTTTCATATAAATAGAAACAGTGATTCTGAAGTCATGAGTAGATATTATGAAGCCATTGGCAGGGTTGTTCCAAATCTGGAACTTGCATGTATAATTAGAGACCAAACAAAGGCATTCCAAGCACAAGAATGGGGTATTTGCAACAACCGCAGCCAAGTATGATAAGTTGCATCTAGAAGGATACAAATGGTGGAAATCTTATGGATCAAGTACAGAGAAACCACAATGCTTGGCTATTTGAATTTTAAGTCAAGGAGCAAGTGTGTCAGTGTGTGAAAGGAATTGGATTTGTTTTGATTACATTCAATCTAAGAAAAAAAATAAAATATTTTCATGAAAGTTAAGAGATCTTGTTTATGTACGCAACAATTTGTGGATGTGCATGAGCAAAACGTCAAAAAAATCTTCTTCGTCACAACTTGTAATGTCCCCTTTCTAACATTCATAACATGATATTGTCGTTAGCCTATTTCCCTATGGTCCCCTAGGCTAACCAAGGCATGAAAGGGACTTAGAGGCCATTTGGCCTAGACAGTTTTAGTTGCATATCTTTTTGAGGGGTTTGAGGCAGTTTTGGGCATACTTACTATTTATAGTAATTCGTGAATGGACATGACTGGACTTCTAGGGGCAGTGACATGTCGATGGTAACTGTTTCAAATCAACAAGAAAATTTATTTATCATTGATATAATTTATTGGGCATTAATGAAGTTATTTTACAAAGTTAAATTTAAATATTTAACTTTATTAATGCATATTCTATAGTTTGTGGGAATTATTTAAATAAAAGAATCCCCTTTATTTTATAATTCATCGGATACATAAGTTACATAAAGGGAGTTATGTTTTATCCCACATTGACAAAACGAAGGAATGGACTCTTGTGAGAACTCTATAAAAGAAATAGAAGAGCTTCCATTTTAGGAGTTTTTGGATGAGATTAATGTTATGCTGCTGGATTTCTTGGAAATCTGATTTTCGAGCTTGGAGGACGAAATCCCTCTTTGCTAGCATTCTCTTCGCTGTTGAAAGACACAGTCAGGAGGATTGATGGTGTTTTCATTCAGGAAACACATTGAGCTTATTGGATTTACAACAAAGGACAGAATAATGATTTGCTACAAGAGCCGTGAATAGTGTTTTGCTATAGTGTGCATGAATAGTGTTTTGTTGCAGTGCACGTGAATAGCGATTTTGCTACAATACCCGTGAATAGTAAAATTGCTACAGTGTCATGAATAGTGCTGCTATAGTGCATGAATAGTGTTTGCATCAAGTTTACTTGTTTATTCTCGCTGATTAGAGGTCTGGAACACTGCCATTTCTTCTGTGGGTCACTACAACACTAATTTCCAAGATTTTTCTATCAAATTTTCATATCTAAACATTGTAATTTTTGAATACAAATTTGAATATTTGTTGCAGCCCGTAAGGCAATTGTATGTGCACATTTATATTGCAAATTAATGTTTAACAACAAATAAGGAGTTTCAGGTCTTGCATGTATAGTTGTATGTTTGTCAAGTGTTTGACAAAATGCCATGTTGATCATTAAGCAATTTAATTGATATGACATATTAGTTTGCAAGTTTCTTTCATTGGAAAAATAGGGGTGGTTATTACAGTGGTATCAGAGCCCAAGTCTCGAAGTCGAGCCCTGTGGATGGCGGGGTGACTGTAATGTCCCCCGCTTAGGGCCTGGGCCCCACGAGAGTTGTTCCCTCTGCGCAGGTGCGTCGCCTTGCGGACCTGCGGTGGGCTGGCTAATAGGTGACTTGGAAGAGGAGGTCATAAGTCGCGGCTTTTGGCCTGATGGCCAGTCCTTGTTGGTATCAGAGCAGAAAATCCTGCCATCCTGAAGGGTTAAATAATGTATAAACAGGGACATGTCTGGTTTTGATCAGCAACCTTTCACTCACCATTACAACACAAGAAGGAATAGAGCAGTAATAAATACAAGTCTAGAGGAACAGGGGGTTCTAGAAGAACATAGAACTACAGGGGAACAAAACATTGACAATATGGGTGAGAGAAGAGACCCAGGTGAGAAGAGATTTCTACAGTTATTGAACACACTACTTCAGGGACAACAGTTAGCAGAGCAAAGAGCACAACAATAGAATCAACAATTGGACCTATTGACATAGATGATGGCACGCCAGTTGGGTATTGACATGAACAACTTAGGACGTGGAAATAATGGTGGCATTAATCAGAATGGAGGTAATAATGGTGGACAAAATGGAAATGGAGGTAATGGAGGGGGAAATGTAGGTGACAACTTGGGCCATGTAGCTCAACCCACTAGAACGGTGAGCTCTAGACCGCTTCTACCTACCTTCCCACCTAGGGCACAGGCACACCCTGCCAATGAACCTCAGATCATAGATTTGCAGGATTAGTTCAGAAGAGATTGGGAGAGTGGAGGACCTGAATTTTAGGCAGCTATATCTTTATGAGACTATATTGATGTAAGGATGAGACACATGCCTCGTGCAGGAAACAGGGACCAAAACTTTGAGTTATGGAAGAAAGTAGGGAAATTGTCTCTACCTTATTTTGATGCTTTTGGGAAGACTACGGCACTAGCTTGGGTGCAAAAGGTGGATACCTATCTTCAGCTTAATCCTATGCCCGAAGAAGCCATTAAATATGCCACTATACACCTTGATGGAGTTGCACATGAGTGGTGGCACCATGGCATGGTGACTATGGGACATGATCAAATCACTTCTTATGTTGAGTTTACAGAACGATTGATAGAGTGGTTTGATAGGAAGGATCCAAAACTGCATTTTAAGGAGTTGGCATAGTTGAAACAATGGGGACCATTGGAGAACTATATCTCTGAGTTCCAGAGACTTTCAGTATTAGTCACGGATATATCACCGAGGAGACTTATGGTGCTTTTCATGGATGGATTCGCTGATCCATTGAGAGGGTGGATTAAGGCCCTCAACCCACCTACACTACAGGAGGCTATTAAGAAGGCTAGAGACATGGAGGCTTCTAGTTCAAAAAGCCGATTTCAGTCTAAGAGTTTCCCATAGAAAAAAGAAAAGGATAAGAGACAAAATGAATCACATCCACCACGAGCACATTCAAGAAGACTTGACAGTGATCAGTTGAATGAGCTTAGAAGGAAAAAAACTTTGTTTTCATTGCAGAGAGCCATGGGACCCTTCGTATAAGTGTACGGTTAAGGCGAAGGCAAAACAGTTAGAGTATTTTTTTGCTGAAGAATCAGCTTCAGAAGAGTCAGACCACCAGTCAGATTCAGAAAGCAGTGATGAAGAAGAGACTATGGTAGAGGAGGTTAGAGAAGTTAAGACCATTGCCCGACTTACCAGCACTGAACCGTCAATAACCTTCAAGGTAAGAGGTGTGATTTAGGGGCAGCGAGTTGTTTCATTGATAGACACAGAAGCCACCCACAATTTCATTGATGCAAGCTTTGTGAAGAAGCAAGGACTTCAGACTAAGGAACATGAGGGATTCAGAGTGATGGTAGCTAGTGGAGACAAGCTTCTTAGTACTTGGATGATTCCTGATCTCCATATGCGAATTGGAGACTATGACATGGTAGGCAAGTTCTATGTTGTTGACATGGGAGATTATGATGTCATCCTAGGTATGACATGGATGAGATCTCTAGTGGAGTTCACCTTCAATTTGGAGAAATTGGAAATGAGATTTGAGCACCAGGGTTGGAAAGTGGTTCTCAGAGGGTTATCAGATGGGGGACTTAGAGTAGTCTCACTTAGGAGGATGGAACGTTTGTTTAGACATGCCCAGATAGAGTGGGCAATAGAATGTATGATCATGCCTACAGCTACAGAGCAACAAGTTAAGGAGTACCATCTAGACATTCATGAGGTCATATCCAAACATACAAAGGTGTTTGGAAGCATTCCACCAGATGTTCCACCAGAGAGAGGAATAAAGCATGTGATTGAACTGGAGGGGGGGGCGAACCCTGTGATTACCACCCCCTATCGTCATCCTAAGGTGCATAAGGATGAGATCGAGAAGGCAATAAAGGAGTTGCTGGAGATGGGACACATTAGACGTAGCAAAAGCCCATTTGCCTCAGGAGTGGTCCTAGTAAAGAAAAAAGATGGGACAATGCGTATGTGCATAGATTACATGGCTCTCAACAAAAAGACAATCAAGAATAGGTACCCCGTTCCGAGAATAGATGAGCTAATAGATGAGTTACATGGTGCATGCTGCTTCTCGAAGATAGACTTGTGCTCTGGGTACCATCAGATTAGAATGAGAGCAGAGGATGTAGAGAAGACAGCCTTCAGGTGCCATTATGGCCACTTTGAGTTTTTGGTCATGCCATTCGGGTTAACCAATGCTCCAACTACTTTTCAGAGTTGTATGAACTAGGTGTTCAGGAGTTAGTTAAGGAAATTTGTGCTTATATTTTTTTATGATACCCTGATATATAGTAGGGCATGGGAGGAGCACTTGCAACACTTGGAGGAGGTATTGAGCATACTTGAGAATGAGTCCCTTCATGCCAAAGAATCTAAATGTGAATTCGGCATGACAAAATTATTGTACCTTGGGCACATCATTAGTGCGGATAGAGTGAGGGTGGACCCAGAAAAAATCAAAGCTATAGTTGAGTGGCCTACTCCTACTAATCTTACCCAACTCAAGGGGTTCTTTGGTCTATGTGGTTTCTACAGGAGGTTTGTGAAGGGGTTCTCACAGACAACAACACCGCTTACGGATTTGACCAGGAAGGGAGCCTTTGTATGGACAGAGGCAGCTCAGAAGTGCTTCGAGCACTTCAAATAGTTGATGACATCTTGTCCGGTATTAGCACTTCCAAACTTCTCCAAACCATTCGAGCTTCAGTGTGATGCATTTGGGGATGGGGTGGGTGCAGTCTTAATGCAAGAAAGACATCCTATTGCTTTTGAGAGCAAGAAGCTAAAGAGAGTGGAGAAGAGCTACTCTATATGATCGGGAAATGTTGGCCATAATGCATGCATTGGCCAAATTTAGGTCTTATCTGGTTGGAGGTAAATTTGTGATTAAAATAGATCATAACAATATAAAATATTTCATGAGCCAAAGAGATCTTAATGATAGGCAACAAAAGTGGATCACCAAACTACAGGCATATGATTTTGACATTCAGTATGTCAAAGGGAAGAAGAATGTAGTGGCCAATGCACTTTCTAGGAGACCACATGTATGTTCCCTAGTTGAGATTTCAGTTGATTGGAAGGAGAAAATAATCGTTGAATATGCTAAGTATCAGTGGGCAACTGATTTGATAGAGGGATCTCTACAAGACAATAGATATGTGGCGGTTAACGACCTTATCCTATACAAGGATAGGATTTATTTGGTACCTTCTTCGCACATCCAAGGTACTATCTTAAGGACATTCCACGATGCGCTTATGGGTGGACACCCCGGGTTCTTCAAAACATGCCGACAAATTCGTGAGAGGTTTACTTGGAGAGGACTCAAGGATGATGTGCAGATATATGTTAGAGAATGTCCAGTTTGCCAGCAAAACAAAGATGAGCATACTCCTTCAGCTGGATTACTATAGCCTTTACCCATTCCTGACAGGAAATGGGAAAGCATTTCAATGGATTTTATCACAGGGCTACCCAAGGCGCAGAGTCGAGATTATATTTATGTGGTGGTGGATAGGTTAACTAAATATGCTCATTTCTTTGCTATTATATCTACCAGCACAACACAGGTGGCAGACTTGTTTTTTCGGGAGGTGTTTAGGCTTAATGGGATGCCTAAGAACATAGTCAGCGACAGGGATAGTAAGTTTTTGAGCTTATTTTGGTAGGAACTTTCAGATTGAGTGGCACTGAGCTCACTCCTAGCACTAGCTATCACCCACAAATAGATGGGTAGACGGAGATTGTTAATATGTGGGTTGAGGGGTACTTGCGAAACTATGTATCAGGGCAGCAGAAGGCTTGGATCAGATGGCTTTATTTAGGTGAGTATTGTTATAATACTACCTATCACATGACGATCATGATGTCTTTGTTCATGGCGTTATATGGGTATGAAGCTCCTCGCTTCACAGATCTTTTTGGAGATAGCAGGGTACCGAGTGCACGGAATTGGTTACAGGATAGCCAAGATATTTTGAGATCACTTAAGGCGAATATTCAACAAGCTCAGAATCAGCAAAAATTATATACTGACCAACACAGGATGGAACGTAGTTTTGAGGTTGGGGATATGGTATACTTGAGACTTCAACCCTATAGGCAGTCTACACTTAAGAAGAGTGGAGCAGAGAAGTTGACACCATGATTTTATGGGCCATTCAGAGTTGCTCGCCGCATTGGCGAGGTGGCATATGAACTGGAGTTAGCAGTAGATAGCAGGGTGCATAATGTGTTCCATGTCTCCAGGCTTAAGAAAGCGCTTGGTCATAGTGTTGTTCCATCTGCAGATTTGCCCCCTCTAGATGAAGAGGGTAAGTTGATATTGATTCCTAAGCCATCATTGATACCAAGGAGAGAACACTCAAGAGTAGAGTCATCAAGGAGTACCTAGCCAAGTGGAGGAACCTACCAGTGGAGGATGCTATTTGGGAAAATGAGCAGATATTACAACATTCAGAGTTGAAATTGTTTGAGGACAAGCAATTTTGGGAAGGGCGGACTGTAATATCCCCTTTTTAACATTCATAGCATAATGTTGTTGTTAGCCTATTTCCCTATGGTCCCGTAGGCTAACCAGGACATTAAAGGGACTTAGAGGCCATTTGGCCTAGACAGTTTCAGTTGCATATCTTTTTGAGGGGTTTGAGACAGTTTTGGGCATACTTACTATTTATAGTAAGTCATGAATGGACATGGTTGGACTTCTAGGGGCAGTGACATGTTGATGGTAATTGTTTAAAATCGACAAGAAGATTTATTTATCATTGATATGATTTATTGAGCATTAATGAAGTTATTTTATAAAGTTAAATTTAAATATTTAACTTTATTAATGCATATTCTATAGTTTGTGGGAATTATTTAAATAAAAGAATCCCCTTTATTTCATAATTCATCGGATATATAAGTTACATAAAGGGAGTTATGTTTTATCCCACATTGACAAATCAAGGGAATGGACTCCTGTGAGAACTCTATAAAAGAAATAGAAGAGCTTCCATTTAGGGAGTTTTTGGATGAAATTAATGTTATGCTGCTGGATTTCCTGGAAATCTGATTTTCGAGCTTGGAGGACGAAATCCCTCTTTGCTAGCATTCTTTTCACTGTTGAAAGACACAGTCAGGAGGATTGATGGTGTTTTCATTCAGGAAACACATTGGGCTTATTGGATTTACAACAAAGAAGGGTAGAATAATGATTTGCTACAGGAGCCGTGAATAGTGTTTTGCTACAGTGTGTGAATAGTGTTTCACTACAGTGCATGTGAATAGTGATTTTGCTACAGTAACCCGTGAATAGTAAAATTGCTACAGTGCCATGAATAGTGCTGCTATAGTGCATGAACTGTGTTTGCATCAAGTTTACTTGTTTATTCTCGCTGATTAAAAGTCTGGAAGGCTGCCATTTCCTCTGTGGGTCACTACAACACTAATTTCCAAGCTTCTATCAAATTTTCATATCTAAGCATTGTAATTTTTGAATACAAATTTGAATATTTGTTGCAGCCCATAAGGCAATTGTATGTGCACATTTATATTGCAAATTAGTGTTTAACAACAAATAAAGAGTTTCAGGTTTTGCATGTATAGTTGTATGTTTGTCAAGTGTTTGACAAAATGCCATGTTGATCATTAAGCAATTTAATTGATATGACATAGTAGTTCGCAAGTTTCTATCATTGGAAAAATAAGGGTGGTTATTACACAACCCCAACTTGTTGCAATAGACTTGAGGACGCAGATGATTCTGACTTCCTTTTTGATGAATCTACTGATGACAATGATGTTGATGAGACAGGTGCTCTTGATGATATGAATTTTTTTGATGTAGCTAGTAGCCTATAAGGCTATAGAGTGTATTGGCTATTGAAGATGTAGAACTTTTTGATGTATAGTTTGTATGAAGTTTAAGAACTTCGTATTTCATGTTTTAGATTTTGAGACACTTTTTAGTATCACATGTTTTAGATTTTGAGACAATTTTTCAAAAAGTATCTTTAATAATCTTATTTTGAATTATTTTTATATGTTTTTATGTTTTTTTACATTTCAAATTTAATAGCGATTTTTTTTTTTTTTTTCTTTGAACTCGAACTTGAACCTAATTTTATCCTCGTCAAACTCGAACTCAAACCTTGTGACTTAGCCTTCAATGTGGCGTTTGCTCTTTGTGTACTTGATCCGAATGTCATTTTAGGTGGGGTAATTTAGGATGAACTTATTTGTTTCCATTGCTCATGTGGTGGAGAACAAACATATCCTTTGTTCACATATTTCCTTAAGGGTTACCCATCTACTTGTCTCACATTTGAGCCTCTGGGAACTAGTTCTTATCTAAGCTATGAGGATCTTCTCCCTCCATTTGATTTCGGCCCCTATGTATGATTTTTTGTGATGTTCATAAGTCTAGTATAAGATAGCATTGTCTTTTCCTGCTTGTTTTATTTCTCGACGACTATTCTATATTTTTCATTCACAACTTTTCATTCCTTCGTTAAGGTTTGGACATTCAATTATGTCAATATTTCATTTGCTTATCCAATTTTGGGTTTGTTTCATCCACATGCTCTCTCATGTAACTCTTATTCCTTTGTTGATTTAGGCCACCTATCATTTTCTGTCTTCTATTTCATTCAAGTAGCATAGTAACTTGATCATACTTTTTTTCCTCTAAAGGGAAAGTGCTTGTTTCTACGAGTATTTTGTAGGGAATTGAAGCCTTGATTTTGAAGTTGTTTGTAATGAAGTGCTTTTAAATCCTTTCTATTTGCCTCCATTTCAAACTTGAAGTGTCGCTGCCCCATATATTGCACACACATAGGACCATCGGGGTGACAAGTAACCCAAATAAGACCTCGGTGATTGTCTAATCCCTCAACTCTACATTTTTGTGAGGGTTTCGTGGTCTTTCCTTTGCATGTTAAGCTTGCTAATTAATTATATTATTTTTGCAAGTGGAGTGAACCGCTTGGAGAGCTTGGATCTAGGGTTTGAAAGCTTCATTTGATCTAAAATTTACAAATTAAATAATATGATTTTATTTGATAATTTTCTGATTATTGATGTGAAGTTTCAGACGAATTTGTGAAGGGTTTGAAGGAGAAAATTAAATAAGAATTTTCATAATTATTATTTAATTATTTGATAGGTTTTTGAAGGTTTTTCCACTTGCAGAAGGCAATAATTCATTCTCTAATTTTCTGTTATTTTTCCCTGCACTTGGAAAGTGGAGCGATTGACTTGGAGAGGCAAGTTTGGCGATTTCTATGCTCAAAATAGGTCACTGTAATTTCTTAATATTTTTCGAGGATTCGTGACTATTTTTCGCAGGGGTTTGAAGAGAGAAATCACTCAGAATAGCAGCTGTAATTTTTTATAATTAATCAAAATTCTCTGCGATAAAAAAAGTGGAGTTTGAGCTTCAGAAATTTGGGTAAAAAGGTACTTGTTTCGTACAAATTAAATTCTGAATTTTTCCTACAATTTTTCAGTTATTTTGGAACAAATTATTGGCTGGAATTTACCCATAAAACCCTACTATTTTCGTGTCTAGAGTTTTTAAGGCTTAATACGGGTTTTGTGGGCTTAATTGGCAATCTAGAGTTTGCTGATTGCATTTTCAGATTTGTGGATTTTGGGGAAAATCCCTTTTGCATGAAATCGTCTCATTTGGGGACATTACAGTATGTGAAAAATTGATTTTACAAAAAAACTATAAGGCATAATTCAATGTAGCATTCCATTTGCACAACAACAATATGACATGGAAAAAGTTTCAAGTGTTTTTCAATTACACGGGTGTAAAATAGGAAAACGCAAAGAATCATGGAAAATTAAAACACAATATTCATAAAAATAGCACAAAAATTTTATTTTGTTATTTCATGCCAAATATAGTGCATAGACATCAAAATAAACATATAGCATGTATTATATGAAAACTATAACTACTATGAAGAAAATGTCATTATATTGACGTCAAAGGACTCAAAACATTTCAATTTTCAATACCCTCTAAGTTTAAACTTTGAATTCCTAAAACCTTTTGGCAGCCTTTTATAACTGAAAAATCCACCAAAAGTTTTTGAATAAATCATGAGTTTTTGTTTGCACATGTTTAAAATGCAATTTTGAAAAATAAAAGCGACCACTGAATTGTACAGCATGTCAAAACAGCACAGGATAATTGCCAATTTGTGATTACTTGCTTTTTTTAGCTGAGTAGTGCTACTATGGTATAATTTCTCAACTGCAAGTGAGATTGTTTGAGGGCAGTGTATAAATCTGGTGTTCCTGATGCTATTGAAGTGCTAGGTAAAGGGACCAATCATTGAGTTTGCTTATCCGAAAAGTAGAAATCAAGAAAATAAAATGAAGTTTTTCCCTTGAGGCTGGATCAAAATTGATACAAATGAGTTATCTAGGAACAATCTAAGAAGGGCTGGAGCAGCTGGAATTTCAGAAATTGTCAAGAGTGCCTCTATTTTGATTTGTCCCTAACCTGGGTATCCAATTAAATGATACAGTAGAGGGTGAAGGCATCAAAATTTGCCTCACTTTTGCATTGAGAATGGCTTATCCCAAGGTGATTATGGATTCTGACTCGAGGGCTGTGTGTTCTAATCTGAATGAGGAATAAGCCCTTACCCTTAATGGAAACTAAGATCTTTGATCAAGAAAAGATGGTCTTCAGACAAGGCTTTAATAAGGCGGAATTTAGGCATGTGAAACACCACCTTAACAAGGTGGCATACTACACTGCCAAACTTCTGGATATGGACTTTGATGAATGCCTTTTTCACCAGGGCATTTGCCACATTCAAGGACTTGATAAAATCACTGAATAATTAGAGGGAGATGAGGTGAAGATTAATGCAAGAATGGCATCCATAGTTACCAATACTTAAAGGGTCCATACGCAAGGAAATACTTGAGCTTAAGCAGCTTTTAAGGCTGAATTTTTTTCAAGAAATATGTCATGAGATTTCAGTTATTACTCAATCTGCCAACAGTCGTGATAGATTCAAGAGTTTTTTTCTCAATTTTGTCAACTAAATATTATCAGGACACAGTATCAAGCTCTTGATGTTACTATGGTAGGTTTTAACAGTCAAATTATCCAAATCCATTAAGAGTTAAATCAGTATGGAAGTATTGTGCAAATAAAAATATTTTCAAGAATTCAGTATATGGGCTATGGCAAATATTTTCACTCGTCTGCAATTTTCTACTATTTTCTATTTTATTTTTCATATAATACATCTTTATTTTTCTGATCTAAGAAAGAAAGATCGAGTGGAACCATAATATAACGAATATATACAACACAACTTTATTTTCACTTTCAGTACTTGTGATCACAAACACAGACATGCTATTTGCCACACAAATTTTACTGCCAAGGAAAACAAGAATGAAGTTCACCTAACCTGTTCAATGGAACATGTCATATTTTTATTTATTGATATTCCTGGCTTATTAGTTGTATCTGGAGATGACATATGCACGATTGCCATCGCATTCACTTTGACTCGTGCTATGAGTAATACAAGCTGTAACAAATGACAAGCATATGTTAGAGATTTTTTCATGATATCCCATTGTCAATGCTAGAAAGATTCAATATCCTCGGTTTTGGAAAATCTAAATCAAAAGCAAACACCCCAAAGACTATCTAGAGAATTTATCTCATGGCCTAATGAGAAAAAACATTTCAACTGAAGAAAATAAAAGGGAATGGCTCCTCAGATTTAACCAAAGCACCTCTCATTATATATACTCCTCTAAAGTAGAAATTTCAAGTATTTCCTTTTCGAAGTATCCCAGGTGAGATGAAAACTAGGGTGGATTTTTTGTTATTGCATTTATTGTAGATACAAAAACTAAGCCTTGGGATGGGAAACAGATAGCCAATAAAAAACATATGAAGACTGCAGTCTGAATATTACATAACGATAGCCAATAAAATAGTTAATTTTGCATTTTTATTTCTTATCTAATAATTATCAGATCTAAGCTACATGTTCACACTCATAACTTTTTTTTTGATATAGCTCAACATATAGAAATCAAAGTTCTGTCGCCTTGACCAAAAACATAAATGGGAATCAAAGGCATATCAACATCCAGGGTTAGAACCAATGAGAGAGTGCTTTTGGAATAACCTGCAACTAGTACATATATACTAGGTAAGCTTTAAGAAACATAACAAAACTAAAGGCAAGCAAAAGTAGATAATTGTGAGAAAATGGCTACTTGCTTAAATGGCGTACTTGCATAAGATCAACTCTGGGACCTAAAGGGTGACACATTCTCCCCTTCGCAAAAGATCCCAGATGATGAATTATGAATTGTGCATGGGAATCAGCTGAAATAGAAATTTAGGAAGGAAATTTGAGCATAGAAAAGATGGATCAAAACTTATTATCATTAATGAAGAAGGTATCAAATGTTTTTCATAAATTTTCTAGATTTTGATTTTAGAGAAATATTTTGATAGAGTGGTGCTTGTAATCACTGTGCACAAGTGAATCGTGATCATAATACACAATGAGATTTGGGGAGAACATAAAAGACAAAATGATAAGAACATGTGCAGTATCATTCTATTGGTGTAAGCAAAGTATGTGAAGTCCAAGGTGACAGCGAGAGTTAGTGCATGTAAATTGGATATTATGCTTTTCCTAAGGGTCATAAGGTTTCTTTTCATTATAGAAGGCCACAACCAACTCTATGGCTGAAAGCTTTGCATACATATGCTAAACATGGTGTCATTCTTTATGTTCCTCTAAGAGTGCATCATGTGTGTGTTTGCCTTATAATGTTTATGATGCGCCTAATGATATGTAAAGGTTTATACAACAGTTTTGGAGATTAAATAGTATTTATGGTGCTTGGGGCATGGTACTGAAAGTACGATTTCACTTAATGTTTATCAGAGGTGTTTGGACTTTGAACATCTCCAGTTTTGTCTTTCTCTTGTTTGTGTTTACATTTTTTCACCTCAAACAATGGACTCTGTCTCACAGCTTCTCAAAAGAAGTATAGTTAATTTCCGGTATTCCTCTTTTCCTAAAGCATTTTGCAATGTTTATGATGTCAATGATGGGCACCATAACTCCTGAGTCGTATGGTTCTCTTTCCACTCAGCAGCTAGAATGATATGTGACATCATGAGACAAAGATTAGCTTTGGGTTGGTATAAATCAAAACGAAGTTGAAATATCTAACTAATCTAAGCAGGTGTCTTCAGAATGACCAAGACAAAAGGAATGCAATTACAATTGTAAAACAATACTAGTTATACCTTTGATATCCTACTCCTCTTGTCGATTGGATGTGCTCAGAAGTGATGGTTGTAGTTGCAATGGTTTGTAGAAGCACATCGGCAATTTGGCAGCACCTCCCCTTGCAAATGGATGATTGTGTGTGATGGACAAGGATGTAGATTGCAGCTTTGTTGGACAATTAGGCAGCACATCCTTGCATGAATAAGCTTGTTTAAAATGGAGAGAGCCCTCAATTTATAGAGTTGGCTGATGGATGTGGATCGTCGATCTTGGAACAAGATCTATGGTTAAGGATTAGTCCTCCTCCCCATAAATGAGGAAGGTGGGGTGCAAGAAAGAGGGATGGAGTGTGTAAGAGGATGCAATGATGAAGGCTTGATGTGTGTAAGAGCATGTCATAGCTTTGTTAAGCACACAACACACTAAGAGGATGAGGGGGGCCAGGGGGTGAATTAGAATGTGATCAAACTTTAATTTCTTAAAATTAATGTTCACAATGAAAACATTCAAACAAGAACAATTAATTAGGCAACACAAGATTTACGTGGAAAACCATCTTTCGGGAAAAACCACAATGAAGAGTTGCTTGGATCTACTGTCCAAATCCAGTCGTAAAATAATAATTCTTTTAAAAAATTTGTAGGCACCAACCTGCTTGGAGACACCAATCCCCACTGCTAAGCACCAACTTAACAAGAAACATCAATCTCTTCTCTCTGAGGCACCAACCTCTATTGAAACAATCTTCCACCTTACTATTGTTGTTTCGTCAAAGAATGATGGCAAATTCAATTTCCTTTTCTTCTTCTCCATGAAAATTCGTTTATGCTTGAATGATAGAAAGAATTAATTCCATATCTTTCTCAACCTTCTATTTGCCTTATATAGCCTTCAAATGCTCTTCACAAAGGGAGCGTCCCATCAAAGAGACACCTTTTCACCAAAAGATGTGTCTTTTATTTTATTTTATTCAACTGAGAGGGCGACTCCCAAATTAGTGCCAATACAAATGAGGGTTAGCCCTTTCAATGATTACCATTATTTCATATCTTGTATGGGAGGGGGGCAATTTAACCATAAGCACTTAAACAAACTCCTTGATATCTGCATTAATTAAATTCTTCTTTTATGTTGGTCGGCCTTCATAATTAATGTTGCAATAAATCTCTTAATTAAATCGCCCTGTTAAGTCTTGGGTCCTTTTATGACATCATTATGTTAACAATATCATTCTTTCAATGATAACTCCTTTAACTTTAATGATAATTTTGTTGCATTAATGACACTTCCAATGACAATTCCGTTGACATCAATTACAATTTCTTTGATATCAATGACAATATTCCAACAATCTCCCCCTTTGTCATTGATGGCAAATCTATAGAGAAACTCCCCTTCGCTGTACTTCGCCTTTGCTCCCCCTTTTGTTAATTCTCCCCCTTTGATGTCAATGGCAAAGGGATATACAAGACGATCACAATGTATATCATCAAAGTATCCATGGCGCTGAATAATGCAATGATTAGCTCCCCCTTAACCGATGCTTCTCTTGACAACTTTAATGACTGGATAAAGAATAGATTACTCCCAATTTTTGCCTTAGAAACTCAAAAAATTCTTTTGGGAGGGGCTCCATGAAGATATCTGCTATCTGTTCCTTTGTGGCAATGTACTCCATCTTTACATATTGTTCTGCAAAATGTTCTCTCAAGAAGTGATACTTTATTGGAATATGTAATGTCCTCTTTTTGGGCTAAAAGACCAAATAAGGGTTTTCCTTAAAATCCCAATATTATACAAATAAATTCTGAATTCTGAAATTTGAAAAAACAACCAACTCTAGCTGAAAAATGAAGCTTCAACACACACCTAATGTTGGCAATATGATTGTCATTGATGTCAAAAGGGAGATTATTGGCATTATGGATGTCATTAATGCACAGGGCCGAATATGATGATCAGAGGATATATAAGAGATCCTATCAGAGGTCAAGGATGTTTGGAGTGCTTGTGTGCATGAGTGGAATTCATCCAGTTCTTCATTTGATCATCTAGACATTTTGGGTCTATGACAAGAAAATCTGAGAAGGTAGTTTGTTGACGTCACCATTGCCACATGTAGATGAGTATGAGGGAGTTGGTTATATGGTTGTGATCACATTAGTCCCTAGTTGTTATGCACCAAATTTGAAGTCATGCGATGAAGTGTGGTAGAAGATATGAGGAAGCAAAGTTGGCTACTTAGGCAAAATTCACTAAGTTTCCATACTTAGCCAAATTTGAAAAAGGGTTGAAGCAGAGCCAAGTAAGCATGTTGATGAGGTCAGCATTTGCACACATGGAGGTGTTAGGACAAAATGATCATATGGGTTTGTTCATTTTTGTGCCTAGTTTCTATGTGTTGAATCTTAGGTCACGCGATGTAGCGCGACAAAAAATATGCATAAGCAAAGTTGGGCTCCAGGTATTTTGACAGTGTTTTCCCACAATCAAATTTGCAAATGGTAAGAAGTTAAGTAGGCATTTTTATAATGTCATATCTTGCACGTTTAAAGGTTTCTGGAGCAGATAAATATATGGATGGAATCCCCTATGTGAGAGGATCTTATGCGCTGAATTTCAGGTCACACTACTAAGTGCAACAAAAGTTATGCAAGAACAAAGTTGGCCTTCTAGGTAGTTCTAAGCATAGTTAGCTCTGTGACAGAAGAATTTGAGTGAGCAGATTAATGGTGTTATATCTAGCACAAGCGAAAGATTCATGAAGAAAAGAGCATATGGGTTTGTTCATTATCATGCTTAGTTTATATGGTTCAAATTTCATAACAGGTGGATGAGCAAAGCAAAAGATATGAAGGTGCAAAGTTAGCCTTCCAGACATATTGAGATGGTCCCCATACTTGGTCAAATCTGCACAAGGTAAAGTTCGAGCAAGTCTCGAACAGATGGACGGAGTGTGTTTGCTCCAAGATGATAGGATGAAGCGTGATGAGGACAAGTGGTTAAAGTTTAAAGCTTGATCAATGGTGAGTGCTTAATCTTACGTTGAAGATTCAACGACACACAACGAAGTCAATATGTCAAAGGCATCCATGAGTGAATGCGCTAGTGACAAGTATCACAATCAAGGAGCTTGAACAATAAATCTACGGTGCGGGTCAAAGTCAAATAGTCAATGATCAACGCTAGAATGCCAAGACTCTCAATAGTGGGAGCTGACAACGATGTGCAGAAGGCATGCACTAATGCCAAGTGTCACTGTCTCGAGAGCTAAGCAGAGATAAAGTCTGTGCGAGTTTGAAGATCTAACGACACGCGGGAGCTCGAATTAGAAAGATCAACAGATGCATTTTAAAGTTGAAGAGTTAAAGTCCAAAAGCATACAAAGATCGAATGGAGCGTGTAAGCCTGTCAAAGATTGATCTAACATACGTGTTTTAAAGTTGAGCAGATTGAATGAAGACCATCAGATCGTGGCACCAAACTTAAGATCAACGGTCAATATTTAAAGATATGATCATCCCAATGGTCAAGCGGAGGAACTTGTAGTTAAACTGTAAATCCCGACACAAACAATGAATTTGATTGTGGTGATCGATCAAAATCGTGTAATATGGCATGTGCATCAAAACTAGAGCCCAATATATGTTAAAAATATTAATGAGACAAAGAATCATGGTGGTGGAGCATGAGTTCAAGATGTGGGAAACTTGCAGTTAAAGATAGGAACTAATGTCCAACAAAACCGAGCGAGTTGTGTTTGCAAACAAGTGTGAACACAAAGAATATATGAAACCCTAGATCAAATGTATATACATGTCATCTAGGATACAATCATGTGTTGTTGTTGGAGTTATTGAATTGTGTCAAATAGAGAAATATAGAGACACAAAGATAGAGGGGAAGAGAAGAGAAAAGAAGGGAAGAGAAGAGAGATGAAGTGCATAACATAATCAGTTACAGATCAGACCTGTAACAGAGAATTGGATTCATTTATGAATCTAATTGTAATCTAGAGTTGTAGCTCCATAGTAGAATCTGATAGGTAGGTGCCATCAGATAAGCTGAGTTGGTGTTCAGTTAGGGAGTGGGTGCTTCCTTAGAGTAGGTGCTCTTAAATCAGGGGATTGGTGTCTCCTTAGGATTGGTGCCCTTAAACATTGTATCCAGTGAAGTTCTTTATTTTGAAGCTGGATTAGAACGGTAGATTCTAGCAGCTATTTTCATGGTGGTTTTTCCCATATTGGGTTTTCCAAGGTATATCTACTGTTGTGTCTATTTGGGTGTATGTGATCTCTGAATATAGTTTTAATCTGCATTAAAAGGTTTAGAAAAGGACTAAGTTAATCAATATACTGATTCACCCCCCCTCTTAGTATATAGTTGTGTTCCAACAATTGGTATCAGAGCCCAGGTTCCTTAGAAGAAGCTTAATCA
Source organism: Torreya grandis (assembly GCA_037957365.1). Lineage (NCBI taxonomy): Eukaryota > Viridiplantae > Streptophyta > Pinopsida > Cupressales > Taxaceae > Torreya > Torreya grandis. The sequence continues at coordinate 633,090 of JARHVA010001077.1, forward strand.
GCTCAGGTAGATCTTGGATGGTGACCACAAATGGCTAGTCAAGAATGCTCTTCCTCAAACAAAGCACCTCTCTTTAATGAATCAAACTATACATTTTGGAGCATCAAAATTGTTGGCAATTTGAGTATCATGTGTATAAGGAGACTGTTTGTAAGATTGTCATTGATGTCAAATAGGCAAACATTAATGACAAAGGCATAGTGATTCGGGTTTGTCAAGTCCATGTGCTTCATTCACTTTTACTTATAAATTTTCATAAGTAAAACCGTGTCGAAAACCAGAATGGGTCAGGAGAATGTGAATCCGATTTGTGAACTTCAATTGCTTATAAATTTTCATAAGTAAAGCCGTGTCGAAAACCCGAATGGGTCAGGAGAATGTGAATCCGGTTTGTGAACTTCAATTGCTTTGACTCATAAAGTTCCATAAGTAAAGCAATGAAGAGAACTTGACTGGATCAAGGCAGTGTGAATCGGGTTCGTGAACTCAAAGTGCTTCTACTTATAAAGATTCATAAGTAAAGCATTGCAAAGAACCCAACTGGGTCAAGGAATGAATCGGGTTTATTGAGTGACATAACTTCTTGTATGTTTTATAAGTCAAGTGGTGTTAAGAACCTGAACTGGTCAATTCTTTGGGAGAAAATGTTATGGAGAATTCTTTCAAAAATTTGATTGTCTTGTCAGACAAAATGTCCGCAACAACATTTTCGAAGGGTACGTTGCAAGAAGTCCGAAGGGCAAGTGGACCATTGTAAAAGTTTCGAAGGGATCTTTTCAAAAACTCTGAAGGGTAAGTGGACCGTTGCAAAAGTTCCGAAGGGCAAGTGGACCGTTGCAAAAGTTCCGAAGGGCAAGTGGACCATTGCAAAAGTTCCAAAGGGATCTTTTCAAAAAGTCCGAAGGGTAAGGGGAGCGTTGCAAAAGTTCTGAAGGGCAAGTGGAGCGTTGCAAAAGTTCTGAAAGGCAAGTGGACCATTGCAGAAAGTCCGAAGGGATCTTTTCAAAAAGTTTGAAGGGTATGTGGATCCTTACAAAAATGCTGGGTAGTTTTTGAAAAGGCCAAAGGGTATGTGGACCCTTACAGACAAGCCGAAGGGTAGTTTTTGAAAAAGCCAAAGGGTATGTGGACCCTTAAAGAAAATCCGAAGGGCACTTAGACATTCCTTCGGGGAAATTGTCCACAACAATTCCTTCAGGGAAGTTGTCCACAACAATTCCTTCGAGGAAATTGTCCCGAAAAGCCCTTGACAAAAAACCCGCAACAAATTGTCCAAGGAGAAAGGTCACTTGCAACTTTGCCGAAGGATAAAGTGTGGAAGTCTTAAAGGGCATTCTCAAAGGGACAAGGCATGTTAAAGATCAAGCCAGTCTACAAGGATCAACGGCGCAAAAGCATTACAAGAATGCCCAAGAAAATGAGATCATGTCAACATGCCGAAGTTTAACGATACAATCGAAAGGAGCTAAAGCGAACCAATCATGTAGAAGATATCGATATGCTAGAAAAAGCTCGACGGTTAATACAAGAGAGATCGACGGATATGAAGAAATAGGGCATACATCGACGGTTCAAGATAGACAGTGAATAGCGCCAATAACAAGATGAAAAATCCTAGTTTAAAGATATGACCAGATAAATAGTGAGCTCGAAAGTCTACATGGAGCCCGAGATTGATCGATCCAACCGATCAATCATCGATTAAGGAGGTTTTGCATTTATGAAATAAATCCAGCAGTTGCCAAACATAGTAAAGAGACCAGAACATTATGACGTGATGCATGAACCGAGACACGAAATGGGTATATGTCAAATTTGCATTGAATGAAGAACCAGAAAAGGGGAATTGAAGTGCATAAAGAAAATGACACAGTAATGACATGAATCCAATAGTTGATAAATATAGTAAAGAAATTATAAATTATGACGTGAAGCATGAATCGAGACACGAAAAACGTGTATGTCAAAGTCACATTAAATGAGAACCGGTCAAGTGAAGTTGGAGTATGAACGCAATTGGAGACATGAAACCCTAAAATCCATTATATATACACGGCTTCAAAACATTGTTCAACTATTGTTGTCATTGCATTTGAGAGTGCTGCAGAGCAAATCGAAGAGTGTCACTTTGAAATGTATGCAGACACAGAGTGAAAGACAGAGCAACAGAGAGTGAGGCAAAGAGGAAGAAAGAGCACAGAGAATGTGCAGAGATTGAGCAATCGAGAGTGAGACAAAGAGGAAGAAAGAGCACACAAAGAATGTGCAAAGATTGAGCAGAGAGTGAGCAACCGAGAGTGAGGAAAAGAGGAAGAAAGAGAACACAGAGAATGTGCAGAGATTGAGCAGAGAGTAAGTAGTTACAAACTAGACTTGTAACAAAGAAATTGATCTGGATTCATTTGTGAATCCATCTTGTTTTCTGAAGTTTTAGCTTCATAGTTTTGAGAGGTTGGTGCCATCAGAAAACTGAGTTGGTGCTCAGTTAGGAAATTGGTGTCTCCTTAGCGAGTGGATGCTTCCTTAGAGTGGGTGCTCTTGAATGTAACCAGTGAGATTAGCCAGTGAGACATTTAACAATGAGGCTGGATTAGAACAGTAAATTCTAGCAACCATTTTCACCGTGGTTTTTCCCTTTACGTTTTCCACGTAAAAATTATGATTAATGTGTTTTTGTGTGTATGTGCAATCTCTGCATTTGTTCTTTGACTTGCATATGAATTTGTATTTCTTCTAAAAAGGGTAAAAGAACTGATTTTAACTGATCTACTAATTCACCCCCTCTCTCAGTAGATAGTTGTATTCAACAATTGGTATCAGAGCCTAGGATTCCTTAAAAAAAAGCTTAATCGGCTCAGGTAGATCTTGGTTAGTGAACACAATGGCCAGTCAAGAAGGATCCTCCTGAAACAAGCACCTCTGTTTGATGGGTCTAACTATGCTTTTTGGGGCATAAGGATGGTAGCATATTTGTTCTCATTAGGATTTGATGTATGGATGTTTGTAATAAATGGATATACAGCTCTTGTTGTAGCTCCTACTGATCAGGTTACCAAGAAGGCATATGAAAATAACGCTAAGGCAAAGAATGCTATTTTTTGTGGACTATCAAACTCAGAATTTGTCAAAGTTATGCACTGTCAAAGTGCAAAAGACATCTGGAACAAGTTAAAGAGTATTTATGAAGGTAGATGACAGAGTGAAACAAGCCAAGCTACAAACATACAAAGCGCAGTTTGAGAGTCTTAAGATGAATGAAGAAGAAAAGATTGCTGACTACCTCCTCAGGGTAGATGAAATAGTGAATGCTATCAAAGGTTTTGGTGAAGAAATGGAAGAGTTGACTATAGTCAAAAAGGTGTTAAGATCGTTGCCATCAAGATATGACTCGAAAATTTCTGCAATAGAGGAAGCAAGAGATTGGACAAATTAATTGTTGATGAGTTGCATGGAACATTCATAGCCTATGAGATGAGAATGGGTGAGACAAACACCTTTAAAAGAGAAGCTACATTCAAAGTAGCAAAACATGCAAAAGAAGAAACTTCTATGTCTGAATCTGAGGAGTCTGATGGAGAAGAAGCTAACTTTGTCAAAAAATTAAAGAAAGGGTCAGAAAAATACAAAGGTAAGCTACCATTCAAATGTTGTAACTACGGAAAGGTAGGACACTTTGCTGGAAAATGTTCTTATAATAAAAAGGACAATTCTGAGCAAGAAGAGAGCAACAAAAGGGTGAATCCTCACTATGCAAAAAAGAACTTCTTCAAGAGCAAGAAAGGTTTATATACAAAAGAAGACAGTGATTCAGTCAAGGGTAGTGATAATGATAGTTCGGATGATGATCATGACTGTGCTTTCGTAACAAAGGGAAAATAATTTCTGTTCATGGCAGAAGAATCCACTCCCATAAATCAAGAACAGGGCGAAGATGAAGATTGGGATGAAGATGAGGAAGGTGAAGTTGATCTAGAAGACGAGCTAGTTTGTGCTCTAGAAGAGATTGAGAAATTAAGAAAAGAGAACTCGAACAGAAGAAGCTTGGATAGAAGGAACTTGACAAATCTAATCAGTTGATAGTGACCCTAAAGATGCAACTTGAGGAGGCTAAAAGAATAGAAGTAGTTAAGATGGAACTACAAACTAAATCCAAAGAATGCATGGAGCTTGAGGCAGAAATAATAGCTTTGAGGAAAGAACTTGAGAAGGCAAAAAGTCAAATAGACAAAAGTCTAAAGTTAACAAAAGGATCGAATATTCTTAATGAATTAATCAACGGTTAGAAGCCTTCAAATGAAAAATCTGGTCTTGGATATGAGAAAGGAAATGATTCATCAACTAGTACGTCGACCAACCTATATGATAATTTCAAAATAGAAGCAGAAGCAAAGAAAGAAAGGATCAACAAGGACACTAATAATGATCCAAACAAAGATAAGATGAGAAGAATGAATTAAGAAAAGAAACTTGAAATCAAAGATGCGGAAGGATATACAAAAGTGGCAGATTTGAAGAAACGAAAGTATATGAAATGTCAATATACTGCACCAAAGAATGTTATGCCCAGGTATTATTCATTTTATGGTTATTGTTACAGCTGTAATCAGTTTAGTCATAAGGCTATTGAATGTAGAGTTGTTCCTCCTAGAAGAATTAGTTTTGTAAGTAGAAACTCATTTGCTCCTCTGCTAAATTCAAGTTTAATGTGCTATAATTGTAATAATTTTGGTCATATAGCTAAGCATTGTAGGACTAACTTTGCTATGCCAAAAGTAAACAATGTAAAGAAAGACAAGTCTCCTCATGAGAACAAAGGTCCACAAATCACTAAGAAAGAAAAGAAAAAGACGCATGAGAAAATTAAAGAAATGTGGAGGGTGAAAAGTCAATCCTTGATTGCTCAAACAACACTCCACGCCAAAGAGCAAAATCTGTGGGTCATCGATAGTGGATATTTTAAGCATATGATTGGTGACAAGAGTAAGTTCACCAAGTTGAGCAAATGCAAAGAAAAAGCTATCAGTTTGGGAGACAACACAGCAGTAAAAATCAAAGGCAAAGAAACCTTGCAGATTGATGGTAAGCTTCCTACACATGATGTTCTTTATGTCAAAGGATTGAAGCATAATTTGCTAAGTGTCAGCCAAATGTGTGACAATGGATACAAGGTCATATTTGATGTTGAAGGCTGTAAGTTAAAGAGATCTGGCAAAACAATTGCAAACAGGAAAAGGATCGAGAACAACATCTACAATCTTGTTGAGGCAAACAATGATAGTTGCCTCTTAGAAAAAAATGATGAAAGCTGGTTGTGGCATAGGAGAATGGGACATGTCAATTTTAATAATCTAGTCAAAGTAAGTTCAAACAAGTGTGTAAGACATATGCCCAAGATAACCAACCCTGCAGATACTTCATGCAGAGAATGTCAATTAGACAAGCAAACAAGGGTCAAATTTCAAACAAAAGAATATGCGACTACAAAGCCTCTGCAATTAGTTCATACTGATCTTTGTGGTCCTACCAAGACAAAAGTATCAAAAAGGGTTCATTACTTCATGTTATTTGTAGATGATTACTCAAGAATGACATGGGTAACCTTTTTAAAGGACAAATCTCAAGCCTTTGAGAGATTTAAGATCTTTAGAGCCATAGTTGAAAATGAAATGGGAAGAAAGATCAAATGTTTGAGATCTGACAAGGGTGGAGAATTCACTTCAAATGAGTTCATTGAATACTGTAAGAAACATGGGATTAAAAGGCACTACTCTGCTGCAAGAACTCCATAGCAAAATGGAGTTGTTGAGAGAAAGAATAGGACTGTCAAGGAGATGGCTAGAACAATGTTAAAAGAGGCTAAACTATTTGATGGATATTGGAGAGAAGCAGTCCAAACAACAGTATACATCCTGAACAGAGTTCAACTGAGGGTGAAAAGTGACAAAACGCCATATGAATTGTGGTATGGAAACCCTGCGTCAGTCAAGTACTTCAAAGTGTTTGGAAGTTACATCATAAGAAAAGAGAGCAAACTGGGCAGCTTTGAGTCAAGATGTGATGAAATTTTTCTTGGTTACTCTACTCAGAGTAAAGCATATGTGTGTTACAATAAGAGGTTGCATAAAATAGTTGAGAGCATCAATGTCAAGGTCGCAGAAGGATTTAAAGATGATGACCCTGTTGAGAAAATCATAATTGAATGATTAGGAGCAGAAAATGAAGAAGAAGATAGTGAAGAGGAGGAAGAAAAGAGTCAAAAGCCACCTGCAAGGTTTGTTCAAAAGGAACATCCCAAGGAGCAGATAATTGACAACAAAAATAAGGACTTCAGACTAGGAGAAGAGCTATAATGAACAAGGAACAAGTAAGTTTTGCTCTATTTTCAGAAATTGAGCCTAAAACATTTAGTAAACTCAACAAGGATGAAAATTGGTTAAAAGCCATGGAAGAAGAACTGAGTCAAATATATAAGAACAAAACATGGGAATTGGTTCCTAGACCCTCAAACAAGAATGTGATAGGAACTATATGGGTTTACAGAAACAAACTCAATGAAGATGGAGCCGTCATAAAAAACAAAGCCAGATTGGTGTGCAAGGGATATGCACAAGTAGAAGGCATAGATTTTGAAGAGGCATTTGCTCCAGTGGCAAGATTGGAAGCTATAAGAATGCTTTTGGCATTTTTTGTTCACAATAAGTTCAAAGTATATCAAATGGATGTAAAGTCAGCCTTCTTGAATGGGAACTTAGAAGAGGAAGTCTACACTGAACAACCAAAAGGTTTTCAACTTGCGGATGAAGAAGATTATGTGTGCAGACTGAAGAAGACATTGTATGGTCTGAAACAGGGACTTAGAGCATGGTATTCAAGATTAGATCAATTTGCACAACAACAAGGCTTCAGCAAAAGATGTGCAGACAACAATTTGTACTTCAAATCAGAAGGTAAGCATATGTTGATTAGTGTTGTCTATGTAGACGATATCATCTTTGGAGGTGGCAGTAGTATTATGTGCAAAGAATTTGCCACACAAATGCAAATTGAATTTGAAATGTCTATGCTTGGAGAACTTTCTTTCTTTCTTGGTCTACAAATTGCACAAACCAATGAAAGGATATTTCTCAAACCAAGTATGCAAAGGAGATGCTCAAGTAATTCGGTATGGAGGACAGCAGACCAGTTAGCACTCCCATGATAACTAGATGTAAATTGAGCAAAGAAGATGAGTCCCTTGATGTGAATAATACGTTGTATAGGTCAATGATAGGCAGCGTGTTGTACTTGACTGTATCAAGACCAGACATCATGCAGGGCATATGCATGGTTGCAAGATTTCAAGTAGCTCCCAAGGAATCACATGTCAATGGTGTGAAAAGAATTTTCAGATAAATCAAAAGCACAATTGACTATGGTCTGTGGTACCCTGCAAGTGAAGATCTCACTTTGATTGCATATGCAGATGTGGATTGGGCAGGGAGTGTGGACAACAGGAGAAGCACTAGTGGTGGTGCATTCTTCCTTGGAAATAGACTTGTGTCATGGCTGAGCAAAAAGTAAAAATTGGTTACGCTTTCTACAGCAAAATCAGAGTATGTAGCAGCAACATGTTGCACACAAGTCTTGTGGATGATGCAAACTCTCAGAGACATCAAAGTAGAATTCAAAGAACTTATTTCTATCTTTTTTGATAACTCAAGTGCCATAAACATTTCTAAGAATCCAGTGATGCACTCCAGAACCAAGCACATATCCATCACGTATCACTTTCTGAAAGAAAAGGTTGCAGATCAAGAGGTCAAAATTGAGTATGTTCCAACAAAGGACCAAATTGCAGATATATTTACCAAGCCTCTTCCCAAGGAGCAATTTGAGTATCTGAGAGAGAAGTTGGGAGTAGTGGCTCCCACACCACATCACTAACTTTTAGTGATAGGGCATGAATCCAGGGGGAGTATTTAAGGAACATTATTAACTCCTGGATTAAGAGAAAAGGCAATTTGGTGAGAAAACTGCAATTCCTTTGCAATTTGATGACAAAGGTATGCTGGCTCTAGATTATTATCCCTGTCTATACAGAGATACATCGATTCTTGATTGGTCTTTTAGACCAATGCTATATACATGCTCATCTGGAGAATCATAGAGTCAAACGAGCTACATTTGAAGTGCCTATGTAGAAGATTAGACAAATATGCCATTGCCTAAGGGGGAGTCCCTCACAAAGTGCTCTAACCACCTAGGTCCAAGGATTAGAATAACCAGACAGTAAAGACGCAACCCATCTCCACGATATGACAATGACTCTTTGTCAATAATGTCAAAGGGGGAGAAAGTAGAATGGTGAATGAATAAAAAAGGATATTCATTCTGAGTATGTTTTGCCATCAATGACAAAGGGGGAAATTGTTGGCAATTTGAGTATCATGGTGTATAAGGAGACTGTCTAAAAGATTGTCATTGATGTCAAATAGGCAAACATTAATGACAAAGGCATAATGATTCGGATTTGTCAAGTCCATGTGCTTCATTCGTCGATTCAGGTTTGTCAAGTCCATGTACTTCATTCGCTTTTACTTATAAAGTTTCATAAGTAAAGTTGTGTCTAAAACCCGACTGGGTTAAGAGAATGTGAATCGGGTTTGTGAACTTCAATTGCTTCGATTCATAAAGTTCCATAAGTAAAGCAATGACAAGAACCCGACTGGGTTAAGGCAGTGTGAATCGGGTTCATGAACTCGAAGTGCTTCTACTTATAAAGATTCATAAGTAAAGCATTGTAGAGAACCCGACTAGGTCAAGGAATGAATTGGGTTTATTAAGTGACTTCTTGTATGTTTTATAAGTCAAGCGGTGTTAAGAACCCGAATTGGTCAATTCTTTCGTAGAAAATGTTATGGAGAATTCTTTCGAAAAATTGATTAAGTCTTATCGGACAAAATGTCCACAACAACATTTCCGAAGGGTACGTTGCAAGAAATCCAAAGGGCAAATGGACCGTTGCAAAAGTTCCAAAAGGATATTTTCAAAAAAACTGAAGGGTAAGTGGAGCGTTGCAAAAGTTCCGAAGGGCAAGTGGGCCGTTGCAAAAGTTCCGAAGGGCAAGTGGACCATTGCCGAAAGTCCGAAGGGATCTTTTCAAAAAGTCCTAAGGGTATGTGGATCCTTACAAAAAAGCCGAAGGGTAGTTTTTGAAAAGGCCGAAGGGTATGTGGACCCTTATAGAAAAGCCGAAGGGTAGTTTTTGAAAAAGCCGAAGGGTATGTGGACCCTTACAGAAAATCCGAAGGGCACTTAGACATTCCTTTGGGGAAATTGTCCACAACAATTCCGTCAAAGAAATTGTCCGCAACAATTCCGTCAAAGAAATTGTCCGCAACAATTCCTTCGGGGAAATTGTCCCGAAAAGCCCTTGACAAAAAGCCCGCAACAAATTGTCCGAAGAGAAAGGTCACTTGAAACTTTGTCGAAGGATAAAGTGTGGAAGTCTTAAAGGGCATTCTCAAAGGGACAAGACATGTTAAAGATCGAGCAAGTCTACAAGGATCAACGGTGTAAAAGCATTACAAGAATGCCCAAGAAAATGAGATCATGTCAACACGCTGAAGTTTAACAATACAATCGAAAGGAGTGAAAGCAAACCAATCATGTAGAACATATCGAGATGCATGAAAAAGCTCGATGGTTAATACAAGAGAGATCGACGGTTCTGAAGAAATAGGGCATACATCTGATGGTTCAAGATAGACAGTGATTGGTGCCAATGACAAGATGAATAATCTTCGTTTAAAGACATGACCAGATAAACGGTGAGCTTGAAAAGTCTACATGGCGCTCGAAATTGATCGATTCAACCAATCAATCATTGATTAAGGAGGTTGTGCATTTATGAAATAAATCCAGCAGTTGCCAAACATAGTAAAGAGACCAAAATATTACGGCATGATGCATGAACTGAAACATCATTGAATGAAGAACCGGAAAAGGGGACTTGAAGTGCGAAAAGGAAACGACACAGTAATGACATGAATACAACAGTTGATAAATATAGTAAAGAAACCAGAACTTATGGCGTGAAGCATGAATTGAGACACGAAAAGCATGTATGTCAAAGTCACATTAAAAGAGAACCAGTCAAGTGGAGTTGGAGTATGAATGCAATTAGAGACGTGAAACCCTAAAATCCATTATATATACACGACTTCAAAACATTGTTCAGTTGTTGTTGTCATTGCATTTGAGAGAGTATTGTAGAGCAACTCGAAGAGTGTCACTTTGAAATGTATGCAGACATAGAGTGAAAAGCAGAGCAACAAAGAGTGAGGCAAAGAGGAAGAAAGAGCACACAGAGAATGTGCAGAGATTGAGCAGAGAGTGAGCAACCGAGAGTGAGGCAAAGAGGAAGAAAGAGCACACAGAGAATGTGTAGAGATTGAATAGAGAGTGAGTAGTTATAGACTAGACTTGTAACAAAGAAATTGATCTAGATTCATTTGTGAATCCATCTTGTATTCTGAAGTTTTAGCTTCATACTTTTGATTGGTTGGTGCCATTAGAAAACTGAGTTGGTGCTCAGTTAGGAGATTGGTGTTTCCTTAGGGAGTGGGTGCTTCCTTAGAGTGGATGCTCTTGAATGTAACTAGTGAGGTTAGCCAGTGAGACATTTAATAGTAAGGTTGGATTAGAACAGTAGATTCTAGTAGCCATTTTCACCATGGTTTTTCGCTTTGGATTCTAATAGACTTAGATGATGAAGAAGAAGTAACAAATTAAGAGTGTGAACTCATCTGTGCTTTAGAGGAAATGGATAAGCTAAGAAAAGAGAGCTCAAAATAGAAGAAGCTTGGACGAAAAAAATTGAGAAAATGTTCAAAAGTCTTGAAAAATCTGATAAGATGGTGGTTAACCTAAAGACACAAGTTGAAGAGGCTAAAAGAATAGATGTCGTCAAATTTGAACTACAATCTAAATCTGATGAGTGCATGAAGTTAGAAGCAGAAATAGTGTCTTTGAGAAAGAGCTTGAGAAAGCTAAAGATCAAATAGACAAAAGTCTGAAGCTAAAAGGAAGACCAGACATTCTTGATGATTTAATCAACTCTCAAAAACCTTCAAAAGAGAGATCTGGTCTTGGTTATGAAAAAAGAAAAAGTTTCATAACTAGTACATCTGCTAACCTATATGACAACTTCAAAGTAGAAGGAGAATCAAGAGCAAAGAAAGAGAGCTTGCAAGGATACAAAAAAAGACACAAGCACAACTGATGTGAAGAACACTAAGAAGAAGCTTGAAGAAAAGAAGACGAAGGTCGCTGATGCAGATGGATACGCAAAAGTGAGAGATTTGAAGAAGTCATAGTTTAGAAGAGCTCCTCATCCTGCACAAAGAAATGCTATGACCAGGTATTCCTCATCTTTCTATGGTTATTATTATACCTGTAATCAGTTTGGTCATAGGGCTATTGATTGTAGAGTTGTACCTAAAAGGAGAACAAATTTTATAAGCAAAAATTCATTTGCTCACTTGTTAGATACAAATGTAATATGTTATAATTGCAATAATTTTGGTCACATAGCTAAACAATGTAGAATAAACTTTGTAAGACCAAAAACACAAAGTAAGAAGAAAGACATGCCTCCCAATGCGAATAAAGGTACACAAGTCTCTAAAAAGGAGAAAAAGATGCCAAATAAGAAATCCCAGGATGTATGGAAAGTGAAAGACCAATCTATGATTGCTCAAACTGCACTTCATGCCAAGGAGTAGAATTTGTGGGTAATAGACAATAGTTGCTCAAAACATATGACTGATGATAAGAGCAAGTTCATCAATTTGAGCAAATGTAAGGAAGGATCTATCAGCTTGGGAGACAACACTACAGTAAAGATCAGAGGTAAATGAAACTTGAACATAGATGGAAAACTACCTACACATGATGTCCTTTATGTTGAAGGATTGAAACATAATCTGCTAAGTGTCAGCCAAATGTGTGACAATGGATAAAAGGTCACATTTAATGTAGAACGCTGCAAAGTAAAGAGATCTGGAAGACTAGTTGCAGAAAGAAAAAGAACTGAAAGCAATATCTATAATCTTGTTGAAGTGAATGGTAATAGCTGCTTGATAGGAAAGATTGATGAGAGTTGGTTATGGCATAGAAGAATGGGTCATGTCAACTTTGATAACCTAGTCGAAGTGAGTTCAAATAAGTGTGTTAGACACATGCCTAAAATAACCAAACCTGCAAACATTACTTGCAAGGAATGTCAACTAAGTAGGCAAACAAGGGTCAGATTTCAAACAAAGGAGTATGCAACTACAAAGCCTCTAGAATTAGTTCATATTGATCTTTGTGTTCCTACTAAGACAAGAGGATCTAACGGAGAGAGATACTTCATGTTATTTGTAGATGATTACTCAAGAATGACATGGGTAATTTTTTGAAGGACAAGTCATAGGCATTTGAGAGATTCAAGATCTTTAAGGCCATGGTGGAGAATGAGATTGGACAAAAAATCAAATGCTTAAGATCTGATAAAGGTAGTAAATTCATATCAAATGAGTTCATAGAGTACTGTGAAAAGCATGGAATCAAAAGGCATTACTCTGCAACAAGGACTCCACAACAGAATGAAATTGTTGAAAGAAAGAACATGACAGTCAAGGAGATGGCCAAATAATGCTAAAAGAGACCAAGTTACCTGATGGATACTGGAGAGAAGCAATCCAAACAATAATATGTATCTTGGACAGAGTTCAATTAAGGGTAAACAGTGACAAAACTCCCTATGAACTATGGTATGAAAACCCTGCATTTGTGAAGTATTTTAGAGTGTTTAGAAGCAAATGCTACATCAAGAGAAAAAAGGACAAATTGAAAAGCTTTGAGTCAAGATGTGATGATGGAATATTCCTTGCTTATTCCACCTAAAGCAAAGCCTACATATATTACAACAAAAGGCTACACAAGATTGTAGAGAGCATCAATGTCAAAGTTGAAGAAGGCTTGAAACAAGTTAAATCTGACAAAGAAATTTGTATTGAGGAATCAGATTTTGAAGAAGCAACAACTAATGAAGACACTGAGGAAATGAATGAAAAGGCATCTGCAAGATTTGTTCAAAAGGATCATCCTATAGAGCAAATCATTGGCAATAAGAATGGCGTTCAGACAAGAAGAAGAGTTGCACAAAACAAGGAGCAAGTAAGTTTTTCTCTAATGTCTGAAATTGAGCCTAAGAGCTATGTTGAAGCCAACAAGGATGAGAATTGACAAAAAGCCATGGAAGAAGAACTGAGCCAAATTGAAAAGAATAAAACTTGGCAATTAGTTCCAAGACCTTCAAACAAGAATGTGATAGGTACAAAATGGGTCTTTAGAAACAAGCTCAATGAGGAAGGAACTGTCATAAGAAATAAGGCAAGATTGGTGTGCAAAGGATATACACAAGTTGAGGGCATAGATTTTGAGGAAACATTTGCTCCAGTTACTAAATTGGAAGTTATAAGAATGTTTCTAGCATTCTCTGTTTACAAGAAGTTCAAAGTCTATCAAATGGATGTTAAGTCTGCTTTTTTGAATAAGAACCTAGAAGAGGAAGTCTACATAGAACAACCTGAAAGTTTTCAGCTATCAGAACAAGAAGATTATGTATGCAGACTAAAGAAAGCTCTCTGTGGTCTAAAACAAGCACCTAGAGCATGGTATTCAAGATTATACCAGTACCTGCAACAAGGATTCAATAAAGGATATGCAGACAACAATCTATACTTCAAATCAAAAGATGAGCATATGTTGATTGTTGTTTATTTAGGGGACATCATCTTTGGTGGTAGCAACAACAAAATGTGCAAAGAATTTGCTACACAAATGCAAAATCTAGGATCAGCCCTTTCGACTTGTGGACTCTCTCTATAGTCGGTTGCCTCTATAAAAACCCAAAGGTTTCTGATAGCCATATCACACAATGCCTCTCGCAACTTCACAAGTCCTATCAAAATGACTATGTGAAAGGAAAATCTAGTCTCAACAACCTGCTTTAAAGCTAAAAAAATAGATAAAATAAATTTCAATTTTACAATTGATCAAGAATGTGAAATTTAAAAAAAAAAAGTTAAAAATATACATCGTCTACTTTGTAAAACAAAGTACAAAATGCAAATTAATATTATTAATACTTAATTAAATTAAAAATTTGAGTTACTTTCCATAGCTCCAACTTTGAGAACCACCCAAAGATGGCTTGAAACATGTGATGATTGGTCACAAACATTTAGATCTCGTTGGCTTCGGTATAAATTTGTTTAGTCCATCCGATTTAACTACCCAAATTTTGCAGCATCAAGTTGAGCAAATGAACAACATATGATGCCCAAAATAGATGCTCGTATCTCGCCACAACTAATAACTTGATGGCTCTACAATTTTTGGCATTCCCTGTTATGTCTCAAACAACATTTTGCAGCCCCATTGACTCAATGTCAAGGAACATTGCATCCTTAATTTTACCCTCACAATAAACTGCCTTCATAAACAATGCCTCTTCAGAAAACACTACAATCACATTTATTAAGATTATATTTACAGCCTTTGCAATCATTTGAAATAATGGACAACCATATTTCGAACCAAGAATTCCTAATGGGTTGCAACAAATTATACGCATAAACTGCCTTCATAAACAATGCCTCTTCAGAAAACACTACAATCACATTTATTAAGATTATCTTTACAGCCTTTGCATTCATTTGAAATAATGGACAACCATATTTCGAACCAAGAATTCCTAATGGGTTGCAACAAATTATACGCATATTTTTTTCCTTTCCCAACAATGTGGTGTGTACCTTTTCACCTAGTCATGTGTACCCTTTTGGGGCTACATTGATGCCCTTCACCATTTCCCACCAATATGGTGATCTAATGAGGTTAAATGGAGGCCCATTGGTATAAATAAATCACCCAATGAGCGCATCAACAATATTCATTGACTCAAATTTAAAAGCCCTTTCCAAGGGACCTACATCTTTTGTTATTTTGTGGGTAAGAAAAGTATCTTATTCATTTGAACACAAATCATCAAAAAATATGTGATGGGGCCACAAATGTGGTAGGAGTTGAATCTCTAGGTGGCTTTCTCAATCAGGATCCTTTTTAAACAAAAGATGAGACTAGGAGTGAGATCTTACAGCCATTTTATATGCATCATATATCCAAGAAGTGATTTTGGAACCCCCTCTTTGAAAGGCCCAATGCAAGCTTTGATATTCTTGAGCCAGAAATTGCACACAAATGGTCGTCCACCTCACTGTATGAGCTCTTGTATTTGATATTGCACTAGCTGCAGCGCCAAAGACAACTCACTCCACCTGGAATCTTCTCTAGCATTGTCAATGTCTCCAAAGCGACAAAATAGGGTCAATTTTGAAGGTGCATGTTGCCTCTTGGCCCATTGAAGTGGAGCTTGCAACCATTATAGCAAATTGTCATGTCCCCTTTTCAAAATTATACCAATCAGAAGTCTCATGGCCTATTCCTTATTTCTCATAGCCTAAGGGATAAAGTTAAGGAAATAATTTAATGATAATGTTTTAAGTTGTCATAAGTCACTTTATTTCATAACATGGGAAAATGACATGTATTATTATTATAAAGGGGGCCAAAATGTAATATTTATCTAAAAGTGTTTTAAATGCTTTTAGGGTTAGGGCAACTAGAAAAATGGAACTTATAAAAGGAGGGCTAGCCTCAAAAGGATTCATTATTTATTATTATTAAAAACAAAACCCTATTCCAAAGTTTGAGCTTCTATGTTCAACTTATGCATTTGAAGATGAAAACCCTCTAGTATACAAGATCTACAGACAAAAACCCTTCTATCCTTCATGGTGATTCCATCCAGAGATCATAATTGTGTTAATAGATCAAATTTAATTCAATTTCCAGTTTTATGAAGGGTTGGAGTACCTTAGTTCAATTGTTACAGTACAACAAATCATAATTGTGTGTGTGGGTTGTCCCTATCATTCAGATCTACAACTGTTGTAAGGTTTAAGCCTACCATACCATTAGACTTCCAAGTCATACCATTGGGTAGACTGTTGTGCATCCTTATTGATTGGTGTTCCCATTCAGTGTTGTCGTACTAGTCAAAAATTCTAAATCAAGGGTTTTGGTTACAGTCAGGGATTGATTATTGAGGTAGATGGTTTTGTATGTTGCTCCACATCAGCATATCGTTGTCCTTTATTGTTGTCGTCCCATATTCCAATGCCTTCATGATACATCCAATAGTTGTTATAAGACATCAAATGTTGCTTTGCGATCACTACCATTGTTGTACTTCTGTCAAATATAAAATGCAACCCTCCTAAATATTATTACGCAGCTGAAAATCATTAAAACCAATAAGGGTTTGTTGCATTCAATTGCATGTTTAATTTATATCTTCACCAGTTTTGTATGTAATTTTAGCTTATTGCAATAAAGAATTCAATTGGGTTTTCAATATTAAGTATTACATGTGTTGTTTTAGTATTAGGATTATGTCCATTATAAGAAAGAATCACAAGAAATTTCAGAATTAGCTAAAAAACTTAGAAAGGGACATTTCAGTGGTATCAGAGCATTGATTTTGTCAGCGTGTGGATCAAACGAAAAATCATGTGAAACAAAGGAAAGAGGGTTGCTACATATGAGATAAGTTTTCTACAAGAAACAATCAATGGGGGTCAAAGAGATTTGGAAACAACAATATAGAGGATAGTGAAAGAATCCATGTCAGAGTTATGTCGAGTCTTAATCAAAATAAGGTGAATCAAAGGGAAGAAATCTCTTCAACTAGTGAGAGGATCTTGGTCAACCCCCATGTTGGAAATATTGTCATTGATGTCAAAGGTCTAGTATTATTGGTGATAAATGCCCCATTGCATTTAATGTTGTATATCTTGGCTAATATGAGTTAATATTTATTTAATATTAACGAATATATTTTTGGTTGCATATGAGACAAAATAAGGGCCCATAAAGAAGTCGAAGAGCCACGGGGTAAAGACAAAAGAAGGATGGGACGCATTTTTCCATGAAGAGTCATCTTGGGGAATACCAAGAGTCACCAAGTGAAGACAAAAGAGTAGGAGTGCAATTTCTCATGAAGGGACACTTTAAGGAATACGAAAAATCACCAAAGATAAAGACAAAAGTGGGAAGGACGTTTTTGGTCATGAAGGGTCACCACATGACTTTTCAAAGGCTTGAATATGAAGGGTCATCAAAGATTGGCACCATTTTCCATGAAGATTGAAGGGTCACAAAGGGGGAAGGCCAAAGGTCATTTGGAAAGCTATAAATAAAGGCTTGAATAGCCATTTGTAATATGGAAGTGAGAGGTTAATTTGATATTGTAATATCTAGCTTAGAAGAGCAATTGTGAGAGATGAATATGATTTGTATTTGTTATATCTAGCTTAGAAAAACAAAAGTGAGAGAGGAGAAAGAGATGTTGTATTGATTTATCATTTGTTGAGATAACACTGAGAGATAGGTGTGTGGTATACACAAAGGGGTTGGTGCTTCTGTGGGTTGGTGCTCACGAATTGTTGTTGGGTTGGTGCTCGGCAAAGGGGTTGGTGCTCACGAATAGTTGCTGGGTTAGTGCTCGGCAAAGGGGTTTGAAGCTTTTGTGGGTTGGTGCTCACGAATTGTAGCTGGGTTGATGCTCGACAAAGGGGTATGGTGCTCTTGTGAGTTGTTTCTCACGAATATACTTGAGATTGTTCTCTATGGTTTTTCCCACATTGGGTTTCCACGTTATATCTGGTGTCTCTCTCTATCTTATGTGATGTTTATTGTTTGAATTTTATTGCATATCTTGAA
Source organism: Torreya grandis (assembly GCA_037957365.1). NCBI lineage: Eukaryota > Viridiplantae > Streptophyta > Pinopsida > Cupressales > Taxaceae > Torreya > Torreya grandis. The sequence continues at coordinate 650,964 of JARHVA010001077.1, forward strand.
TGTTTGATTAAGTGGAATTTGGTTGAAAGAAATTTTTAAAAGATATATGATATACTGATTCACCCCCCCTCTTAGTATATTCCGTGCTTAACAATTGATATCAGAGCAGGTTCCTTTTTGAAAAAGTTTTACAGCTTGAAGGTAGATCAGGAAAGCACAAGATGGCCATACATAAAGGTGCCTCTGCAAGCAAAAGAATAGTTGATCAAGAAGAAGAAGAGGATGAAGCCGAAGTGAATATGGAAGGAGAACTCATGTGTGCCTTAGAAGAGTTGAAAATTGTTGAAAAGAAAAATCGAAGATTAAAGCATCAAATCGAAAAAAATGAAAAGGAGTCAAAGGAGATAATTGAAGATCTACAAGCGCACTTTGAAGAAGCCAAGAAAAATGAAGAAGATCTGACGGCACAGTTGGAAATATCAAGAAAAGAATGTGAAAGGTATGTTACTGAAATTGCCTCTTTAAAAGAAGAGATTGAGAAAGCAGTCAATAATAAAATAGTCAATGATTCAAAATTTGAGAATAGCACTAATACGCTGAATAAAATATTAGAAAGCCAAAAGGCAATATCAGATAAGACAGGTATCGGTTTTGAAAAGAAGAAGAGCTATGATGAAGCTCTTACAAATAAAGAAACAAGGGAAGGAGTGAATAATACAGAGGACAAAGAAGGTTGGAAGAAACAAAGCTATAAAAAGCAATCAGGTCAGAGATTCACAAACAGGTCCTATTTTTATGGTTACTATTTTTATTGTAATGGATATGGTCATAAAAAATTAGAATGTAGAAAAAGAGCTAACCATCTCAAAAATAAGGAAAATGAAGGTCATATAGAGTCAAGCAGAAGCTATAACTCTTTTGCTCCTCTATCAAGCTTTGATGACGAGACCATAATTTGTTACAAGTGTAACAACTTCGGACACATAGCTCGGTATTGTAGAAGCGTGTTCTAGTCAATCAAGAAGGACTAGAGTTTCAGGACTCCATTCATCAAGAAAAAAGTTCAGACATGGCAGAAGAAACAATCTGAAGGTTCTATGTTGGTCCAGACAGCTTTGCATGCAAGAAATGAAGAAAAGCCATGGTTTATTGATAGCGGATGTTCGAGGCACATGACAGGAGACAAGAGCAAGTTCATAACCTTGAAGAAGATCAATGGTGGCATAGTGAAATTTGGGGACAATACTACTGCCAAAATTGCCGAAAAAGATACACTAAGTTTAGATAATGGTAGAACTAAAATTGCAAATGTTTTATATGTAGAAGGTCTTAAGCATAATCTTTTGAGTGTAAGTCAAATGTGTGATCAGGGGCACACACTAAAATTTTATGCAGAATGTTGTGAAATTAGAAGAAAAGATTCAGATGTATTGATTGCAGATACTCAGAGAACAGGTAATAACTTATATATGCTATCAGACATCAAAGGTCAAAAATGTTGTTTGAGTCAGATTGAAAAAAGTTGGCTATGGCATAGGAGAATGGGGCACATAAATTTTGACAATCTTGTCAAAATTTGCAAAAAGCAAGCAGTCAGGTATCTTCCAACGATCACAAAGCCATCTAACACGCTTTGTGGACCTTGTCAGCATGGGAAGCAGGCTATAAGGTGGTTCAAAACAAAAGAGTACTCGACCACTCAGATGCTAGAGTTTGTTCACACTGATCTATGTGGACCTATGAGGACTCAAAGTACTCAACGTGATAAATATTTCATGTTGCTTATTGATGATTTTTCACGTATGACTTGGATAATGTTTTTTAAAAAAAAATCAGAAGCTTTTAGACAGTTCAAAGCATTCAAAGCATTAGTTGAGAATAAAACTAATCTGAAGATTAAGTATCTAAGATCAGATCAAGAAAAAGAATTCATGTCAGATCAATTTATTGAGTTTTGTGAAGATCATGGAATAAAGAGACAGTATTCAGCAGCCAACACTCCACAACAAAATGGAGTAGTTGAACGGAAAAATAGTACAGTTTAAGAGATGACAAGGACAATGCTAAATGAATCCAAGATAGCAAATAAATATTGGAGAGAGGCAGTTGGTACAGCAGTGCATATTCAGAATAGAGCTTTATTAAGAGTCAACAGCGACAAGACTCCTTATGAGCTATGGAAAGACAAACCAGCAATAGTTGATTATTTCAGAGTTTTCGGTAGCAAATGCTTCATAAAGAGAACCGATGAAAAACTTGGTAAGTTTGAATCCAGAGCAGATGAAGGTATATTTCTTGGTTATTCTTGCAAAAGTAAAGCTTATAAATGTTATAACAAAAGAACCAAGAAAATTGTTGAAAGTGCAAGTGTCAAGATAGAAGAAGATGGAACACAAAAGATCAGTGATCCAGTAGACATTCCTGAAATCATTGAAGAGGAAGGCTTTGAAGAATCAGATGAAGATGAGGAAAAGGAGAAAAAGGGCACAAGACTCCATCCAAATATGTTCATAAAAATCATAATGAAAGTGACATTATCGGAAATATAAAAGAAGGAATTCGCACCAAAAGAATGATGGTAAGTGAATCTGAACAAGTTAATATCTCTTTGTTATCTAAAATTCAACATAAATTTTTTTCAAAAGCCAGACATGATGAGCATTGGGTTAAGGCTATGGATGAAGAATTAGATCAGATAGAAAAGAATGATACTTGGGAATTAGTGCCTGGACCAAAAGATCACAATGTGATAGGAACAAAATGGGTTTATAGAAATAAGTTGAATGAAAATGGAGAAGTAACCAGAACTAAAGCAAGATTAGTATGTAAAAGATATGCTTAGATTGAGGGAATAGATTTTGAAGAAACTTTTGCACCAGTAGCAAGGTTAGAGGCTATTAGAATGTTTCTTGCATATGCAATATTTAAAAATTTCAAAGTATTTCAGATGGATGTCAAATCTGCCTTCCTAAATGGGAATCTTGAAGAAGAGGTCTACATTGAGCAGCGTGGGGTTTATTCTCTCGAATATTAGTAATCATGTATGCAGATTGAAGAAAGCATTGTATGGATTAAAACAAGCTCCCAGAGCTTGGTATGCAAGACTTGATAAGTACCAGCAAGATCGAGAATTCAAAATAAGATTTGTTGATAGTAATCTTTACATCAAAACAGAAAGTGAGCATCAATTGATTGTTGTGGTTTATGTTGATGATATCATTTTTAGAAGAAATATTGAAAAGATGACAAGAATTTTCTGATAGAATGCAAAAAGAATTTGAAATGTCTATGCTTGGAGAATTATCATTTTTCTTAGGATTACAAATATTTCAATCAAATAAAGGAATTTTTATATCTCAAAGTAAATATGCCAAGGAAATGTTGAAGAAATTTGGTTTTGAGGATTGTGTACCAATTGGCACACCTATGTGTACAGGAAATAAGGTGAGCAAGGATGAAAATTTCCCTGTTACAGATCAATCTTTGTATAGATTTATGATTGGTAGTCTTTTATATTTGACAGCATCGAGACCAGACATCATGCATGCAATAGGTATGGTTGCAAGATATCAATCATCACCAACAGATAGTCATGTTCAGTTGATGAAAAGAATATTTAGATATATCAAAGGGACATTGGATTATGGATTATGGTATCCCACAAGTAAATATTTCACTTTAGTTGCTTATACAGATTCAGATTGGGCAGGGTGCTTAGATGACAGAAAGAGTACAAGTGGAAGAGCTTTCTTCCTTGGTGATAGCTTAGTATCATGGCTAAACAAGAAGCAGAACTCAGTATCACTTTGTATAGCTGAAGTAGAATATATTGCAGCAGTATTGTGTTGTACTCAAGTGCTTTGGATGAAGCAAACTTTGGTAGATATCAAGGTAAAGTATGATGAACCTATTTCCATTTTTTGTGATAACACAAGTGCTATAACTATTTCGAAAAATCCAGTAATGCATTCAAGAACAAAACATATTCCCATTAGATATCACTTCTTGAGAGAGCAGGTTACAGATCAACAAGTTAAGTTGGAATATATTAGTACTATAAAGCAGATTGCAGATATTTTCACAAAGGCACTACCAAAAGACACATTTGAGTATCTACGAGAGAAGTTGGGAGTAATTTCCTTTACTTCCTGCCATTGAGGTTCAGCATCAGTTGAGGGGGAGCTAACTGTTAGCTCCAGGTAGGCCCTTTGCCATTGATGTCAAAAGGGAAGAATAACAGATACAGGTACATGAAATAAGTACAGGTTGCTAAAGTAAAGGAGAGTTACTGTATGTTTTCAGATGATAGGATGTGCAAGTGACAGGATGTGGTAGTTTCAGGATTGAAGTTGCCATCAATGACAAAGGGGGAGATTGTTGGAAATATTGTCATTGATGTCAAAGGTCTAGTATTATTGGTGATAAAGGCCCCATTGCATTTAATATTGTATATCTTGGCTAATATGAGTTAATATTTATTTAATATTAACAAATATATTTTTGGTTGCATATGAGACAAAATAAGGGCCCATGGAGAAGTCGAAGAGCCACAGGGTAAAGACAAAAGAAGGATGGAAAGCATTTTCCCATGAAGAGTCATCTTGGGGAATACCAAAAGTCACCAAGTGAAGACAAAAGAGTAGGAGCGCAATTTCTCATGAAGGGACACTTTAAGGAATACGAAAAGTCACCAAAGATAAGGACAAAAGTGGGAAGGACGTTTTTGGTCATGAAGGGTCACCACATGACTTTTCAAAGACTTGAATATGAAAGGTCATCCAAGATTGGCGCCATTTTCCATGAAGATTGAAGGGTCACAAAGGGGGAAGGCCAAAGGTCATTTGGAAAGCTATAAATAAAGGCTTGAGTAGCCATTTGTAATATGGAAGTAAGAGGTTAATTTGATATTGTAATATCTAACGTAAAAGAGCAATTGTGAGAGATGAATATGATTTGTATTTGTTATATCTAGCTTAGAAGAGCAAAAATAAGAGAGAGGAAAGAGATGTTGTATTGATCTGTCATTTGTTGAGATAGCAACATTGAGAGATAGGTGTGTGGTATACACAAAGGGGTTGGTGCCCCTGTGGATTGGTGTTCACGAATTGTTGCTAGGTTGGTGCTCGGCAAAGGGGTTGGTGCTCCTGTTGGTTGGTGCTCACGAATAGTTGCTGGGTTGGTGCTCGGCACAGGGGTTTGAAGCTCCTGTGGGTTGGTGCTCACGAATTGTAGCTAGGTTGGTGCTTGGCAAAGGGGTATGGTGCTCCTATGGGTTGTTTCTCATGAATATACTTGAGATTGTTCTCCGTGGTTTTTCCCACATTGGGTTTCCACGTTATATCTGGTGTCTCTCTCTATCTTGTGTGATGTTTATTGTTTGAGTTTTATTGCATATCTTGAATGTTTGATTAAGTGGAATTTGGTTAAAGGAAATTTTTATAAGATATATGATATACTAATTCACCCCCCCTCTCAGTATATCCCGTGCTTAACACCCCCTTTCAAAACTTTTTGAGCAACATTCCTACAAAGAGAAGAAGCATGCATGAAGAACCCAAGTTTTAAGGATTAGCTATTGGAGCAATTCTTTATTAGCTTCAAAGCTTTAGCTTCATTTAAAAGAGCATGAAAGAAAGATCCTATTCAAGAGGTGTGGTTAAAAGATCAGTGTGACAGAGATGAATGCAAACTTCTTGCCTTTGATGAATATGATAAGAAACCTGACATTTACAAATCTTATATCACCTTTGAAGAATTCTTAGAAATATTCAAAGAAAATAAAAGTGGAAGGCTGAAGAAGAAAGAAGAAAAAGTTGAACCGAAACCACAAAAAGTCACCAAGGAACAAAGAATAAAAGAATTAAAGATGGCGGAACCGAAAATTGTGATGAATACACTTGAGCCCAAACTACTAGATGTGGTCAAAGAAGTAGTGGTAGTGCATGAGCCAAAGAATGAAAACCATCAGAGCTACAAGAAATCGAGGGGAAGCAACCCACAAAGAAATCTACCATACAAGAGGAAGATGAAAAATTTGCTCTTGTTCAAGAAGCACCTATCAATCTCCCAAAGATTGAGTCCGTGCCACATGAAGGTGATTTGCAAGATAGATGTAAAAATAAATGTGAGAAGAATCTTTTGGTAAAACCCAAATTCCTGAGTTATTTGAATGATGGAGTTGATGCAAATTTATCAAAGGCATCAATAGAAGAAGATAAGAACTTGAACCATTCCTGTGATGTCAGTTCGAATTATGAAAGGAATGTTCTGATCCAAGACACATCAGACTGACTTTCAGAATGATTCTATTGTTAGCATGCACTTGAAAAGAGTACTTTAGCAGAGGTAAGTATTGAGTTCATAAATTCAACAACTAAGGGTAAGCAGTTTGACTATCTTCGTGTTTAAAGTTCGGGACATGAATATTGATTCTAGCAGAGGTTTGACATCAATGCAAGATTCTTGCCATCAAGGAAATTACCATACGAATGGAGAGAAGGTGAACAAAACTCGTAGCAAAGGGCATATAGATCCTTTCGCTCAAGGTTGTCTACTCATAAAAGTATGGGATCTAGGTCATTGTTTGAGACACCTAATACTGAAGTCCGACGTAATGGAAGCAATGCATAGTCATGTCATTCACATATTCAATGATGAGACTACAAAATACAAATAGTTTTCTGCAAATATTTTGGGGCTTTTCATATATCTAGGAGAGCCATGTCTGTTGGAAATATTGTAATTGATGTCAAAGGTCTAGCATTATTGGTGATAAAGGCCCCATTGCATTTAATAATGTTTGTAATAGATATATCTTGGCTAATGTGTGTTAATATTTATTTAATATTAATGAATATATTTTTGGTTGCATATAAAAAAAAAAAAAAGGCCCATGGAGAAGTCAAAGAGTCACGGGGTAAAGACAAAATAAGAATGGGACGCATTTTTCCATGAAGAGTCATCTTGGGGAATTCCAAGAGTCACCAAGTGAAGACAAAAGAGGAAGGGCGCAATTTCTCATGAAGGGACACTTTGAGGAATACGAAAAGTCACCAAGGTAAAGACAAAAGAGAGAAGGACGTTTTTGCTCATGAAGGGTCATCACATGACTTTTCAAAGGCAAGGATATGAAGGGTTATACAAGTTTGGCACCATTTTCCATGAGGATTGAAGGGTCACAAAGGGAGAAGGCCAAAGGTCATTTGGAAAGCTATAAATAAAGGCTTGAGAAGCCATTTGTAATGTGCGAGATAGAGTCTGATTTGAGATAGTAATATCTAGCTTAGAAGAAAATTTGTGAGAGATGAATATGATTTGTATTTCTTATACCTAGCTTAAAAGAGCAAAGGTGAGAGAGAGGAAAGAGATGTTGTAATGAACTATCATTTGTTGAGATAGCAACATTGAGAGATAGTTGTGTGGTATACACAAAGGAGTTGGTGCTTCTATGGGTTGGTGCTCACGAATTGTTGTTGTGTTGGTGCTCAGCAAAGGGGTTGGTGCCCCTATGAGTTGGTTCTCACGAATTGTCGCTGTGTTGGTGCTCACGAATTGTTATTGTGTTGGTGTTCAACAAAGGGGGTTGGTGCTCCTGTGGGTTGGTGCTCACGAATAGTTGTGTTGGTGCTCAGCAAAAGGGTTGGTGCTCTTGCAATTTGGTGCTTGCGAATATTGTTTGAGTTGGTGCTCATTCATATACTTGAGATTGTTCTCTGTGGTTTTTCCCACATTGGGTTTCCATGTTATATCTGGTGTCTCTCTCTATCTTGTGGTGTGTTTATTGTTTCAGTTTTATTGCATATCTTGAATGTTTGGTTAAGTAGAATTTGATTAAGGGAAAGTTTTATAAGATATATGATATATTGATTCACCCCCCCTTCTCAGTATATCCCGTGCTTAACAATGTCATGTGTTGGGTGAATATTTTGTCAATTAGCGTACTGATCAACAAAAATAGGTTTGATCAACCACAGCAGAAAGATTGGTTGGCCAGGTGTGCAGCTTTATTACATCAACCGGAGACAAATCTCTCCTCTCATCAAGGGGAGGTTCTCTATAGATACGTAGGAGCTATATATAATATAAATAAGCAGAAAATAACACATGGGAGGCAGAATAAACCATCTATCTCTCTTCTTTCAGAGATGATGCTCACAGACAAAGGAGAAAATCTTGGTGTAAACACTGAAGGTACTTCTCTTCTTTCAAAAGTGTTTTTGCAAGAAATAATAGGAGTTTCTTTCGGGTAGTAAAAGCAACTGAAGACAAAAGGGTGCAATAACTAGTAGGATGAAACAGAACGCAAAGTTTCCACCTCAACTGCCCAAAGAGTATATCACAATGGATAATGGGGGCACAAAGTCGTCTCAGAATCCTCAACACAGAAAGAAAAGAAAAAAATACACGCTGAAAACAATTGTGAAAACGCAGTCTTCTCACAGTTGGCTTCAGGACACCTCCCTTTTTACCTTCACTAATTCTGCTTGTCAAATTAAATAAATAAGAATGCTTCTACGAAATAGACATAAGAACAATTTCTTAAAGTAGCACAAGCCAAAACAGCGCAAAGTCTGCAAACAACTTGCTTTCTCATTCAAATAAAATGAAATGAAATTACAATCTGAGCTCAAAGTCTCAATCTTCTTCTTTCAAAATGGGCAGAGTTTCGCTCTTGTAAAAAATGAAAAGTCTCCTTTACAAATGAGAGATATTACAATCTTATAGCAACTACGCAAGGATTGACGTTTTTTCCCATGGGACGGCCCATGCTGCAGTCAACGTCTTCAATGCACCTTCAATCCTGTTTGGAGAGACCATGCTGAGAACAGTGCGCTGCCATAACTATGGCGTGTCCCTTCATCTAATATGTCTCTTCTTTGGTATGGACTGTTTGGTCCTGTTGATCTTTTCTTCCCTGTAGCAATTTAAATCTTCGGGCTCTCTTTTCATTTAATCACTTGGTTCTTCATTTAAGTTCCGTGCTCTATTTGAATTTTCACGGATTTTCCCTTACTTTAAATTTGACGTCTGAGGGGCCGTCGATGGTCGCCAGCTACTTGAACCATGTTGAACCTTGAACCAGTGAGCCTATGAAAGTTCATTGGTTCATTCTGTCTCTTTTGTTCTATCGCTTCTTGGTTCAATTGCTTCTTCGCTCCTTGGTTGAACTGTCCGTTGAACCACTTGTTTGCTGCTTTTTCCTTCACTGAGGCCACCTTTGAACTTTTGAACCTATGAACCATTGAACTTTGAACTCTTTCGGTTCAAAGTTCAATCAGTTCATTGGTTCATTCTGTGTCTCGCTCAATCATTGCTTCCTGAGCTCTTTGATCTTTATCGCGCTTGGTTGAACCTTTAAACCTGTGAACCCGTTGAACCAATTGGTTCAACAGTTCAATGGTTCAATCGGTTCATTCTTTGAAGCTCTTTGTGTCTAAGTCTTTGAGGATTCCTTTTTGCGTCTTTGTTCAGCCTTTGGAACGTCCCGAAGGGAAGGTGTCCCTTCAGGTCCTTGGAAATGGTCCTTTTTCTGACGTCAGGTGTCCCCCGCAAGGGTATCTACCCTTTGGGATTTTTCATGCGACCTTCGGGCTTTAACTTCCCTGGCAGGTTCTTGCATCTTCGGCGGCCTTTTGGCTTTCGGGCTTTTCCTTCGGACAAAAAGCCCAAAAGAATTCCTTCGGACAAAAAGTCCAAAGGAATTTTGCTTTAACATTTTTCCGAGAAAAGCCTTCCCGAAAGAATTCTTTCGGCCTCTTTTACTTAATCATTTCCATTGGACAAAAAGTCCGAAAGAATTGTTCCTTTTGGGCCTTTGAACAAATCTGAAGGAATTATGTCTTTTCCTTGACCTTCGAACCAATGTTGCCTGCCCTCCGCAAGGGCACTTGCCTTTTTCGCTTTGGGGCAGCCCCTTGATCCTACCAATTGAACCAACTTTGGTTCAATGGTTCAATCGGCTCATTCTTCATTATTTGGCTAAGTCTTTTTGATCTTTTGCACCAAACGCGTTGAACCAACTTGGTCGTTGAACCCATTGAACCTTTGAACCAAAGTGGTTCAAAGTTAAATGGTTCAAACCTTTGTTCTTTATCATTTGCCGATTGAACTCTTTTGATTGAACCGAGGCGCTGAACCAATCCTGGAAACGATTAAGTGTTAGAAACTTGTTCTTTTGACTGAACTCGCCTGTAGAAACTTTTTAACCTGTTGAACCTGCTAATTTCAAGCATGTTGACTCTGTAGAAACATATCTGCAGAGTCCGTAGATTTCTGAAAAGCTTGAAAAATGAGGAATTTGAATGCTCAGAACAAGTTTTGAAAAGGGGAAGAGAGGAATTTTGGTCCTATAGGACCAAGATAGCTCATATGTTGTTCCAAAAATGAGTGACATTTTTGGGGACCAACATCATGTATGCCAGCTGCTTTTGAGAATTTCCCATGGTGGAGACAACTCTTCATCCCCTACTCCAACTGATGTTCGAACATGAAGCAATCTTGATGAACTAAAGCTTGTTGTTGAGGAAGCAACTATACCACGGTGTGCAAATGGAACAAAAGACACAATTCCATTACCTATTGTAATGAATCCAGAGGATGTTGGTGTAATTGGTGCAGGTCTGCATCTTGGAAGGCAAGGAAAACATACTTTTCCATGGATGTATGATTTTGAAGAACAAGAGGGAGATCTGAACCTTTTGCCATGCATCGTGGCTTGGACATTTTAGCCTTCCATTCTTGGAAACAGTCCTATTAAACTCGGTGAGATTTAAGTTCTTGGAGTTGCTCTTCCATGGGGAACAATATTTGCTACCATTGCAACTGATAAAAGAGGAATCAAATACCAAATTGTAGTGAAGCATAGAGATGTCATTCATTACTCTTAGGTCATTGACTACTGCAAAGAAAAGTTGTTGCATTGGGAAAGATGTTTTGTGGACAATGGATCAACTAAAAGCCTAACGTCCAAGTTTACATGTTCTCATATTGGTAATGATACCTTTTACAACAAGGAGAATGGCTTGATCTCATCTGTCATAGAGAAAAAAGAAATAAAGTTGGGCCATGTGGAGTATTTTGATCAAAGCCTAAGTAAGACTGCAACTGAAGATTACCAAGAAAATAAGAAAATGATCTACAAAATTGATGCAAGTTGATTATTGATCGACCAAGGACATGAGTATGCAGCAAATCGGATTTTAGAAGGCACAGATTGTTTTTCTTTGAGCTTGTTTCGGAAACAAAACAAAGCTAAGATGCAAGTTTTATTGATAAAATTGATTCTCATACTCCATTGTTAAGTCATAAAGTGCAGCTTGATACTATCAAGGTATTCACAACAGTTCTAAAAACAGTATTGATCGAGCTCAAGAAACCAAGGAAAGGAAGTGGAAGACAATTAAGTTGTCACATATGATTGTGATTCTTGGAGAGAACATAGATTTGTTTATGACAATAAGTTTGGAGGAGAGGCATATGACATTGTCAATGGGAAGATCGAAAGAAAAATAGGCAAGGCTAACTTGCCTACATATACCTATATGAGAGGACCGATATTTGTTGAGACAGTTGTCATGATTGAGACAATGGAGTGTAATATCCCTTTCAGGAAAACAATTTTGAATCTGATTTTTTTTTTTTTTTTTTTTGCAATTCTATTCAAATCTGGAATATTATAATATAATAGTTGAAGACATAATGTCAACTAGTAAATAGAAATTGATCTAAGTCTTTATTCAATTCTAGAAAGTACAAACAACATAATAAAATCAAAATACCAATGTTCCCTAATTTTTTCACAAAACCCTAACCTAAAACATCATGGAAAAACATAAAGACTGAATTTTTCCCTGTAATTCTCTCAAACCCTAGATGAAGATTACTCCTAAACAATACGACATGTTTCTAGGGGGTATGACATGCCTCTAAAGCCAACAATTACCCTGCAAAATTCAATGCCCAACCTGGAAGGTCAGTGATCAGGTCCTGGAAGGTGATACCAACAGTTTGGGGGTTTGGTACAGCTGAAATAAATGTCAAAAGTGGGACACCCAGCCTTGGGTAGCTGAAAAACCCTAATTTGTAGCTCCAATAACCTTTCACATAAATTTTGGAAATGAATAACCACTTTCAGCCAACACAAATATGAAATAACTTGTTTATCTGCACAATTGCAACACCTACATGGAGTTATCTTTGAAGATTGAAGGGTTTTCATCCTCAAACCTAATTGCAATGAAGAGTTTCCGTCCTCAAAAGCAGAAATTGAACCAATTCTAATTTCAATCTGAATATTGAATAATAAATGCCCTTTTTTGGCCCCACTTGTCCTTTTATAATTTCACTATTTTCCAATTTCACCTTAAAAGCATTTAAAAATACTTTTAATTAAACATTCACTTTTCACCCTAGTAATAATAATTACTTTTAGCTGTTTAATTAAAAAAAATCATTTTTGGCCCCTTTTAATAATAATCACACCTAAGTGTCATTTTTCTGTATTATAGAATAAAGTAACTTTGGACAACTTAAATGAGTGATTATTAAATTATTTCGCTCGTTAAATTCCCTTCACCTATGGAAAATAAAAGATAGGCTTTGGATCCTCTAATTTATTTAATTCAGAAAAGGGAACATTACAGTCCGTCCTTCCTAGAATTGTTTGCCCTCAAGGAATTGCAAATTGCGATACTCAAGGATCTCTGCACCCTCCCATTTAGCATCTTTGGTTGGTAGATCCTTCCAACGTACCAAATATTTTGTGATGGCCATGTTCCTTTGTTTATTTTCCCTAACATCCAAGATGGCTTCAGAGACCATGTTGAATTTCCCTTCATTATCCAAAGGAGGAAACTGAACTGAAGGAATGATATGCTGACCCAATGCCTTTTTGAGGCATGAAACGTGGAATATATTGTGTATCTTGTTGTGCTATGGCAACTCAAGCTCATAGGCAATCTCCTTAATCCTTTGCTTAATCCTATATGGGCCATAGAAGCAAGGCTTGAGCTTTTCAACTCCTCTTCTTGAGAGAAGACTATCTATAGGGTTGCGATCCTAAGAAAACCATGTCTCCAACCTCAAAAGATCTCTCAATACAGTGTTGGTCCGCATAAAACTTCTACTGATTCTGTATATGTTGGAGATTTTCTGAGTATATTCAATATCTCAACTTTGTACAACCAATCTCTTGCCCTTGGCACTAACTTGTCTGTAATAACCAAATCCATAAACGAAAGCATCATAACCATGCAAAGCTCTGAAAGGAGTCATACCAATGGAAATATGATATGTGGTGTTGTAACAATGCTCTCCCATGTAGAGCCACTTGACCCAAGTTGTTTGTTGCCCTGCTACATAATTCCTCAAGTAACCTTCAATCCATTTATTCACAATCTCTGTTAGCCCACGTGTTTAAGGGTGGTAACTGGTACTAGGAGTCAATTTGGTTCCTGCTAAATGAAAGAGCTCCTACCAAAACACACTAAGGAACCTACTATCCTTGTCACATACAATGTTTTTAGATAATCCATGTAGTTTGAAAACCTCTATAAAGAACAAATCAACAACTTGTAGTGCCTTTAACTCAATTGGAATAGCAAAGAAAGTGAGCATATTTGGTAATTCTATCAAATACCACATAAATACAACTCTTACCTTGAACCTTTGGAAGGCCTATGATGAAATCCATTGAAATGCTCTCTCACTTTTGATTCAGGAAAGGTAAGAGCTACAACAAACCTACTAGAAAAACCTATTTTGCTTTGCTCTGTTGGCAGATAAGACATTCCTTGATGAATTGGAGGACCTCTTCCTTGAGTCTTCTCCAGAAACATCTATCCCTTATCTGCTTGGAAGTCTTGAAATACCCTAGGTGACCAGACAAAGGTGTATCATGGACAATGCTCAAAACTTTACCCATCACTTATGATTCAGGGACTAGATATATTTTATCCTTGTGATGGATAATGAGTTGTGGCTATGGGGTATATATAGTAGCGCAAGCACCATAGAATAGAGAGGGTGCCTAGCCATATATCTCTATAGGGGACCAATGATGACCTATCCTATAGATAGATATGGTGTGGATATGGGGCTAAGAGTGACCCCATCTAATGAGCTCGACTCAACCCAAAGGATATACCCTTGACCCCCCTTTATATAGATATAGATGGGGGGAGAGAAGGGGCACTCAACTAAGGGGTTGAGGGCCCTTATCTAAAATGATAAGATCATCAACAACCTTATACCTATCATCCTGTACTTTGCCTTTAAGGATCTCATTAGTGAAAATATTTTTTGCCTACTCTACTATTATGATAACCTTCCAATCAACAGAGATTTCAAACATAGAGCATAGAAAAAACTTTCTAGCCAAAGCATTAGCTACGACATTGTTTTTTCCCTTAGCACACTCTATGTCAAAATTATAAGCTTGAAGTTTACTCACCCACTTTTGATGCCTATCATTCAAGTCTTTCTTGTTGAGGAAAAACTTCAAATTGTTGTGATCCGTCTGGACCACAAATATGCCACAAACCAAGTACTGCCTAAATTTTGTTAATGCATGCATGATGGCCAACATCTCTTTGTCATATATAGAGAATCTTCATTTTGTATCTTTGAGTTTCCGACTCTCAAAGGCTATGGGATGTCCCCTTTGCATCAAAACTTCCTAAATTCCTTCCCTTAATGCATCACACTCTTAACACAAATGGAATACAAAAAATTGAAACAGCAAATATCGGGCATGAACACAACCCTTTTGAGTTTGTCAAAGGTTGTTTGGGCTGATTCAGACCAGCTAAATGCTCCCCTTTTCGTTAAGTCAGTCAACAAGACAACCTATGTAAATCCTTTAACAAACCTCATATAGTAATTGCAAACACCCAAGAATACCCTCATTTGTGACATTATGGTAGGGGGAGGCCAATCCAATATGCCTTGGATCTTCTCTTGATCAATCTATACTCCTTGGGCATTAATGACATGGCCCATGTATAAAATTTCAGTCATGCCAAACTCACACTTCGACTCCTTAGCAAAGAGAGTAAGTTGTTCTAAAATTTCCAGCACTATATCCAATTGTTTCAAGTGTTCTTCTCAAGTCTTACTATACACCAAAATATCACCAAAAGATACTGAAACAAACTTCCTCAAGTGCTCGCTGAAAATATGGTTCATACATGATTGGAAAGTAGCTGAAGCATTGGTCAAACCAAAAGTCATAACCAAAAATTCAAAATGTCCAGTATGACATTGGAAGGTTGTTTTTTGTACATCCTCATCTCTTACCTTAATTTGATGATAGTCGAATCTCAAATCAATTTTAAACAAATACACGGCTCCATGCAATTCATCAATCAACTCATCGATCTTGGGTATTGGGTACCTATTTTTTATGGTCTTCTTGTTCAAAACTCGGTAATCAATACACGTCCTCATGGTACCATCCTTCTTCACCAAAACAACATTAGAAGCAAAGGGACTATAACTAGGCTGAATATGTTTCATCTCCAATAATTCCTTGATTGCCTTCTCAATTTTCTCTTTGAATGCTCTTGGATGACGATAAGGAGAAAACATAATAGGGTTAGAACTTGATTCCAACTCTATGATAAGCTGAAATCCTCTATCAAATGGCAATCTTGGAGGTAAATTGTTAGATATTGTGCCATGTTTGTCTAAAATAGACTGCATATCCACATGATAAGATCTCTTATCAGTGGGTGAAATTGTATTGCTCATCAAGCAATGGGCTACCCAGGCTACTTCCCCCTTACGAAATGGCCTCTCCATTCTCTTATCCGTGATAATACTAGGAGCTTCATTGGATATACCACGAAGCACAACTTCATTTTTGTCAAATCTGAATTTCAACTCCATGGTTTGGTAATTTTGTGTGAATTCTCCAAGGGAATGTAGCCACTGCACCCCTAATGCCAAATTTGTTTCTCATATTCCCACCACATAGAAGTCATCACACACCTTATATCTACCAAGAGTAATATCCAAACCCTTAACCCTCTCGGTGTAGGGAATAGTGAATCCATCAACTACAATAACATTGAAACCCTGAAAATCTTTTGTTTTCAACCCTCTTTAGGATACCAAACCCTCATCAATGAAATTGTGGGTTGCCCCACTTTCAATCAAAACTATTACCTTATGCCCATTCAACACTCCATGAACTCTGAAAGGATGATATCTGGGCGCACTTGAGAGTGTAGCAAGGGTACCACCTGGAGTGTTTTCTTCTTTAAATTCAGTGTCTGGTTCTTTCTCTTCAACTCCCATTTCAGGTTCCTCTACTTCTGATTCTGTATCAAATATCACTTCTATGTAATGTCCCTGTCCTTTTCCAAGGCATCTATTACTCATCTCCCATGGATCCTTGCACGTGAAGCACCATTTCTTTCTTCTGAGCTCATTTCTGATTTCTACCTCTTTGCTTGCTTTTGGCAGCTACTTTTGTTGAAAGCCTCTTGGCTGGAATGGCTTCTTTTGTCGCTCGTAGGGTGTTGATTTCGGCTGCCCATAAGGTGTTGATTTTGTCTGCCCATAAGGTACTGTCCTTTGTCCTACCGGAAAAAAATTGCTCTTAGGAGCTAATGATCCCAGGTTCAAGGCTTAAAGACAATGGGTCAAATACTTCTACTAAACCCTTGAGAGGTTTAGCCAAGCCTTCAACAAATAATACCATGAAATATCCCAAAATAAAATAAATTACTGATATCTGAAATTTATGCAAAACCCTAGGAAATACTGATTTTTTTTATTTTATGGCAACAAACCTTAGCTGCAAATAACCTTCCAAATTTAGCACAAATTAGGGCAAACACCAAGGTCCCAATTGGTAACCCTACAAGTTAGAACCCTTCAAAATACTATTATACTTCTGTAAACCCCAGACACCACCCCCAAGGAAATAAATACAAAATTTAGAGCCGCCTTGCAACTCCTACAAATAATAATTCCTCTTCACAAATCATATTAAAAATTGTGCAATCAATTTATGAACTTATTGCCCAACAAATATGCCAAAATTTAGGATTCAATTCAGATTTGAAAATAGAACAAATAGCTGATTTCTTTCAATCAATAAATGCTGAAAAATTGCCCAAAAATAGGGAATTAATTACACGAAAATATCAGATACATTTGAGGCTCTAGGACCCTCCAAAATACCTCAAAAAACTTTAAACACATGATGGAATAATCATATAAAACTTAGATTGGGGTTTGGGCATGAAAAAACCCTCACAATTCCAAGTCACCCAAAGCTGGGAATTATTATAATAAATTCAAAATATCATTAGGGCAAGAAATGACCCTCTCACACTAGCAAATCACTTCCCAATCAAATCGCCAACCTTCAAAAGCAAGTCGCCCAAGTAGAAACCCTTCTTTTTTGTCTTTTTCTGAAATTGATGATCTATGGCAACTCCTAGGTGAAGTTGCCCCACGGAGGAATGAGGGTTTGCATCTTCAATCCCTTTGCTTGAAGGTTTTCGTCTTTAAAACAAATGGCTCAAGTGTTTCATGCTCAAAGTCCAAGATTTGAATATCAAAAATAGCATCCCTTTAAATGATCACCTCCTTTGCTTTTATACACCACTCCCCAAGGGGTACGCCTAAAAAGGAGGGAAATACCTTTTCAAAATATAAGAGAACACTTTTTACAAATCCACTCAAGTGGATTGGCGTCCATGACCTTTAAAGGGCCCCAAACTTAAGTGAACTTTTATAACATAAAGTACATTTTACAAGTGTTCTTTAAGAAACCAATTGTTCCCCTTCTTTTCTCCCTTTTCCCTTAGCCTCGGGAAATGGATTAAGGCTAAGGGTCTTCAAAGATGTCTCCATCGAAAGAGGGACATGAAAATCCTCCCCGTCCAAAATTTCTTATCCTCAAGCAATTGAAGCAAGCAAAGAACTATCCCCACCATAAACCTTATGTGTAAAGTCGCCCTTTTTGGCGTAGCTTGCTTATGGACCCTTAGCTTGGTTGTTCCCACAAGGCTAAGAGAAGGAAAGAGAAGGGAACGTTGAGGGGGGCTATCCTATGAGCAAAATGGTGAAAAATACTCAAGTATTCTAATTTTGAGTTGATTTGCAAAAAGGTACTTTTGATCTTATGTTCACATAAGTTGAGGACCTTTGAGGGTCATGATAACCTAAACCCTCAAAAATAGAGTTTTCAAAAGATAAAGTTGCTTATGTTTTAAAAGACACAGCCCTCCTAATTGGGCGCCACCCTTGGAGGAGATTATAAAAAACAATTGAAGAGTCTTGTGGAAGGTATGTTGAATATTGATTTGGAATCTTTGATCAAGTATGTCAAGCTTGATTACCACATCTTGAAGACGAAAACCTTCAAGATGTGTCAAGGGTTTGAAAACGAAAACCTCCATTCCTACTACTTGAGCAACTCTATTCAAGGGTTGTAGTTGAGCTTCAAAATTACATGTTTACATGCAAGTGGAACTACAAGGGTGTTTTTGGACACCACCTACACCCAAAAATTTTGCAAACCCTATCAAAAGCTGGTTTTTGGAGAAATTGCAGGCCTTGGAGAGTGGTGACTTGCATTGGGAGCTTGTTCATGGTGTTGAGAGCCATTTCATTGGGTGGCGACTTTCCTAGAGGATTGTGCGAGCTGATTTGAAGGGTGCCTTGAAGCCTAAAATATTGCATAATATTTTATATGATTTTCCAGCTTTGGCAACTTGAATTGAGGGCTGGTTTTGTGGTCTTGGAGTTGATTTGAAGGGTTTTGTTGAAGCCTAAAATACTACATAATATTTTATATTATTTTTCTAGCTTGGGTGACTTGCCCTAGGAGCATTTTGAACGTCAATTGGTGGACCATTGGCAAGCTTAAACAATATGATTTACTTTGTATATATTTTTGAGGTGGGGCAAAAATGTTTGGGGAAGAATTGGACATCTTTGAAGGGCTTTTAGACTTCATTTTGACAAGGTACATTTATAATATTATTCCTGATTTACTTGGTAATAAATCATAAGGGTTTAAAAGATTTTGGAGGGTTAAGGCAAGGGTATTGATTCTAAAATTCTACTATTAATTTTTGAGTTGGGCGATTCACTTGAAGGAGGTGTACAAGGGTTTAGGGTGCCTTGTTTGGCCCTAGACAATAGAGCATTTACTATTGCAAATATTGATGGAATTTATAACATATTTCCAATAGGTTTGGCTTGGTTACAAGTCTAATTTTTTGAGTTATTACATGCTATTTATTCTTGATTTTGGCGACTTGGTTTGGAAAAGATTTGATCATGTTTTAGGCCCTAACATTGGCCAATTTTTATATGATATGCATGCTGAAATTTATCTACATTTCATCTTTAGTTGTGGAGGGTTTTCTAAGTTGGATTTGGTGACAAGAAGAGGACATTAAAATGAGCTTGGTGGCGTTGAGGGTTTGAAGTGAAAAACGTACCAATTCAGCTCCTTTCTTCATACGGTGTGAGCCATGGTTGGCTAAGTTTCACAAGGTATTTTTCTATTTATTTGTTGAGTGATTGGAGGTGTGATAATTTTAGTTTTGTGGTACAAATACAACCCTAGGGTTGGCTGGATTTTATTTTCAGAATTCACATTTATATTTCAGATTTGTTTAGGGGTTTATTAAAAAACCCTCTTTTGCATTGTCCCAATTTGAGGACATTACCTTATGCAACATTTTATCCTTAGTCCTTCCCATGGGGAAAAATCCTCATGATGAAGCCCTTCACTATTGTACATGAAGATCCTCTGTTGTTTGTGCACACTAGAAATGAAAAAACAGCAGCCTCTAGTCTTTTCCTCCCATCTCTTTGGGACCCCATACCTTGATGTATCAAAAGGATGAAGAGAAATGAAAATTTCCCTGAATTTGTAGTATTATAGTGGCTGGCAAAGTGGTATTCCAGCAAGGTAGTCTTCAACAATTTTGGCCTTGATTGGCCCTCTATCAGCTCCTGCACAAGACACACAAACACATTAGACCAAAACAGAGTTTTTCAACTATCTTCCACATGTGAAGTGGTTCGAAGCAAGTGTGGGGATGCCCTTGAGAGCATAGGAAAGATGTCTATGCTGCCCCCACTCTCCAAAGTGACCTCAAAACTCAGAAATCCTCCAACTAGAGGAACTAGAAGTTTCCTTAAACTTATCATTTCATGCCTCCCATGGGCTGGAAACTTCCTGAACATGGCGGTAACCTGATCCTTGGCCCTCAAGCCCATAGGCTCTCTTAACTTAGGGAGAAACACTTTACAAGGAGACTTGTACCTGATGATTAAGGGATTGTATTTATGCTTCACAGCCTTGCAAGTTCCCCAAAAGATCAATCTTTTCACTCCCAACTTGCCCCTGGATGAACCCATCATGTATACTACCTCAAGAGGAGCCAAAATTAATCTATGAACCACTTTAGGAGAGCTGGAACTGTCATAATAAACATTACAAGAAAATGCACTAAAGCTGCCCCTCATGGTTATTCTCCTTGGCATGTGTACCTTGGAGTGTGGACTTCCTTGAGATGCATCCCAATGCCCCTAAGGGCTTTCAATGTGTCTTGACACTTCTTTACTAAACCAAATGTAGGGCTCACTGATTTGAATTAGGAGGACAACTTTGAACAACATTGGATACATATCTTTTGTGTAGAGAATGCGGTGAAGTAAGCAATCTTGCCATGATGCACACATGAAAGTCCATTGCTTAACCTCATGCTACCCCCTCCAAAAAGGCCTCCAATATGCACCACAAGTGCACAAAGTTTGAAATATTTCTCCTTCAATGGCGTTGTCCCATTCAAGTCTTCCTTGTCTCATTATTGAAGATTATTTGTAACCCATCTATCACTCTTCCCTTCACATTTCTGAATTCTCTCGTTTGTTGTAGGCCCTTGGAAGCGCTGCTCTTCTTTTGCAAACTTCAACTTCCTATCACAAGGAAAGGGCCAACTCTTGTTTGTAATTCCAAAACTTATTAGGGGCTGTAACATGCCACTTTTCACACAATTTTCTGTGTGCCACATTCAGAATTGGCAAGAAAAATTCAGAATTCTCCAAGTCAAATCTAGGCCCATCTCTTATGAGAAATTCAAACTTTACTCCTTTACAATCTGAAAATTAATCCCTTCCTCTTGCTTGGTTTCCTCATTTTCAGAATTCATAAAGTTCATGAAACAAGGAATTAATTGATTTTTTAGATACCTTGATGGTTGTCCTTGGTTACTTAGTTGACCTCTTTTGAAGAAACAACATTTCCACAACTTTGATTCCTTCACCAAACCATATGAATGACCAAATCTCATAAGTAAAGGTGGTTGCTCCAAATCAGAAGAAACATTATTTCTTGCTGCCCCTACCGCATTCCCCTTAGGGAAGACTCCTTCCATTGCTTTTGAGGTCACCTCTAATGGTGCCTTATCACTCAAACCATGCAAGAGTACTTTTCTTCGATCCTCAGGTGTTTGTGCCTTCCTCTTCCTCCTCTTCTTCTCCATCCAAATGCACCTCAATGTAGTGCACTTGCCCCTTCCCATGGCAATGATGACCCAGTGTCCAAGGGTCTCTGCAATCAAAGCAAAGTTTTTTCTTCCTTAGTTTGTTCCTTGTCTCATTGTTCCATCTTGGCAGCTCCCTTTGCTGCCCCAAACCCTGCTAGTTTGGCTTACCAAGCTACCTCAAAGGAGCTGGTTTTTGTGGCTTGGAAGAGTTTCCCCTTGGCTGCCCCATCTATTGTCTTTTAAAGAATTAGTTTTTTGTTGAACAAAGGGCAGAATTTTACCTTGGGGTGTTGAAGACTCAAGGTCAAGGGCCTTTTGAATGGCTCCTTGAAGAGAAGGTGGGTCAAAAGCCTTGACCAAACCCCAAATGGAACCAGCCAACCCTTCGATGAACAAAACTCCCAATCTCCTCTCTGAAACATCCGTTACCATGATCAAAAGCCTCAAAATTCTGTTACATATTCCTCTACTATGCCCTTTTGTCTCAATTGAGCCAACTCTTTGAAGTGCAGCTCTGGATCAGCCGTATCAAACCTCTCAATGATCATTTTACTGAATTCCTCATAAGATTGAATGAGTTGATGTTCTTGGGTGATTAACCCATGATACCACCATTCATGGGCAGCCCCTTCTAAATGCAAGGTGGCAAACTGAATAGCCTCCTTTTCCATCATAGGTCTAAGTAAAAAGTAGGTATCTACCTTCTGAATCCAAGCCCTAGCCAAGCTCTTCGAAAAACCATCAAAGTTGGAAAGTGAAAGCTTCCCCAATGCATGATGGAGTTCTCCTTGGCTGCCCCTGTGTCTTTGGCCAGCTCTATCACCTCCATGTTGCCCATGCTTCTAAGATGTGAATGCGAAAAATCCCATTTGATCCCTGAAAGGAGCAAAACAAGTCATGGACTCATCATAATCCTTCAATAAGCTATCTCGCAAGGTGGGTTGCTCTTCACTTTCTAGAATGGCAGCTTCTTCTTGCGGAAAAGTAGGTTGGTTAGGCCTATGTGTGGCTCCTCCATTCCCCTTTGGGGGCTGATCTATGAGGTTGTGAATTCCAGAAGCACTACCATCCCCATTGGATGGTTTGTCACTCATCTCCTTGATAGTGCAGACAAATTCTGCCATAACCGTTGTCATTTGTTCTTGAGCTTGTGTGTACCTATCAAACCTTTGCTCCTCTCTATTTTCAGCATCATCCCTCGGCTGATCCCAGTGATCCATTGGTTCTTCTTGCTGATTTTCTTCAACCTTTTTCTTGCTTCTAAGGTACTACCTTAGTTCATGGTCACACTTGTGCATGAATTACTTTGAAAACCCACAACTAGCCAAGATATGGCTCAGATACCACTGAAATATCCCAAAATTAGCACAAATTATGGTGAATACCAAGGTCCCAATTGGTAACCCTACAACAAGTCAGAACCCTTCAAAATACTATTATACTTCTGTAAACCCTAGATGCCACCCCAAGAAAATAAATACAAAATTTAGGGTTGCCTTGCAACTCCTACAAATAATAATTCCTCTTCACAAATCATATTAAAAATTGTGCAATCAATTTATGAATGTATTGCCCAACAAATATGCCAAAATTTAGCATTCAATTCAGATCTGAAAAATAGAACAAATAGCTGATTTCTTTCAATCAATAAATGCTGGAAAAATTCCCCAAAAATAGGGAATTTATTATAGGAAAATATCCAATACATTTGAGGCCCTAGGACCCTCCAAAATACCTCAAAAAACTTTAAACAAATGCTGGAATAATCATATAAAAATCAGAATTGGGGTTTGGGCATGAAAAAACTCTCGAAAACTAGCAAACCCTCACAATTCCAAGTCGCCCAAAGCTGGGAATTATTACAATGAATTCAGAATATCATTAGGACAAGAAATGACCCTCACCTACTAGCAAATCACTTCCCAATCAAATCGCCAACCTCCAAAAGCAAGTCACCCAACTCGAAACCCTTTTTTTTGTCTTTTTCTGAAATTGGTGATCTATGGCAGCTCCTAGGTGAAGTTGCCCCACAGAGGAATGAGGGCTTCTGTTCTCAATCCCTTTGCTTGAAGGTTTTCATCTTCAAGACAAATGACTCAAGCGTTTCATGCTCAACGTCCCAGATTTGAATATCAAAAATAGCAACGATTCAAATGATTCCCTCATTTGCTTTTATACACCACTCCCCAAGGGGTAAGCCCAAAAAGGAAGGAAATACTTTTTCAAAGTATAAGAAAGAACACCTTTTACAAATCCACATTAGTGGATTGGCGCCCATGACCCTTAAAGGGCCCATGACACTTAAGTGAACTTTTATAACATAAAGTAATTTTTACAAGTGTTCTTTAAGAAACCAATTGTTCTTCTTTTCTCTCTTTTCCCTTAGCCTCAGGAAATGGATTAAGGCTAAGGGTCTTCAAAGATGTCTTGATCAAAAGAGGGACATGACATACCACCAGTCTTCTTTCAATTACATCTAGCATCATCACATATAACCTTTGAAAATCAGCAATGTAATTGTCCATTGTTCCTGTTTGAGTTCGGCTAACTCCCTCAAATGGATCTCTGGATCTTTCCTATCAAACATTTCAGTTAACTTTTTGTTTAATTCTTCCAATGTAGAAATAGATCTATGTCCTTGGGTGATCATGACATGGCACCACCACTCATGTGCCACTCCTTCCAAGTGGAGGGTAGCAAATTTGATTGCCTCTCCCTCATACATCGGATTCAATGAAACGTATCCAACTTTTGTAACCAAGACCTAGCTAAACATTTGTTTGATCCATCATAAGTAGGAAGGGTAATCTTACCCAACCATTGTTGAATATCTTTCCATGGCTGATCTAGCTGATTTCTCCTACTTCTTTTAGTGTTATTTTCCATTTTCAGATCACATAACTCTCTGAAAATTAGGACTTGTTGCACTACAAGTTCGAGTTCTTCATACTCCGCATGATATACTACAAAGTCATTACTTGTGTGAAGTTGTTCAGGCTCTACCTCTTCAAAGGGATCTTCCTTCTCTAGGAATTTTGCACAGAAATTTTTAGAAGGTGAGTTGATTGAAACTCACTCATTCGCTGATGAGCTTCCTTCTCCCTGATTTGCCTTATTCAGATTCAAATTCTGCAAAGTCTGTACTATTCCTGCCATGGATTCTTTCAACGTCATTTAGATTGTTCTCTCCAAATCTTTCTGACCCTGACTGATTATTTCATGCGGATAGCTCATTTCATCAGTAGGTCTCTAATCTCTTTCTCCCATATTCTGTCTTTTTCTAGTGTCTAATCCCTTCTCTTTTCTCTTTGATAATACTTGATTTCTCTTTGATCCTCTTGCATGTGAAATCAAAATTCAATTTTTCCTTGAAGGTTGACAAGATCATGCTCTGATACATTGTAATATCCCTTTCAGGGAAACAACTTTGAATCTGATTTTTATTTTACTTTTTTGCAATTCTATTCAAATCTGGAATATTATAAAATAATAGCTGAAAACATAATGTAAACTAGTAAACAGTAATCAATCTGAGTCTTTATTCGATTCTATAAAGTACAAACAGCATGACAAAATCAAAATACTAGTGTTCCTTGGTTTTTCCACAAAACCCTAACCTGAAACATGGAAAAGCATAAAGACTGAATTTTTCCCTTGAATTCTCTCAAACCCTAGTTGAAGACTCCTAAATAGTAAGATAGGCTTGTGGGAGGTATGACAAGCCTCTAAAGTTAGCGATCAACCAGCAAAAGTCAACGCCCAACGTAGACGGTCAACGATCAGGTTCTAGAAGGTGACGCCAACAGTTTGGGGGTCTGGTACCACTAAAATAAATGCCATAGGTGGGCCACCAAGCCTTGGGTAGCAGAAAGCCCTTGATTTGTTGCTCTAATAACCCTTCACGTGAAATCTAAAAATAAATAACCACTTTCAACCAACATAAATCTGAAATACCCTGTCTATCGAGTCACGTCTAAAGATTAGAGCGTTTTCCTCTTCAAAATTGATTGCAATAGAGGGTTTACGTCCTCAAATGCAGATGTTGAACCAATTCTGATTTCAATCGTGAATATTGAATAATAAATAATAAATGCCCCTTTTTGCCCTGACTTGTCCTTTCCTAATTTATTTTTTTTCTAATTTCACCCTAAAAGCATTTAAAAATACTTTTAATTAAATATTCACTTTTCACCATAGTTCCACGGAGTTCCCTGATGGGGGGACGTGGGGATGGAGGGCCTAAGTTTGGGGACGGTGGGGAGACGGCAGGGGAGCGGTGCAAATACATATAGTACTTGAAAAATTAGTTATAAAAAGATGTATATGGAATAAGTATATTGCATTGAACATCAACAATTTAACATTTAAGTTTTAACTTTTTAACAATGAAGTTTCAAGTTTGAACCATTAAACCAATGAACATTGAACATTGAAAATCAAAATCAAAATATCGAATTCAGAATTTTCAACTTTTCATAATGATGATTCATGATTACAATCAAGTATTAACAATGTTCAAAAACAAAATACTAATGAGTCAATGGCTAATCATCCCCAAAATTCTTGCTGAACTCCTCATCACTAGACCTGTTGGACTCCACAAGCTCAAGCTCATCACTAGAACTGTCTGTGTAGCATCATCATCAATATGTGTTGGCTCCTCTGGCTCTACATCCCATCTGGCTACTAGACCCTCCTTGTACATAAATGTGTTGCGGTCAATGAGAAGCAAAGCACTATGTACAGCCACAAGCTTCTTTGCCCTCCAAGAGGTAAGCTTGTTCCTCTTAACAGAGTGGATGAAGCTATAAGTAGACTAGTTCTTCTCAACAGCAGAAGAACTAGAAACTTGGGACAACAAACAAATGGCTAGATCGGTAGTCAAAGAAGCAGGCCCATTGAAATTTAAGCATTTGATTTGAATGAAGATTTAAAAATTTAAGCATTTGAATGAATCACAAATAATTATAATAATTTTCAATTTAGAAATGAATCATGAATCAAAGAACAATACAATTTACAAATGAAACAAAAATAAAAAATTCCAAGAATCAAATCCATAGTGATAGGGCCCACCTTGTGGTTCAAATGATGAACTTGAAAAGTCTTGAGTCTTCTTGGCTTCTCTATCCTCTTCTTGATTTGAGTTTCCCTCTCCTAATGCTCTCTTACTCTTGCAAACTTCACCCTCTTAGCTCGTTGCCTCTACTATCAGCTCTCTACTTCACTCAATGAATTTTTTGTGTGATTTGGAATGAGAGGGATAGGGCTTTTTATAATCTTTTGGGACGCCTTGGGGGTGGGGGTTAAGACCCATTAGCAATTAGGGTTAGGGTAGAGGGCTCACAAAACAAAATCTTTTTTTAATTTAAAATAAAATGCCTTTTTGACATCCACCAACACGGAGGATGCCCGCACGTTTCCTGGGGGGTTGAGGGATGTCTAGGCATCCCCTGGACGTCCTAGAGTGCCCCAGATGCCCCCTTTTTGAAGGGACACTCCAAAGACGTCCCCTCTTAGAGGGATATGTCCTAAGGACGATGGCAGTTCAAGGCAGCATTAGAGATGCGGCAGGGGGACATCCTCATGTCTCGGGGGTGTCCCCGTCCCAAAAACATGAGGATTTTGAGGGGGATGCGCCCCCATGGGACACTGTTTTTCACCCTCATAATAATAATTACTTTTAGTCATTTAATTAAAATTTTCTTTTTTGATCATTTTTAATAATAATAACACCTAAGTGTCATTTTTTCGTATTATAGAATAAATTGACAACTTAAATGAATTATTATTAAATTATTTCCCTCATTAAATTCACTTAGCCTATGATAAATAAAATATAGGCTTCACATCTTCTAACTTATTTAATTCGGAAAAGGGGGCATTACATGGAGTATGTAGCACAAGTACTAGGACTTCACCCTGATGTTGTCTGAGAAATTAATATGTATACTAAAGGAGACATGGTGTTTTATGGTCAAGAACTCATACACTATAACGTAAAATTAGTTTTTGATACAATGCATGCATCAAGTAATTATCAATATCGTGCCAAAGATGTGAAAATTTTCAATGATCGGAATCAATGGATTAAACAAGGAATATGCTTGGTACTAGTAAAGTTCAATGTCTACTGGGAGGCACAACAAATGATTTGTTTAGTTAATATTCATCTAGATTGTAGTATAGCATTTACCATTCATGTGTGAACTAGGACTTGATGTTAAAGTTGCTCATGTTGTTGCAATGTCACTGGAGTCATTGATTGATGGTCACCTAGACATGGCCGAGATCTATGTGCACTCAACAACTATAGTGGTAAATACTGTAGCAGAGAGTGGAGGTTTTGTAACATCAAAATTGTGTGCAAAGGCAATGTTGACCATTTTTGGTCCTGTAGGCCAAAAAATTGGTCTCCCTTCCCCACTATCTTGAGCAGTCAGTCATGTTTTGACCGTTCTGCTGTTGTGCTTTTCCCTTTTGTAATAGGCTTGTTTTCTGAGCCAAATGACTTGAGCCTTGTATATATCTCGGGTTGATCCATAGGGTTTTTTTCTGTTTCAGGCAGTCGGTCTACAAGCCTTTTGGCAAAGCATGAGCCGGTTCAAAGCACGCAAGTCATTTTACAAAGCTCTAAAGACAAAGTGCCCTTGCGGAGGGCAGGCAAATGACCAATTGCGCCTTTCAACAAGGTTCGAAGGGTAACTTGGGGCCTAAATGCCCTTGCGAAGGGTAGGGAACACTTGCAGAGGGACCAAAGAAGAGGGCCGAAAGGTAAGGTTTTCTTTGGAAAAAAGACTAAGGCAAAGGAAGGATTTCCTTCGGACTTTTGTCCGAAGAATAAATCCGAAGAAATTCACAAGGCAAGGAGCGAAACGGAAGACTACCCTTCGGAAAGAAATCCGCAACAAAATGGCAAAGGCAAATTCCTTCAGACATTTTGTCCGAAGGAATTTGTCCGAAGAAAAAGACCGACCAAAAGAAAGAAGCGCTGAAATATGAAGGAAACATTTCCTTCGGGCAAAATGTCCGAAGGAATTGGGACGCCAAGGCAACCCGAAGGAGCCCGAAAGGCAAGTGCCCTTGCGGGGGACTCTCGGTTGCCAAAAGGGGGACCTTTTCCAAGCTCCGAAGGGACACCTTCCCTTCGCGAGGGTTCAATGACAAAAGGCTAATGGAATTACGAAAAAGTTGAAGGAATTACCAAAGGGGTGACGGGCCCGAAGATGTCAAATTCAACATCGCAAACTAGCCGTTGGAATTCAAACATCCGATGACGTCCCCGCAGACGTCAAATTCAGGACAATGTAATAGCCGTTGGCTTTCAAATGGCGACGGGCGTGCGAATGTCAACTTTACGGCAATGAAATAACCGTTGATCTTTAAATGCTTGAGCGCGAACCCGAAGGAATTCAAATGCCTTAAGGTCAAAAGGAAGAGACCGCTGAGAAAGAAGCCCGAAGAGCCAAGGATTGACTTAAGATAGCCCCGAGGACCGAAAGAGCCAGGAAAAGACAAAAGCCAAGAGTGAACTCAGCGACCCGCCGAGAAAGGAGCCTGAAGAGCCAAGCACAGACACGGACAAAACAGCCCAGGTGGCAAAAGAAGCGTCGGCAGAAGAGTTATTACAACGGTTGGAACAGTCCTTAAGAAATGGTCATCAAAGAGCGTGAACAGTGAAGGCGCGGCCTGTTTTTATTTGTTTAGGCGTTAATGAGCAAACAACCGCGTGAACCTCTTTAAGAAGCGGTCTTGTTTTCAAACAAAAAGGCGCGACCCATGCTTTTACATGACATTTAATATGCTTTAAACGCCTAAGTCAAGACTTGGACTGCCGCAACATAGCTTCCTTCACCGGACTTCCTCTTCCCAATGAATTAAACGCAGCATGGGCCACTTGTGGAAAGAGGCGCCATTGCTTTCTCTTTCTCTATATATTGTAAACTCTCATTTGAGAAAGATCTCTCATTTTGTAAGGCGAAGCCCTGCCAAAATTTCACCTTGAATCAATAAGAATGTGTTTTACCTCTATTTGACTGGGTATATCTTTGAGTGTGTTTGCATATTAAACTTGTGTTTAGTCATTGTAGCTTGATGCTTTCACAAGTTGACACCAACACCCCTGGTGTAACTAGAGTACCAGTTATGCAGGTTAACAGGAAGTGCTGCATCTGGAGCACAAAGCCAGAGAAGGGTTATCAGACAATGTGTTTTCTACAGCGCCTGTGGTAAGTTCATTTTATGTGTCTTTATTAAGCCTCCCTATTAAAACTCCCTACAGTCTGGTCTTTTCATCAGATAAAGTGTATGTACATCCTCTTCTGGTCTGAAGTGTGAGTAAATGAGTAGATCAAACTTGTTTGGTGCATCACCGTCTTCGGTTAGTTTCTGTTTTCAGTATCCTTCTCTCTTTTCAACCCCCCCTTTAATATATTAGCAGTAGTAGTGAAATAACTCAGAGATGCATCAAAGAGAGCTAGCCCTTATCTAGAGATTCTCCCCTCAGTTTTGCAAGACCCACAGGCAAGATGGGAGTCTCCATTGTGCCGCGTGGAAGACAGAAGCTCAGCCTTCTGTCAAGGGTGCAATCCACAACGTCAATAGGCAATTCTAGACTTATGTCAACGGCTTGTGCATGACGATTTCAGAACATGGGATTGCAAGCTCGCAAGGAAGAATTGGGATCTAAGTATTACAAAGATAGTCGTTTGGGAAGACCCAGAATAGTTGAGCTTGCAATTGCTTGAGGGCAAGCAATTCAGGGAAGGGCAAACTATCACGTCCCCTTTTCAAAATTAAACCAATCAAAAGACCCGTAGCCTATTCCTTATTTCCCTTAAGCTTAGGTATAAAAAAAGAAAAAGAATTTAACAATAATGTTTTAAATTATCCTAAGTCACTTTATTTCATAACATGGAAAAAAGACATATTATTATTATAAATGGGCCCAAAAAGTAATATTTATCTAAAAGTGTGTTAAATGTTTTTAGGGTTAGGGCAACTGGAAAAAGGGAACTTATAAACGGAGGGTTGGGCTCAAAATGATTCATTATTCATTATTATCGAAAACAAAACCTTGTTCCAGAGTTTGAACTATTGTGTTTAGCTTATCCATTTGAGGATGAAAACCCTCCAGTGTACAAGGTTTGAGGACGCAAACCCTCATATCTTTTGTGGTAATTCCATCCAAGGATCATAATTGTTCTGATAGATTGAGGTTAATCCATTTTCCAATTTTGCTGGAGGTTATCAATTTCTAGTTTTTTGAAGGGTTGGAGTGCCCTAGTTCAATTGTTACAGTACAACGAATCATAATTGTGTATGGGTTGTCCCTGCCATACAACTCTGCAACTATTGTAAGGGTTGAGCCTACCATACTATCAGACTTCCAAGTCGTACCATTTGGTAGATTGTTATGCATCCTTGTTGATTGTTGTTCCCATTCAGCATTGTCATACCAATCAGAAGTTTTATATCAAGTGTTTTGGTTACAACTGGGCATTGATTATTGAGGTAGACTATTTTGTATATTGCTCCACATCTCTAATAGCATATTGCTGTCCTTTATTGCTGTCATCCCATATTCCAGTGCCTTCGCGATACATCCTACAACTGTTATAAGACATCAAATGCTGCTTTGTGATCACTTTCACTGATGTACTTCTGTTAAATATAGAACGCAGCCCTCCTAAAAATTATTACGCTGCTGAACATCATTAAAACCAATAAGCGTTTGTTGCATTCAATCGCATGTTCAATTTATATCTTCACCAGTTTTGTATGTACCTTCAACTTATTGCAATAAAGAATTAAATAGGGTTTTCAATATCAAGTATTGCATGTGCTGGTTTAGTACTTGGTTTATGTCCAGTATAAGAAAGAATCACAGGAAATTTCAGAATTAGCAAAAAAACCTAGAAAGGGACATTTCACAAATACTCGTGGCTACAAGTTTTAAAACAAACACAATATTAGGGAAAAAACACACTCTAGATTGCCATTGCTTGTTGGAAAAAATGATAGACATACATTTTTTTAAAGAAAACAAAACCCATGTGGAGATTGAAAATAAAATTCAAAAAAGACAATCTTAGCAAATATAAAAACTTTCCTCCAATGAAACTTTCTTCATTGTTGTAAGCTCTTCAATTTCCTTGGCAATAAAAAAACACTACTAGCATAGGAACAGTGTAACAATGAAGTTGGATGTAATGTCCCCTTCTAGTTAGACATTGTACTTTCAACATGATTAGCCTACTAGTGGCCCTCGTAGGCTAATACGGCAAGGTTTGAGGGTCCTCTCCGTAGTTACCCAAACAGCAGTCGGTTTCTTTGGGGAAGTTTAGACATATTCTGGAGGTTTTCTAATGATTTATTATAATGTTCTATTTTTAGAAACCTCATGTTACAAGATGATGTTATATTTGTGCTTTATGATATGATTCATTATTTTATATTAAAGTGCAAATATAATATATTAAAAGGAAAAAATAATAATAAAATATTATGATGTTTCTAGAAGCTTCCCAAATGAAAAACAATATAAAGGGAGGTGTGGGCTGCCATTATGAATTATCCCGATTTGATGTTGTCTTTGTTGTGGTATGCTGGTGGAGCCTAGAGTTCCCTGCAGTGAATCAATTTGTCTTTGGGAACGATAACTCCCATTGATAGCATAACTGAGAGAGTGAAATATCTCTTGAAGGGTTGCATTTTGGAGGTAATATTTCAGTCATCTCAATTGGAGCAAAATTTGTGGCCATTGGCCAATTTTGAAGAAATCGATTTGGTGGATTTGTGGAGGTTGCATAGCTAACTCCTTGGTGTTGGTTTCTATATAGCTTGGCATCGATTTTTCCTTGGTTAACAGAGCAGATTGCATTGTAGAGAAAGCTGATATAAAAATCAGATATTTACAGTCAAGGAAGGACGCCACTAGGAGGGACGTTTTTGCTTTTGGGGGTTCCATTTTGCATTGATTCTCAGCTTGGCTTGGTGTGTCCACTTCCTTGGAGCGTGGAGATGATATTAGATGCTTGAGGCAATGCATATTCAGTGCATATTATTTTAAATTTGAGATCAGACCAAAACAGGGGCGGCTAGCTTGGAAAATTCGATTTGGCTTGGGAGATCATCCTTTCGCTGGGAAATTGCTTGCTCCATCTATTCTCAAGGGCACCTCAATCCCACTAGGGTTCATTGCATACAATCCATCCTTTAGTATAGTTTATATTTGCAGCTGTAGGTGTACATCCTTCATACCAGCATACCATATAATTGTAATTCTTGTTTATGCCAAGATTCCTGGCTAGTTTAGTGGAGCATTGTATCAAATCATCAATACAATTAAGAATCACAAGTTGCTGGTCATTTATGGTTATCTTTTGAGCATTTGAATTGAGATAGTAGGTTGCATGCCAATTGTTCGACTAAATGTCCATTGGCTGTAAGTGATTAGTTTGCTTTGTGAATTCATCTAATTGCATGGAAAAGAACAAAACTTGCATCTAGAACTCAACATTGTCATTCTCAAAACTTCTTGATGCTGTAATCTATCGTCATTTAAACAAATCATCAAAACTGTGACAAAAACCAGCAAGAAGCACTTTGCTTACAAAGTGTTTGAAAAAATTACAGGGCAGCAAATTGAGACAATTAAGCCCAGATTGGACAAAGATTGTTACAGTGGTATCAGAGCCCTAATCTTGCCATCCTGGAGGGTTAAAATATCACATGAGAGGTCATCATAGGTACTATACCCATAGAAGAGCAGAACAGGAAGGGAATTGGCAAGAAGAAGACCCATTTACAGAGGTACCTTTCGCTGAAATGGGTGATAGAGCAGACATGGGTCCACACAGAGATGAGAGCAGAGACAATGATAAAATGGTGACAGTGAAGTGAGAGACACTCTAAGAGATTTACGAGTTGGTCAGCAACAAGTAGTTGGGGCCTTACAGCTGTTGGCAAATACTTTGCAGCAGTTGAATTTACCTAGAAGACAACCTCAAGTCCAAGAAGATGATAGGAGTGTAGTTGGGCCCCGAAGAGTGCAGAGGGCACCCTCCGGCACTGCCTGCAGATAGGCCTACTCGGTCCACATTCTTGAGAAATGAACCCGCTGAGGAGGATATTGAAGAGGTTGAGAATCCAACCTATGCTGATGCATACATGGCTGCCCATGATGAATGGCAGCAATTGACACCTGAAACACAAGGGCTTATACATTTTGATCAGTTTGTACAATCAAAGATGGATTACTATAGGTCTCGACAGGAGAGAAGACCTAGGAATCAGAATAAGGAACTCCAACACGCTACTAATAAACTTACAATATCCATGTTTGATGGCAGTGACAAGACTACGGCACAATCATGGATTCATAAGTTGGATACCTTCTTGGCTCTTCGACCCATGATAGAAGAGGAAGCTATCAAATATGCCACTTTGCATCTAGAGGGAGCAGCACACGAATGGTGGTATCATGGACTAGTTACATTGCAACACAGTCAGATCACATCGTACCAGGAGTTTGTGGATAGATTGATTGAACGTTTTGATAGGAAGGATCCAGAATCATGCTTCAGGGATTTGGCCCAGCTCAAGCAAGTTGGTAGTTTGGAAAGCTATATTGGAAACTTCCAGAAACTATCAGTAATGGTGCCCAACATCTCAGAGAGACGATTGGTGGTGCTATTCATTGAGGGGTTATTGGAGCCTATGCGAGGATGGATTAAAGCATTTGATCCTCCCACACTTCAAGAGGCAATGAAGAAGGCTAGGAGTATGGAACTTGCAGCCCCGCAAAGCAAGTACTCATCAACGGGATCTTCTTCATATCGAGACAATAAATCTTTTTCTAGAAAGAAAAAACCAGATTTTAAGGGCAAATCATCAGCACCTCTAGATAGGGCTACACTTAATGATTTGCGCAAAAAAAGTTATGTTTCTACTGCAAGGGGCCCTATGATGCAAACCATGATTGTCCCTTAAGACCTAAAGGAAAAGCTAATAGAGTGATGCGGGCATATTATGAGGACTCTGAGTAAGAGAAATCAGATCACAATTTGATCCTGAGGATTTAGGTACGGAGCACGAGGAAGATAAGCATAAAAGAGGAGAGCATGAAGGGGCAGCAAGGCAACGTGATGCGCACATCACTAGCATCCAGCAGGAGGGATCATTTAGAATGTGTGGAGTTCTAGCAGGGCAAAAGATTATCACTCTTCTTGACACAAGGACCACTCATAATTTTATTGATGCCCGATTGGTTGAGAGGCATGGAATCAGGGCATAGGAATTTGAGGGAATAAGAGTTAAGGTGACAGATGGTTATACCCTCAAGTGCGAAAGGAGGATATCAGATTTGCCTATGTGTTTGAACAACTATGAGTTCAAGACCGAATTCTATGTGGTGAATATGGGTGATACAGATATGGTACTTGGCATGAGATGGTTACATGACATAGGGAAATTCACCCTGGATCTCAAAGAGATGGAAATGATATTCCAGGTAGATGGAAAAAATCATGTCCTCAAGGCTATTCGAGATTCCAGTTTCAAGATGATTTCTTTTAGGAGGATGGAGAGACTTATGAGGCATGGCATGGTTGAGTGGGCAGCAGAGTGTTTTGATGCTTTCACAGGGTGAGCAGCAGAAGCCAATTTACCATCCAGACATTCAGGAGTTAAGAATTAAGCACACTCAGGTATTCAGTGATATTCCACCAGGAAGACCACCAGACAGAGGGATTGAGCATATCATTGAGTTGGAGGAGGGCGCTAAGCCCGTGATGGTCACCCCATATAGGCACCCCAAGAGGCTAAAGGATGAAATAGAGAAAACTATTAAGGAGTTGCTGGCCATGGGACACATTAGACCAAGTAAGTCACCTTTTGCATCATCAGTAGTCTTGGTCAAGAAAACGGATGGTACATTCTGGATGTGTATTGATTATAGGCTCCTGAATAAAAGAACAATCAAGAACCGTTACCTCATCCCTAGAATTGATGAGTTGATAGATGAGTTACATGGTGCCTGCTACTTCTCCAAAATTGACTTGAGGTCGGGATATCATCAGATTTGTGTCAGGGAGCAGCACATAGAGAAGATGGCTTTCAGTTGCCATTATGGACATTTCGAGTTCGTGGTTACTCCATTTGGGCTAACTAATGCTCCGGCGACATTTCAGTCTATGATGAACATGGTCTTCCATTCGTAGTTAAGGAGGTATGTGTTGGTATTCTTTGATGATATCTTGGTATATAGCAGAACATGGGAGCAACGCATTGCACATCTTGATGCGGTTTTGGGTATTCTTGGAGGTGAATCCTTGTATGCCAAGGAATCCAAGTGTGACTTCGGAATGACAAAATTATTGTATCTTGGGCACATCATCAGTATTGAGGGGGTACGTATGGACCCGAAAAAGATCAGGGCGATTGTTGAATGGCCTACTCCAGAGAACCTTACTCAGCTTAGAGGATTTTTGGGATTGTGTGGTTTCTATCGCAGGTTTGTTAATGGATATTCACGGCATACAGCACCACTCACTGATTTGATGAAAGGGGCATTTGTTTGGACTCCTGAGGCACAGGGTTGTTTTGAGATGTTCAAACTAATTATGACTTCTTGCCCAATTCTTGCATTGCCAGATTTCTCCAAACCCTTTGAGCTACAGTGTGATGCAACAGGCGAGGGGATAGGTGCAGTCCTTATACAGGACAAGCATCCGATTGCTTTTGAGAGTCGGAAGCTTCGCGGTCGAGAGAGAGGGTACAACATATATGACAAGGAGATGTTGGCCATCATGCATGCATTGGCCAAATTCAGGCAGTATTTGGTAGGCAACAAGTTTGTGGTGAAAATAGACCATAACAGTTTGAGGCATTTCCTTGGACAGAGAGATCTTAATGATCGACTACAGAAATGGGTCAGCAAGTTGCAATCATATGATTTTGACATCTCCTTTGTCAAGGGGACACAAAATGTGGTTGTTGATGCTTTATCTCGACATCCACACTTGAGTTATATGATTGGGATAGCAGATGATTGGCGACACTTGATAGTAGTAGAGTATGCCAAGGACAATTAGGCTGCAGGTATTATTGAGGGGTCAGTACGGGATACCAGATATACAGTTGTAAATGATTTAATCATTTACAAAGGAAGGATTTATTTGACCTCAGGATCGGAGATGAAGAACATTATTTTGAAGACCTTTCATGATACACCCATGGCAGGTCATCCCGGGTATTTCAAGACTTATAAGCAGATTCGGGAGAGGTTCACTTAGAAGGGCCTCAAATCAAATGTTCTATGATATATCAGAGAGTGTCCTATTTGCCACCAAAATAAACAGGAACACACATATCCAGCAGGTTTACTTCAGCCACTTCCGATTCCTGATAGGAAATGGGAATGCTTATCTATGGATTTCATTACTGGATTACCCAGAGCCCAGGGACAGGATTGCATATATGTGGTTGTGGATTGTTTGACTAAATATGCTCACTTCCTTCCGATCTTAGCTACTTACTCAACGACGCAAGTGGCAAAATTGTTCTTCCATGAAGTATTTAGGTTGCATGGGTTACCTCGGAGCATAGTTAGTGATAGAACCAGCCGGTTTATGAGTCATTTTTGGTAGGAGTTATTCAGGCTGTGTGGGATAGAACTCACTCCGAGTACTAGTTACCACCCGCAGACCGATGGACAGACGGAGATTGTGAATAAATGGGTGGAAGGCTACCTCAAGAACTACATAGCAGGGCAAAAGAAGGGTTGGATTAAGTGGTTATATTTATGCGAGTATTGTTACAATACCACTTACCATCTCTCCATTCAGATGACACCATTCATGGCGTTGTATGGGTATGATGCGCCAAGCTTTCTGGATTTTTTATTTGGAGATAGCCGAGTGCCCAGTGCTGGTGATCTATTGCAGGAGAACCAGGACATTACGAGAGCATTGCGGGAAAACATACAGAAGGCTAAAAACAAACAAAAGCAGTATGCAGATCAGAAGCGAGTTGAATGCTCATTTAAGGTGGGTGATATGGTGTATTTGATGCTACAACCACATAGACAATCTTCTCTTAAGAAAAGTGGCACCTAGAAGCTTAAGCCACGATACTATGGGCCATTTAGGATTATCAAGAGAGTGGGCGAGGTGGCTTACGAGTTGGAGTTGCCAGCCGACAACAGAGTACACAATGTCTTCCATGTGTCACGCCTCAAGAAGGCGTTAGGACATCGTGTGGTTCCTTCCATGACTTTGCCACCCCTGGATGATGAGGGGAAATTGATATTGGTGCCCAAGGCCATCTTGGATGTTCGAGAGAGGACTTTGCGGAGATGGGTCATCCGGGAACACTTAATTAAATGGAGGGACTTGCCAGTTGAGGATGCTACTTAGGAGAATGAAGAGATTCTATAGCATCCATATTTGACATTGCTTGGGGACAAGCAATTTTAGGAGGGGCAGACTATAATGTCCCCTTCTAATTAGACATTGTACTTTCAACATGATTAGCCTATCAGTGGCCCTCATAGGCTAATACGACAAGGTTTGAGGGTCCTCTCCGTAGTTACCCAAATGGCAGTCGGTTTCTTTGGGGAAGTTTCAACATAGTCTGGAGGTTTTCTAATGATTTATTATAATGTTCTATTTTTAGAAACCTCATGTTACAAGATGATGTTATATTTGTGCTTTATGATATAATTCATTATTTTATATTAGAGTGCAAATATAATATATTATATTAAAAGGGTAAAATAATAATAAAATGTTAAGATGTTTCTAGAAGCTTCCCAAATGAAAAAGAGTATAAAGGGAGGTGTGGGCTGCCATTATGAATTATCTCGATTTGATGTTGTCTTTGTTGTGGTATGTTGGTGGAGCCTAGAGTTTCCTGCAGTGAATCAATTTGTCTTTGGAAACGATAACTCCCATTGATAGCATAACTGACGGAGTGAAATATCTCTTGAAGGGTTGCATTTTGGAGGTGATATTTCAGTCATCTCAATTGCAGCAAAATTTGTGGCCATTGGCCAATTTTGGAGATATCGATTGGGTGAATTTGTGGAGGTTGCATAGCTAACTCCTTGGTGTTGGTTTCTATATAGCTTGGCATCAATTTTTCCTTGGTTAATAGAGCAGATTGCATTGTAGAGAAAGCTAATATAAAAATCAGATATTTACAATCAAGGAAGGATGCCATTAGGAGGGACGTTTTTGCTTTTGGGGGTTCCATTTTGCATCGATTCTTTGCTTGGCTTGGTGTGTCCACTTCCTTGGAGCATGGAGATGATATTAAATGCTTGAGGCAGCGCATATTTAGTGCATATTATTTTAAATTTGAGATCAGACCAAAACAGGGGCGGCTGGCTTGGAAAATTCGATTTGGCTTGGGAGATCATCCTTTCGCTGGGAAATTGCTTGCTCCTTCATCTATTCTCAAGGGCACCTCAATCCCACTAGGGTTCATTGCATACAATCCATCCTTTAGTATAGTTTATATTTGTAGCTGTAGGTGTACGTCCTTCATACCAGCATACCATATAATTGTAATTCTTGTTTATGCCAAGATTCCTGGCTAGTTTAGTGGAGCATTGTATCAAATCATCAATACAATTAAGAATCACAAGTTGCTGGTCATTTATGGTTATCTTTTGAGCATTTGAATTGAGATAGTAGGTTGCATGCCAACTGTTCGACTAAATGTCCATTGGCTGTAAGTGATTAGTTTGCTTTGTGAATTCATCTAATTGCATAGAAAAGAACAAAACCTGCATCTAGAACTCAACATTGTCATTCTTAAAACTTATTGAAGCTTTAATCCATCGTTATTTAAACAAATCATCAACACTGTGACAAAAACCAGCAAGAAGCACTTTGCTTACAAAGTGTTTGAAAAAATTACAAGGCAACAAATTGAGACAATTAAGACCAGATTGGGCAAGGATTGTTACATTGGAAGACTAGCTTGATAAGGTTTCAGCCCTGAGCATTCATAAAAGTTGAGCATCAAATGAAAGGTGAGTTTGGCTTTTTGCCTTTCCATTTAGTCACTTAATGTCTTTTTAGGGCTTGCTGTTTTTTGTTTTTTTTTTTAAATGTATTGTTTTATTAATTCTTTTAAACATTTTTATACAACATTTTGGCACCACGTTTGCCCTGGGTACAGCCCGAAAACTGCCCCCAGGCTCCCCTACTATCTGGGTACTGTACAAAATTTCCTATGTGATTTTTGGTATAATAAGATCTTTCATTATGTGATTGTGGACTTATATGCAATCAAAATATATTTTATGATTTGCTATGTAATTTTATGGATGTGAACCAGTTCCAATAAAAATTAGTCTATGCCCCACGCATGACTCCATTTAAAAGTAATTTGAGATGCTCCCCATGAAAGGGAGAGAAAAGAAGCTATTCAATATTTCAAAATTGTGTATGTTATAGATATTTTACATCTAAATGTTTACAATTCTTAGGACATGTAACTCATAATGTCCACTTTAATGTTTGCTACAACTAGAAGCCTTCCCTAGTAACATAGATTATTTAAATACCACTATTTGAGTAAAGCTGTCTAAATTTAAAACTCAAAAAGGCATGGAAAATCATGGTTCTTTTCCACAAAGTGTAATGAGGTTTATTTTTCTTAGACATTATTGTCAATTACCGCAACCCAGGATATGGCATAAAAAGAAAAAAAAAACAAGTGACGCTATCAATCATAGAAGTGCTTTGATCGTAGTTCATCCTGAAATGTGGTTTGCAAAGACAATCTTCCCTAATTAATATAAAGGAGACACAAAATAATTCCTCTATTATGTGACCAAAACTACCTCTGAAATAGAAGTCCCTGTTATCTGAAACTTCCCTGGAATTGAAGACTGAAGACAGCATGCAAGAACAATGGCAAACATGTGCAGCTCCAATTTATCTTGTGGCTGCATCTTCTCATAGTGATGGCAAAGGTTCTGCAACCCAATACAAGATAAAGGCATTCCTTATGGTCTACCACAACAAACAAGGCCCCCAATGGAGGCGAGAGAAAATATGCAACTTAAATCCTCTATAATAAGATAAGGATACAGTACCATGCTAGTTGAACAATTGTGGCAATACCCATCAGATTGCTTTTCTATAGATTTGACAAACATCCGAGCAGCCAAAATAACTTCCGTTGGTAGCACTGCAGCCCAGCTCATCCCTCCACACTCATGCTTGTGTTCAGACCAATCCCTATTTTTTATATCCATCTGTGATACTTCACACAAATCAATCTCAGACAAATATAACGTCACAATCTCCTGATGGAAACCATCTAAGATTTTCTCAGAAATTTTCTTAGAATGTTTAATCCTGTACAGACTTCCTCCAGCATGCTCTCTGCAATTTTCAGAACAATATAAAGGTATGGTGCAAAATTCACAGGGCACAGAATCCCCTGGAAGCTCCTTGAAGCAGAAGTGGCAATGTGTATCACGAAACTGCTTCAAAATAACCTACATACTTCATAAGGAAGCAAAAAAATAAACATCATATGAGAAGCACATTATATCCACAATTTGCAACTCGGTTTATCCTTCAGAAACGACAGGTTTATAATTAACATTACGAGAATATCTGATGGAATGAAAATCTTAAAACAAAATAGAAGATTTCACTTAAGCCCTTAGACCAAAATAATTAACAATATATATTTCATCCACAGTATTGTCACTAATTTTGAGCTTTTTAACAGCATAAGACAATGATAGAAATACACAAATTTAACAGTTCTCTCTAATTATTAATCACTACAGTTTATAAAAGAATAGTGGTACAGAAAGGAACTGTGTAACATGTCTAAAAATTACAGCACATGGTTCAACAAACACAGCATATCCCCCATAACTTATCTATCAATGAATCTAGTCTCACGTGAACCATCACAGTTTCTTTCTACACATATGATCACACCGGGTAGTTGTGCCCTGGAGTGGAGTTTACCTCCATTGAGATCCTAAAAGGTACACTTCAGAGACAGTTACAACTCATAATTGGTAGCTCCAATTGTTACAATAATCAACCAAACACAATGTAACTTAAACGTTTTGGGCCTCAAATAGAGTCTCTCTTGTACATACTGTAATGTGACGATTTGGATTTTATCAAACAAACAATGATGCACATGTGTTTAATAAATACACATGATTATCTTTCATTGGGATGAAATTATGAGTTTCCAACGAGGGTTTCCCCAAAGATTTTCTAAGGGTTGTTAGAAAGGCTTCTCAGAGTGTTATACCTTATTTCAGGTTACCTAACTGATTTTTTGGAGCGAAAAGCTGATATTGTCTTATCCAGGTTCCTCCAAACATGGGTGACTCAAATCCTGGCATAGCAGCCTTGGTGAAAATCTGTTATTGTATAGGGATTTAATGCGCTTGACAACGACATGCTTGTTGATGGTTCTAAGCATTTGTCCAGGAAAGCTGACACTACGTTGTCTATTGAAATTGAATATAACCACATATCACACCTGCTCACTTGGTAGATTTTGGTCACCAACTTATTACTTTGATGTTTTGTAATTTTTC
The DNA here is from genome assembly GCA_037957365.1 of Torreya grandis. NCBI lineage: Eukaryota > Viridiplantae > Streptophyta > Pinopsida > Cupressales > Taxaceae > Torreya > Torreya grandis. Next base: position 693,021 of record JARHVA010001077.1, read on the forward strand.
TCCATCTGCTCACAAAGTATCCTACTTGAAGACTTGAAGTAGTTCCCCTGCCCTTTCAAACTTTTTTATTATGGAACAACCTAATTGGAATATCTATGTAATGTCCCTTTCTGAACAAATATAAACAATTATGGATTTTACTTAAACCCTTGTTTTCTAAATTGGAAATTAAATTAAAATGATTGTACAATAGACTTCAAAGATATAACAAAATTTTAATTTCACAAGAAAGCATCAGCTTTATTTCAATTCTTTAATCCTTTTACAAAATGGTTTTAATGCCAAAACAAGATTACAAAGGAATGCTTACAATATTTATGAAATTCCAACCTTATATCTGTTGTTGGAAGGGCAATGTGTTGCTGCTAAAACACTGGAATTTATTCACTGTTCTTATTTTTGCAAACCCTAATCTTTAAAAGGGAAAAAGAATATTTTATGAAACCCTTGTGATCCCCTGGTTAGCTCTGAAAATCCTACTGTTAGTTGTGTTTTTACATTGGACAGCCGAAACCCTATTGTAAGTTGTGATCTTATTTCTACACAAATATGAAACCCTAGTGCTCTGCTAAATTAATATTTGAAGATTTTGATGTAGCACACTTGTAATTTCTGGATAAAATTACCTTAAAGGTTTAAAGGGTTTTCGTCCTCAAACCTAAATCCGAATGGTGAGGGTTTTCATCCTCACAATTTGTTCCAACTCTAAGGATTTTCGTCTTTATGCTGAAAACCAATGAACTGGATGGCTCAATCAATTTTAAAATATTGATAATAAAAATTGAACGATTTACAATGAGGACGACTCTCAATATATATATTCAATTGTCACTTTTAGGGTTAGGATCATACTTTTAGCTTTAGGGTTTTACTTTTCCCTTCTACCCTTTTCTTTTATTTTCACTTTTCCCTTTTCTCACCCTTTTATTTTATTTCTAATAATAATAAAGTAATATTAAGTTGTCATTTTTTTAAATAAAATAAAAAGTCACTTAGACAACTTAATATATTAATTTTATTGTTTTTTACTTTATTTGAAAAATGGGACATGACAATTCACCATTCCCAAAAATTGTTTGTCCTCAAACAATACTTGAATCGCATTGCAAATACCAGGATCCCAAACCAATCTTTATGTTTCTTCCATTCCTCCTTGTGATGCTTCTCCAACTGTCTCAGTTATGCTCAACTCTGAAATTGCATCTTTTGGCTTCCTTAGAAACTGTTCTTCATGCAAAATGTTCTCTCCATTCATCTCACTGAAACTATTGCAATAATTTGTGGTTCTTTTGTCTTATCAAGTGAAGAAGAGACTGTGCTAAACTTCATAGTGAGGGCACCAACACTTTCCTGGATTTCCTCAAGTGCACTTAAGGCCTTTTCTGCAATTTCGATGACCATATCCTTGTCTTTAATCACACACAGATATTTTGATTTCATTGTTTCCAATGTACTCTTTACTATTTACAAATTTCAAGAATGACTATATGCCTAGTGCTAACAAAACTTAGCTCACCCTTAGTGTTGTTCTTCATTGTAGTTTGAGCACTCTGCAAACTTAGAGTTGGATCTTCAATGAGCCTTTTCGTATTATCCACCTCTGTTAGGACTTACACCTCTTTCTCTTATGTTATCAACAATTGCAACTCTTCAATCTTCTACCCTACTTTCTTTGCTTGCTCTTCGTTGGACTGCTGTAATTCAGCTAGCTTTGATGTTGTTGATTTCTCACCAATTTTTGCTTCCTCGACCCTTTGAGATTCTACTAAATCTAACAATTTTTTTGGTTCTTCATCTGGCAACACTTCCACATGTCTTTGCCTAAACAACTGTGGCTTGGCTCCCAAGGTTCGTTGTATGAGAAGCAAATTTTTTGTCTTCTAAGATCATTTCTGCTGCTATCTTTCTGAGAGTTCATGTTTAGTTCAGCTATCATTTCTGTTGTTAAGTATGGTTTCAACTTTTCTTCACATTGATTAACCACACTTTTAGCTAGTGCAAGCGTTGCTGGTAAAACTTCTCACACATCCTTTCTCACATTAGTCAATAAACCTGATAGGAATGGCTGGAAAATATCGTCACTCTCATTCAGAATCAATGCCATAATTGTTTGCATTGAAGCAACAATATTTTATGTGTGATTGTTATGAACAGTAGCAAAGAAATGTTCAAACATTTGGAGAATAATATCATTACATTCAAGATCTAATATCAAAACACAAGATCTAACTTTTGCAACAATTTCTAAAATTAATTATTGCCCTCTTAGCAAAATAAGGACTTGTGATTGCATCCATACCTCAGAAGCTTTCCACAATCACATGGAATATTTCCCTCGTGGTGTTGTTGTATGGCTTTCGGGAGCTATTATTCTTGTAATTTCACTAATACAAGTGATACCTACAAGTCTCACATCTGGATTTGGGTGTCTCAAAAGCTTGGGCTTAGCCAAATGAGTCATCGATGAATTCACTACCCATAACATAGACTTAGAATCTGACTGTCTTTTCATGGACAAATAGTTTGCCACTTTGTCCAAAATACTGAGTAGAACATTTTTTGAATTAGGCAGTTGCTTAAGTTTCTTCCCTGCTCTATAAAGCTTTATTCCCAAATCATCTTTACTCATTAACTTTGTGTTTCATAAGCTATGCATCATATAAAATCTGCAAAATACTAATTCTTCCCAACAAATGGCAAGATTATCAACGCTGATACCATTGTAATATCCATTTTTGAACAAATTTTAACAATTATGGATTTTACGTAAACCCTTATTTTCTAAATTGGCAATTAAACAAATGATTCTACAATTGCTTTCAAATATATAACAAAATTGTAATTTCATAAGTATCAGTTTTATTTCAATTATTTTAATCTTTTTACAAAATGGGTTTATTGCCAAAATCAGATTACAAAGGAATGCTAACAATATTTATGAAATTTCAACCTTATACTTGCTGTTGGAAGGGCAGTGTGCTACTGCTAAAATAATTTAATTTATTCATTATTCTTATTTCTACAAACCCTTATATTTAAAAGGGCAAAAGAATATTTTATGAAACACTTGTGAACCCCTGGTCGGCTCTGGAAACAGTACTGTTAGATGTGTCCTTTGTACTAGGTAGTTGAAACCCTACTATACGTTGTGATCTTATTTTTGCACAAATCTAAAACCCTAGCACTCCACTGAATTGATATTTGAAGATTTCAATGTAGCACACAATGTAATTTTTGGAGGTTTTTCATACTCAAACCTAAATCCGAATGGTGAGGGTTTTGGTCTTCACAATTTGTTCCAACTCTAAGGGTTTTCATCCTTATGCTGAAAACCAATAAACTGGAAGGCTCAATCAATTAAGGAATATTGATAATAAAAATTGAATGATTTACAATGAGGACCCTCAATATATAGACTCAATTGTCACTTTTATGGTTAGGGTCATACTTTTAGGTTTAGGGTTTTACTTGTCACTTTTACCCTTTTCTTTTATTTTCACTTTTCCCTTTTCTCACCATTTTCTTTTATTTGTAATAATAATAAAATGAGATTACATTGTCACTTTTTTTTAATAAAATAAAAAATGTCACTTAGACAACTTAAAATATTAACTTTATTATTTTTTACTTTATTTGAAAAAAGAGACAAGACAATCTAACACTCGCAAAAATTTATTTATCATGGAACTACTTAATTGGGATATCTAACCCTTGCTTTCCAAGATTGAATCTTTGTGTAACAGCTTCAGCTCATTTGGAATCAGTTCTAGCAGTGATGTCAACAATGTTACTTGTTTATCCTTTTCCTTTACCGTGAAGGGTCTATACAACCCAAGGCTACCAGTACTAGCATGGATGCAATTCCAGTTCTAAAGTAAATTTTTCCATATACTCTTAAGACAATTAATGGACCATATCTGATCAGTCCAATTTTCCATTTAATCCCATGGGATGTTCCTTTATCAAGTAAAGCAACATTCTATCTCTAACATAGAACTTCTTGTGGTCGGTTTGTTTCTTATCATACAACTTCTTGTAGCTCTACCAGTTCATAGACAAAGAATTCCAATTCTAGTCACCAGCAGACATGGGGTACAATTACAAAGGTGTTTTTGTAGGCACCATGAGACGTGGGATACAAGTACATGGGTTGGGATTTTGAAATAGAATATGGGAAGTATATGGATAATGGTACAGCTATATTACATTTAAATATAGTCATCAGAAAACTTAAATACGGCTATAAGGAAGGGGTTCCCCTCCATGAACCCAAGTTTCCTGGTTATTATGGGTTTTTTGAACCTGCCTTTGCACTTAATGTGATTGAACTTTGTTGGTTCCTTAGATGGACCCTCTTCCTTTGATATGCTCACTTATAATGCAATAATACTGATACCTGGCAGAATCTCGGGATGAAACTTGAGTCGTGCTTGAAAAAGTGAAACATAATTTGAACTTTGTACTGCTTGAATTTACCAATTTGAACACATATTTCCCTTATGGAACTCGATCGTTTCTTTTTTGTGGCTAGCTACATCAGAAATTATTTTCTTTATGAAAAGGCACAAAAAGGAATTTCTAAGCAAACAAATTGTATAAATGACCTTTCAGGGGTTTTCTATAAAAACTACACTGCCGAAGGAACATCAATTGCAAAATAGTAAATTCATACCACAACATAGCATAGAAGAGCATGAGAGTAATAACAGCTTTATATCATAGGAAGTGCACATTACACAACCCTCTTACCCCGAAAAAACATCATTCTCTTTATATGACAAGACTCAATGGTTGTTGGTTAAACACAACCGTCAACAGCCAAACATAACTAAAGAGATTCGTTATAACACTACCTAATGTTGACTATAAAGGAGGATATTTGCTAGTCAAATGTTGTTAACTTTATATTGTGTAAACAGCTTTAGATAAATAATACCTAATTTATAGTGCAATTTGTTGTACGAGAAAAGGGTGGTATCAAGTCCTCCCTAAACGAATGAATTGTACCAAGATAAATGATTGTGGAATATAAAGCTACTACTTTGTGGACACTCATATATAGCATTCTATTATTGTTGTTCTTTGTTTGTTCTAGTCTAGTATCTCAATAGACTCTATCTATATTACATTTTGTTGTCGTTGCCTTAAAAGAACTCAGATCATGCAGAAGTAAATCAAACTGACAATTTGATTGGCAAACAATATTATTCACAACAACATGGAGAACTAATGGGTCAGCCCATTGAAGAAGCAATTGAAACCAACCAAGAATAAGAACTTACCAAGTACTCACAAGACCTGTGGGACTTGTCTGTCTGAGAACACATAAATGAGGAAGCCATATGCACCCAAGTGCCAACCAAATCCATCTAGAGTAAATTGGCCATCACTAGAATAGAACGTCTCCTTGACCACCTCCCACGTCTCCTTGCAAGACACAATCTTGTATTGCAAAACCTGTTTGTCGATCTTGACCAAGAGAATCATGGATAACAACTCCTACAAAGGCACACACAAAGGCAAATTTAAGAAAAGGAAGCAAGATTGGAAGAAAAACATAAATGCCACTAACCCCAAATAAAGGACAAAGATGACAACTTGGCATAACAGAGGAAATCGAACTAATAAGGTCCACTAGACTCTTGGAACAAAAACAACGAAGACAAAGATCACTAGCAGTAAACACTTCAAAAAACCACAAGTGGGAAACCAATCACCAAATCCAAAGTCAAAGCCCCAACCTAGATACACTACATCGGTTCCTCTGCTTCTTTATCAGTTTCTTAGGCAAATTTTGTGCCTTCTTTGACCATGGTTTGGCTTGCTCCTCCATTTCTTCCTATTCTTCTAAGACCGCACTCACTTCCTCATCTTCCATCTCTTGCACAATGAAATTGGTCTTTGGCTCCTTTCTCTTCACCATGATCGAGTTCCTATATTTATCCCTTCCAACCTCTTTCCCACTCGGTTCGTTCTACCTGTTGGTTCTTCTATCATTGCAATGGCTAACCAGTGCATTTGGAACAGCTAACCCTCTCCTCGCACCCCAATCCCTCAACCAACCTATTTATCCTTCAACTAACACTACTCCCCAAGCTGTCGCTACAACTACCTTGTTAACCCTAGTTCTTCAGTCGAACTATTCACCATTCAACTAATAATCCTTCCTACCACATTCCAATCCTCCTCAAGAGGCCCTACAAATTTTTACCCCTCACGCTTTGCCTGCAAGTCAATTTTGAAGACTTTTCAACCATGCGTAGTTAGTATATGAGTGCCCTAGTTTGCGATTTGTCGAATGTGCTTCATTGCTCTTAGTTCTTCAACTCTTTGATCGCACGATAGCTTGAATGCAATGTAACCTTTTTCCAATGCCCCGTATTTCTTTTATACCATTGAGTGCACTTATTGAACTCATCTACCCATTTGTGTGTATCATTGTTATCGTCAGTGATGTGATTCTTCCAACACATTCTCCTCGTTGGTGCAACCTACGCCTTTCTCTTCTACCTCATTCCAAGACCATGCACACCTTTCTTCTCCTATGCAACCTCTTCCCAAATTCCTTCCATTCTAATAAATTATTCTTTTGTGCATCACTTACTTTTCCTTCCTCTGACTACAGGATTTCTTGTTTTCCAATGTGTATACCTTTCATGAGCAAACTTTTCAAACTTCTCTAATTACTCTTTTCTTTCCCCCTTTTTAATATGTGACAAGTCATTTTATGCATATCTCATTGAACAACTTCTCATAAATTTATGCTCAAGTTTCATCACTTTACTTACAATATATAGATTTTTATACAAGTGTACATGTCTATACATCAATATCTATACAACTAAAGTCACTCCCTAATCAATAGGGACCGACATAACTATCCATCCCAAAGTACTTCAGCATTTGGCATGAGGTTTTGAAGAGACCCCACACTCAAATTGCATGACTGGTCTTATAGAATTGTCCTCCTTTATTAATATGAAACAAAACTGATTATATGTTGTTCTATATGCCCACATTACAAGTTGATAGTCGGTCATCCCAATCATTGTGTCCTCCATCACATATCTTAGTAAGTGTAGTGCCCAAAATCTTGTTAGATGCTTCCACCATACCATTTGCATGTGGATGGCATGGTATAGTCTTGTGATGCACAATCATAAACTCCTCCAATAATACGCTCACCATCTTTGCAAGGATATGGCTCCCTTTATCACTTGTCAAACTCAAAGGGCAACCATACCTTGAGATAATATTTTCCCAAAGAAATATTGCCACAATTGCTGTTGTACAATTCTTTGTAGGTGCAGCCATAGCCAATCACATAAGATAATAAATGGCAGTTATAATGTACCGCACACCACTCCCTCATGCAAGCGGATTAGAAGGGCCCACAAAGTCCACTGCCCACTTCTCAAATGGTTCTTGTGAAATGACTAGAATGAATGGCTTCTCATCCCTTCTGTTAGAACTTAGGCTTACCCACTCTTTGACAAATATTGCATTTATGCACATATTCTTTTGTATCCTTGTGCAAAGTTGGCCACCAAAGTCCTGACAAGGGGATCTTACGCATAGCTTCCTCTCTTGAGTAATGTCCTCTACCAATTCTTTCATAGCACTCACATGCCACCCCTGCCCATTCATGTCCCAACACACATATGTGCAAAAATTCATCCCTTCCTAATGTGTACAACTCACATTCAATGAGTTGGTAAGGCGCAACTTTGACAAGTTGCTTCCTTTGCTTTATAGTCCAATCCTTCAGAGCTAACCCCAATGTTAGAAATGTTGCAATCTCTGCAAACTCATCCACAACACATTGAACCCGATAAAGTTGTGCATCAAGTATTTCATCCTCAATGGAATGTGCGGACTCAATAAATGATTTGGACTACATTCAATATCCCTGGCTTCACGACAATGGAAAACTGAAACTCTTGAAACAAAAAAATCCACCAACAAATGTGCCAATGTAAAAGAGGTTTGTTAACAAGGTATTACAAAGCAACATGATCCGTGCAAAGCTTAAACAGTGTTGCAAGAAGGTATTGCCTAAACTTTTGCAACGCATATACCATTGCCAAAGATTCTCATTATGTGGTAGTATAATTTTTCTCAACCTTGGACATCTTCCTATTTACAAAGTATATAGTGCGGTCTATCTTCCACTCATCTGATTGTGCAAGTATAGCTCCAACAACTGTACCTGAAGCATCCACATGCACATGAAATGGCATTTTCCAATCAAAAAATTGAAGGATTGGCACGCTTGCAAGCTTCTCTTTCAATATCTCAAAAGATTCCTACTGCCTATTAGTCTACTCAAACAAACCATCCTTACATAACAATTCTTCCAAAGGCCCAACGGTTTGCACATTGTTCTGAATGAACTTGCGATAGCATCCACAATGTCCCAAAAATGTGAGCATGTCCTTTTGATTGTGCGGTGCTTCCAATTGTAAAATTACAGCTATCTTAATTGGATCAACTAACATGCCCTCTTTGCAAATGACATGTCCTAATAGTGCTCCAAAAGGTACCGCAAGCATACACTTATTTCCAAGGAAATTTGAAGTTGTCTACACCTTTCAAACATTCGGCGCAGATTCTCATAACGGTCCTCCAGAAGTCCATACACCATCCAATCATCAAGATACACTTGAAGGAGCTTGTGGGTCAAATCTCTAAATGTCTCCACGACAATGCACGAGAACACCATTGGCACATTTTTTAACGCAAATAGCATTGCATTGTATGCAAAAAACAACCCATCCAATAGCAAATATGGTCTTTGCCTTATCTTCTTCACCAATTTGTCCCTAATGGTACCCTAAAAACCCATCAATGAAAGTATAAATCTGCTGACCTACTACCCCTTCCAAAACCTCTTCTGTAAATTGAATCGAAAACAAATATTGTATGCATGCGTCGTTGCACACCCAATAATCTACACATACTCTGATTCTCCCATCTTTCTTGATGCTAATAGCCATTGGACTTACCCAGTCTGATTCATCCATTGGATAATCACACCTACCTCCAACATCTTGTCAATCTCTTCTTTGACTCATGTGCATAGACGAGGATTCATTCTATACAATGTTTTCTTCATTTGTCTTGCTCCTTCACACAGCTTAATAGCCATCTTTCCCAAGGACTTTTGAACTCCCTTCATTTCAATATAGCTCCTTGGAAAAAGGTCTCCAAATTACTTGATTAACTCAATGATGGACACCAACTCCACATCAATCCAATAATCTCCAATGGTGGCTATTTGTGGTTTATCTTCCATGCCAATGTTAACTTCCTTTGTACACAGAGATTGGTTGTAATACCTCTACTTACTACCCTGCACATTTTCTATCTTTTACTTCACAATGGATGTCTCTACATTTGGTGTAGACAAGAATGAGGGGGCCAAGATAATGGCTACCTTATTCCCCAGTTGGGACTTAACCCCCTCTCTAATGGTCACCCATCACACACACACAAGCACACTACTAAGACTTGAAACTCAACACACTCTTTATTGATGTTCAACACACTATTACAGAAATTTACTTCCACACTCTCAAACTCGCATGCCTTCACAAGCTTATTACATTACATGGAGAAAATTGTATGTCATGTCCCCTTCTCAGTGACATCTCTCGGAGCACAGGATTAGCCTATCATATGACCCTCGTACGCTGATCGTTTGGATAGAGGGTCACCTAGGAGCTTGGCACATGCTTCAGATTTGCAGAGTTTGATCAGTTGGCTTTCGTTTGGGCTCGATCGGACACTTTTGGCAGAAGTTACTATTTTTAGCAGTTCTTGGTGGTCATTGTGGGACCCCTGCTATTTTTGGCAATATGGGTTGACAGCGTTCGGAATCACTTCAGTATATGACCGCTTCAGACGGTTCGGTCATCGGGCGTGTAACGAGGGAAATATTAATATTTAATTGTATTAATTAAATATTAATATTGCGAGACTATTATATTAAGTTATAATTAAAAATTATAACTTAAGTGTTTTAATGCTAAGGGGGCGCCCATCTTCAGGAAGGGGTCAAATTTAATATTATTATAAAATTTGGCCTAAGTTGAAAATATTAAAATATTAAAGAAGTGCGATTTTGAATTAAAAGCCCTATTATGGAGGAAATCGCACCTCTTTGGTTATATATACTTTTGCATTGGGAGGAGCGCCATTATGTCATTTTGGAGAATTGAAAATTTGGTCTGAGCTAGAAGCTTCAGGGGTTCGAGTTCAATTTCCTTGGAGAACGTGTCATCTCCATTGGAAGCAATTCAGAGGGTGTGAAATAACACCTGATTTATTGCAGCAGGGGTTTTCTTCATTCAGGAGAAGACATTGATTTTCAGAGGATATCATTACAGGTTTTCATCAGGGTTATTCATTCTACAGTCAGGGTTCATTTAGGCGCCCATTTTTGGAGGTTGAGAGAGCCAGAAAGACAGGCTGTACAGCAGCATTAATTGTTGGTTTCAACCCAGCCGTACCTGTACCTGGCCGTACTATTCACAGCAGGGCGTACCTTTTTTTTCATTGGGAATTACGCCCCTTTTCTACTCCCGTTCTTCACCATTTGGAAGCGCAGTTGTTTAGGGAGCAAGCAGAGGTCACCAGATCCAAGGAAGGATGCTAAACATATGTGGCTGTACCATTTCCAGCTGGGCATTTAATGTTGTACCAGAATAACAGGTTTTTAATACATTACTGCTTTTTACCTTATATGCATCTGGTTTTCTTTGTAATCGATTCAGGAAGATTTTATATTAAAAAGAAGTTTGGAGTTTGCAGTATAATATACAATTTACAGAGTTAGATCATTTTTATAGAATTTATTTATCATTTATGCAAAAATCGCATTTTCCTCAAAAACTGGCAAAAAACCCAAAAACATCAAAAAAATTCAAAACTTCAGAAAAAACCATATCAACCGTCAGTTGTCAGAATCAGAGGGAACTTGGGGTTCCTACAGTGGTATCAGAGCTAAATCCTGCCATCCTACGGGTTTAGCTATCTTATGCAGCCAGATCAGATTGGGTCACCCAGGTATTACACACGCAGGCGAGCCCTGATTGACAGGCAACAGAGTTTGAGCAGGCAGCCGAGAAATATGGTTGACAGAACAGATATACCTAGGACAGGACATAATGACAGAGATCAGGAGGGTGCAGAGTTCATGCATACACTCAGAGATCTTCGTGCAGGGCAACGGCGGTCCGATGAGGTATTGCAGCAGGTGGCAGCGGCACTGCAGAGGTTGGGTACTTCGAGGAGACCGTCACCTAACCGTGACGATGACAGGAGTGATGCAGGGTCACGGAGAGCTACTAGGGCAGCGTCACGGACAGCAGATAGGCCTACTAGGCCCACTTTCACGAGACAGGAGCCCGACGAGGCTATACCAGATGAGGAGCATGATGAGTTATTCGCTGATACCCTTATGGCAGCTCATGAAGAATGGGAGTTGGTACCGCCTGCGGTCAAAGAGATGATCACTTTTGACCGTTTTATTACACAGGTGAGAGCATAACAGATCTCGACAGGATAGGAGACCTCGTCAGCAGAATAATGATCTTAAACATGCTACGAACCGGCTCACATTGGCGACGTTCGATGGTAGTAGTAAGATGACTGCCCAAGCTTGGATTAGCAAGCTTGACACATTCCTTACACTGCGCCCGATGGCTGAGAGTGACGCCATTAGATATGCTACATTGCATCTTGAGGGAGTTGCCTACGACTGGTGGCACCACGGTATGGTGACTTTACAGCATGACAGGATCACTACATACCAGGAGTTTGTGGACAGGTTGGTTGAGCGCTTTGACAAGAAGGATCCAGAAACCTACTTCCGAGACTTGGCACAGTTGAGGCAGAGTGGCAGTGTAGAGACCTACATAGGTGACTCCCAGAAGTTATCCGTTATGGTCCCTAACATCTCTGAGAGGCACTTGGTAGTACTCTTCATGGAGGGGTTGTCAAAACCATTGCGAGGTTGGATCAAAGCTTTTGATCCTCCTTCGTTACAGGAGGCGATGAAGAAGGCACGAAACATGGAGTTAGCAGCACCATCGAGTAAATTCAGCTCCAGAGGTTCTTCATCATTCAGGGATAACAAGGGCTTTAACAGGAATAAGGATAAGTCTGATTTTAGCAAAGAAAAATCAAACTCTAGGAATGATCCAAAAGGTAAATCAGCAGCCCCACCTTTGGATCATGAGGCCCTTAATGACCTACGCAGGAAGAAGCTTTGCTTCTACTGCAAAGGACCATATGACGCTAATCACGATTGTCCTCTAAGACCTAAGGGCAAGGCAAATCATATAATGTGGGCATTCTATGAGGACTCGGAATCAGAGGATTCCGAATAGCAGGAGAGTTCAGAGCCAGAGGCTCCAGAGCATAGAGTTGAGACAGAGCCCGAGCTTCAGGTACAGGAGGCCCGTTTATCTAGTATCCAGCAGGAGGGTTCTTTCCGGATTCGTGGTGTGTTGGCAGGACAGAGGGTCATTACCCTACTTGATACAGGAGCCACGCATAATTTCATAGATGCTAGATTTGTTGAGAAACGTGGACTCATCACTGAGGAGTTCGAGGGCATAAGAGTCAAAGTGGCCGATGGGTACACTTTGAAATGTGAACGCATGATTAAGGATCTCCCTTTATGCTTGAACAAATATGAGTTCAAGGCAGATTACTATGTTGTTAATATGGGGGACATTGATTTGGTCTTGGGGATGAAGTGGTTACATTCATTGGATGAGGTCACACTTCGTCTCAAGGACATGGAGATCCGTTTTGATGTTGACGGAAAGACACACATACTTAAGGCAATTCGGGACAGCAACATCAAAACAATTTCTTTCCGCCGGATGGAGCGGCTTATGCGTCACGACATGGTAGAGTGGGCTGCCGAGTGTCATTTAGCACCTATACAGGAGGGACAGCAAAAGATAGACAATCATCCGGATATACAGGAGTTGAGAGTCAGGCATGACAAGGTGTTCAGTGATATTCCACCAGGTAGACCTCCAGACAGGGGCATAGAGCACATCATGGAGCTCGAGGAGGGTGCGAAACCCGTCATGATAACTCCTTACAGGCATCCTAAAAGATTGAAGGATGAGATAGAAAAGACAATAAAGGAGTTACTTGCTATGGGTCACATTCGGCCTAGCAAGTCACCATTTGCTTCTTCGGTTGTGTTGGTGAAGAAGAAGGATGGGACATTACGCATGTGCATTGATTACAGGGTCCTGAATAAGAGGACAATTAAGAATAGATACCCGATACCGAGGATTGACGAGCTTATTGATGAGCTCCATGGGTCATGTTACTTCACTAAGATTGATTTACGGTCGGGATATCATCAGATCAGGGTCCGAGAGCAGGACATAGAGAAAACTGCCTTCCGATGCCATTGTGGGCACTTCGAGTTCGTAGTGATGCCATTTGGACTCACTAACGCACCAGCCACTTTTCAGTCTACGATGAACAGGGTTTTTCATTCATTACTGAGGAGGTTTGTGTTGGTCTTTTTCGATGACATCCTCATATATAGCAGGACTTGGCAGGAGCACTTAGCTCATTTGGAGACAGTGTTGAGTATCTTGGAGAGGGAGTCCTTGTACGCCAAGGAATCCAAGTGCGACATAGGGATGACCGAATTGCTATATCTCGGTCACATCATTAGTGCAGATGGAGTGCGCATGGATCCTGAAAAGATCCGCGCCATTGTTGACTGGCCTACACCGGCGAACCTGACACAGTTGAGAGGGTTTCTTGGTTTATGTGGGTTCTACCGCAGATTCGTGAATGGGTATTCACGACATGCAGCCCCGATGACAGATTTACTGAAGAAGGGGGCTTTTGTTTGGACTTCAGAGGCACAGGAGTGTTTTATGAAGTTCAAGGAGCTGATGACTACATGCCCTGTTCTAGCACTACCCGACTTTACGAAGCCGTTCGAGCTTCAATGCGATGCATCAGGTGAGGGCATTAGTGCGGTGCTTATGCAGGACAAGCACCCGATTGTGTATGAGAGCCGCAAGCTCAGAGGACCCGAGAGATTGTATAGTATATATGATAAGGAGATGCTCGCAATTATGCATGCCTAAGCAAAATTTCGACAGTATCTTGTCGGCAGCAAATTTTGCATTAAAACTGATCATAACAGCTTGAGACACTTCTTAGGGCAGCAAGATCTCAATGATAGGCAGCAGAAGTGGGTCAGTAAGTTGCAGGCTTATGACTTTGATATCTCATATATCAAAGGTACACAGAACGTAGTGGCTGATGCACTTTCACGTAAGCCGTACTTGAGCACTATGGTTCATATTTCAGAGGATTGGAGGCATATGATAGTGGCAGAGTATGCCAAGGACAGTTGGGCCTCCAGCATTGTTGAGGGATCAGCAGTTGATACCGGGTATACACTTGTGAATGATTTGATCATTTACAAGCACAGGATATATTTGATCCCAGGGTCAGAGGTGAAGAACATTGTTATGCGAGCCTTTCATGACACGCCTACAGCAGGACATCCTGGATATTTCAAAACATACAGGCAGATTTGGGAGAGATTCACTTGGAAAGGACTCAAGACAAATGTTCTTCAGTATGTGCGTGAGTGCCCTGTTTGTCAGCAGAACAAGCAGGAGAACACGTACCCGGCAGGTTTGTTGCAGCGACTTTCGATTCCTGACAAGAAGTGGGAATGCCTGTCGATGGATTTTATCACGGGCTTGCCTAAAGCCCAAGGGCGTGATTGCATTTATGTAGTTGTGGATCGGCTTACGAAGTATGCCCACTTCTTTTCGATCACCACGACTTACACAGCTACGCAGGTAGCAGAGGTTTTCTTTCGCGAGGTATTCAGACTTCATGGGTTGCCTCGGAGTATCGTGAGCGACAGAGATAGTCGGTTCCTGAGTAAAATCTGGCAGGAGGTTTTCAGACTTTGTGGGACTGAGCTCACTCCGAGCACTAGCTACCACCCGCAGACTGATGGGCAGACAGAGATTGTGAACAAGTGGGTGGAAGGATACCTCCGAAACTACATAGCAGGGCAGCAGAAGGCGTGGGTCAAATGGATACGTTTGTGTGAGTATTGCTATAACTCGACATTCCATATGACCATTCAGATGTCACCCTTCATGGCGTTGTACGGGTATGAGGCGCCGAGTTTCCTTGATTTGCTACTGAGCGACAGTAGAGTGCCGAGTGCAGGAGGTTGGTTGCAGGAGAGTCAGGACACTATGAGGGCTCTCAAGGAAAATATAGCTAAGACACAAAATCAGCAGAGACAGTATGCAGATCAGAAGAGGACGGAGAGGCATTTCGAGGTGGGTGACATGGTTTACCTCATGCTGCAGCCCTCCCGTCAGTTCACTCTTAGGAAGAGTGGGTCAGAGAAGCTCAAGCCGCGCTATTACGGACCTTTCAGGATCCTGAGGAGAGTTGGCAAGGTGGCTTACGAGCTTGAGCTTCCAGCAGAGAGCAGGGTACACAACGTTTTTCATGTATCATGCCTCAAGAAGGCGTTGGGTCATCGTGTAGTACCGTCTGCAGTTCTACCTCCCTTAGATGATGAGGGAAAATTGATTTTAGTACCTGAGTCCATCCTGGAGTATAGGGAGAGACAGTTGCGTAGGAGGACTATCAGGGAATATCTGGAGAAATGGAGAGATTTGCCTGTTGAGGATGCGACATGGGAGAGTGAGGATATTCTACAGCATCCGGCATTGAGATTGCTTGAGGACAAGCAATTTCAGGAGGGGCGGACTGTCATGTCCCCTTCTCAGTGACATCTCTCGGAGCACAGGATTAGCCTATCATATGACCCTCGTAGGCTGATCGTTTGGATAGAGGGTCACCTGGGAGCTTGGCACATGCTTCAGATTTGCAGAGTTTGATTAGTTGGCTTTCGTTTGGGCTCGATCGGACACTTTTGGCAGAAGTTACTATTTTTAGCAGTTCTTGGTGGTCATTGTGGGACCCCTGCTATTTTTGGCAATATGGGTTGACAGCATTCGGAATCACTTCAGTATATGACCGCTTCAGAGGGTTCGGTCATCGGGCGTGTAACGAGGGAAATATTAATATTTAATTGTATTAATTAAATATTAATATTGCGAGACTATTATATTAAGTTATAATTAAAAATTATAACTTAAGTGTTTTAATGTTGAGGGGGCGCCCATCTTCAGGAAGGGGTCAAATTTAATATTATTATAAAATTTGGCCTAAGTTGAAAATATTAAAATATTAAAGAAGTGGGATTTTTAATTAAAAGCCCTATTATGGAGGAAATCGCACCTCTTTGGTTATATATACTTTTGCATTGGGAGGAGCGCCATTATGTCATTTTGGAGAATTGAAAATTTGGTCTGAGCTAGAAGCTTCAGGGGTTCGAGTTCAATTTCCTTGGAGAACGTGCCATCTCCATTGGAAGCAATTCAGAGGGTGTGAAATAACACCTGATTTATTGCAACAGGGGTTTTCTTCATTCAGGAGAAGACATTGATTTTCAGAGGATATCATTACAGGTTTTCATCAGGGTTATTCATTCTACAGTCAGGGTTCATTTAGGCGCCCATTTTTGGAGGTTGAGAGAGCCAAAAAGACAGGCCGTACAGCAGCATTAATTGCTGGTTTCAACCCAGCCGTACCTGTACCTGGCCATACTATTCACAGCAGGCCGTACCTTTTTTGTCATTGGGAATTACGCCCCTTTTCTGCTCCTGTTCTTCACCATTTGGAAGCGCAGTTGTTTAGGGAGCAAGCAGAGGTCACCAGATCCAAGGAAAGATGCTAAACATATGTGGCCGTACCATTTCCAGCTGGGCATTTAATGTTGTACCAGAATAACCAGGTTTTTAATACATTATTGCTTTTTACTTTATATGCATCTGGTTTTCTTTGTAATCGATTCAGGAAGATTTTATACTAAAAAGAAGTTTGGAGTTTGCAGTATAATATACAATTTACAGAGTTAGATCATTTTTATAGAATTTATTTATCATTTATGCAAAAATCGCATTTTCCTCAAAAACTGGCAAAAACCCAAAAACATCAAAAAAATTCAAAACTTCAGAAAAAACCATATAAACCGTCAGTTGTCAGAATCAGAGGGAACTTGGGGTTCCTAAATTGTATCCCACACACATAGTTCCTCTTGAACTTGATACATTCTCTCTGCGCTTTTCTAGGAGAACTCAGCTTCTAACCTCCTTTTCAAACTAGAGCCAACTCCCTTGCTCAGTGACTCTCCTTAGCTCTTGTCCTTGCTACCTTGAATCTCCCTTCAATCTCTAAATGTCAAAATGTCTCTTCACCTTCCTTAACATCTTAGAAATGCTCAAGAACCAACATTTCATCATTCTAGGCCGTTACTTTCATTTTTCATTTCAAGCACGCAAAACTGCAGGTTCTCGCAGTCTGGCAATTTTGAAATCGCCACTTAACACAGATTAATGGTTTCAAAACTGCTACTTAATGCAGACTAGCGATTTCAAAACCGCCACTTAAGCTTGCAAAAACCACCACATTAGTTTCATCACTATGCAAATTTTGCCAACTTCAAAAAGTCATATCTCTTGCATACAAACTCAAAACGAGATGCGTTTTTTTTTAAGTGCATAAATTTTCAAGGGAAATCCAGATATGCAATCACATTCAAGTTTAGGGATGTCCTTAATGCCCTTTTTGCCTTTGCCCTACAACCTATCCATTTTAGCACTTCAATGGATGTAACCACTTGCCAGATTGTACTGATGGTAGAAAAACTCAACCAACTCACTCAGAACCATGTAGCTTCTTGAAACTAATCCTTCTCTGATGTACTTGATGCCACTTAATGTTGGAGTACTGATGTTTCCCTTGGATCATCTTAACCATACCAAAACAACAGAAAAACCAACAAGACTGCACAAACACACAACTATTGTTTTTGGTTAATGCAAGATTGCTTATACCCTTGGATGCTCCTGCATCAAACACCCGAGGTTTTAATTTTGTGATCTCCAAATCAAATGGTAGAGTGACTGGTAGAACCATTCTTTTGGCCAATGGAATTGACCACAATATCTCCTTCCGCCTTGTTAGGCACCTTTGCAGTTTGTTTTTTTGTTTCTTCTTCCTTTTCCAACCACCTATTGTAGCATAAATTGTCCACCTAGCTCTATTTTCCTTGCCCATTGCTTGGGCATAGTCCATCCACCTACAATTAGCTCTCTTTCTTTTCTTCCATCCTCTTTTGGGATTTGACTCACCACTATCCATTCACCACCACCAAATGTCTTCCACATATTCGTTGTTTTAACCTTCATTGGCTTTGAACCAACCACATCCATGTAAGCTCAACTCCTCTCTTATCTCAGATATCACACCAATAGAAGCATGAAACTCATGCTTTACCTCTTCCTTGCTAGCTTGCTTGTTAAAGACTTCAAGATACCTTTGGGCATCCAAATGATCGCCGATATCCTCCAATGTTGTCTTCAAGATAGTTTTCATGTCATCCTCTTCTCTTGCTGCCCTCATTGCTATGTTAAACAACTGTTCTACATCTGCTGCAACATCATCTTCTCCTATTTCAGTCTTGAAGATGTCTTCAAAAAAATCAACCATCTCCTTGTGGAACGCTGTCCCAACGAAACTCTCTCCATTCTCTTTACCACATGCTGCACCTTGCTGATCCTCTACCATCTCTCCTCCATGTGCTTCTAATGCTTGTAGAAACATTTCCCCAATCTTATCATCTTCCAACTACATTTATGTTGCAACCTCATCCTTGTCTTCTTCTATTAGCATCCTCAGTACATCAACTCTAGGCTGATTGCTATCTCCCGTCTTCATCTCCTTTGACATCACATGTATGTCATGTGCAAAGAACATTAAACACCATTTTCCCATATGAAAACCATGCATACCTTGACTCCTAACAGTTTCTTCTCCAATACCTATGTGGGCTGCTCCCGCATATACAGCACCACTTGCATCCTTCATTTTTTTTAGTAGAAACTTATCCACCATCTCTATGTCCTCCTTTGCCTCTATGCCACGAGTGACATTCTCCATCTTCCCTTGTCCAAATGCTCTTTTGATCAACCTCAAACAAGAAGTGGTGAACTTTGACTTCCACTATTTCACTCTCTACCCATCTCTCAAGACGGAGTTCTGATGGATACCCTTCTCTCCACCGCTGTCCTATTGAGAAGGTGTTCTTCCTCTTTTCAGTCTCTTCCGATTTCTCTTGTGAGAGAACCTTCTCTCCCAGCTCTAACAGTTGCAAATGAATTCCTGCTTGTATGTCCTCTTGGGGATATCCTTGTACCATCACATTCCCACTCACTATTATCTCCATGTTAAAGTTGAAGACAATCCTCTACCGCTATCATGTCCTTACCATCCAGCTCTTCAACTATTGCAACAATAGTACCTTATTGTTCCATCTATTCTCTTTGTTTCTCATACATATGAGAATGCTAGACTAAACCACACTTTTGCCTCTTCGTTTTCATCTTGTCTATTGCTAGACTTGCACATAAATCAAATACATTACGGGGATCAAGAGTTCCCACAAACTCTTCTTCAACCTCTTCATCATGCCCCATAGACATGTTGTCCAACTCTTCACTATTGCTTGCATTCTCCTCATAGCTTGCAGTCACATGATGGTCTATCAAAGGTCCATTCTCAACAACCTCCATTGCTGTCCTCTCCTCATTCTTCACTTGATTCACTACCTCTTCCTCTTATACATGATATTCAAACATACTCTCCTCATGTGCATTGATTTGCACTTCATTCACCTCCATTGGTTCCTTCATGGAAACCTAAAACTCTTCTTTGCTATCCTCTTCATTTACTTCTATTGTTTCCTTCAAGGAAACATGCAACTTTCCTTGGTTTTCCTCAACCTTCCTTCCCTGCAAAAAAAAATTTGTTTCCCTTCTTCTTCAGTGATATTTCTGCCTCTTCCCACTTAGGGGATACCACAAACTCTCTCCCATCATCCATTAATGGGTCTGCTTATTCTGGTTCAACAACTAACACTTCCACATCCTTCTCCTTGAGGATTTCTTCCTCTAAGGATTGCTCACATCCTTCATTCTCCTTGCTGTATTTGAAAACAGACTTGGGTTTCTCACATGAAAACATCACTCTCCTATCGCCTTTCAAGGCAGTCCTCCTCTCTTCACTTGTATCCTTCTCCTTTCTATTTTTCAAAATAGACTTGAGTTGCTCACATGGCAACTTCACTCTACTATTGCCTTTCAAGGCAATCTTATTCTATTCTCTCTCAAGCCTCAATACCTAAAGCTTCCTCCACCACTCTTCTTACATTCTTGGGTGCACAACTGGCCCCATCAACATGGAAACCATAGGTTCTCAACTCCTCACCTTCTTCTTTCCTTTCTCATCTCCTCTCTTGGAGAAATCTCCAATACATAGCTGAACTACCACACGATCTTTTGCTTACCTCTACTCTCTTGGAGTCATCGACATACTTCTCTTAAAAAAAACACTTTTTAAGTCCACTATCCATTTCATGATCTCTACAGGGCTCTCTCTACCACAAAACAAAAGTATATCACTAGTGGGCTTACCTTTTTCTTTCACCATGACCTTTTCTAGTCTCTTTTCTTTACTTGTTGATCCACTCTACACAACATTCAACTTTGCTTGTGGGGACATCAGCTTCTCCTCCAATTCTTATTCTTCATCTTCATTCGCATCTACAACAACTCCTCTACATTGTGCAGTCTACATGACATCCAATATCACATGGATTTCCTTCAATGTTTATACCAAGTCTTCTACTCTTGGTGCTCTTCCTCCTCTAAGAGGTATTCCTCTGTGTGCCATATCTTCTCAACAAACAGGCTTCTCTTTCACAACCTGCAAATGACTCAACAAAAGTCTAATACACCTAGCCTAGCAAAGCAAATATTATCTAATACAAATTGGAGCAGATGGGAATGAAGGCGCCAAGTGAACGGTTGCCTTACTCACCAACTAGAAATTATGCTCACTCTCTAATGGTCACATACAGACAAACACATTACTAGGATTTGAAACTCAACACACTCTTTATTGATGTCCAACACAGTGTTACAGAGATTTATTTACACACTCTCACACACATGCCTTCATAGGTTTATTACATTACATGAAGATGTATCCCACACACAGAGTCCCTCCTGGACTTAATACATTCTCTCTGCTCCTTGCTCAAAGATCTAAGCTCCTGAACTCTTTCTTCTCAAACTGGAGCCCACTCCCTTGCTCAATGACTCTCCTCAACTCGTCCTTGTTAATTCAAATCTCCCGTGACATTCTTTGACTATCATAATGCTTGTTCACCTTCCTTGGCATCTTAGAAACACTCAAGAACCAATGGTTCACCATTTAGGTAGTTACTTTCATTTTGAATTTCACAAGGGTGAAACACCACTTCATGCAATCTGGCAATTTTGAAACTGCCATGATGGTTGCAAAACTGCCACGGTGGTTGCGAAATTGCCACTTAATGCAGACTAGTAGTTACAAAACTACCGTGGTAGTTTCAAAACTGCCACTTAAGCTTGCAGACTAGGGGTTGTGAAACCATTGGGGAAGTTTCAAAAATGCCACTTACGCTTGCGGTTTGGTGGTTTACCACTATGCAAAGTTTGCCAACTTCCAGAGGCCATATCTTTTGCATACAAACTCAAAATGAGATGCTTTTTTTTTTTTAAATTGCATAATTTTTCGAGGAGAATTTAATTATGCAATCACATTAAGGTTTTGGGATGTCCTTGATAACCTTTTTTCCGTTGCCCTACAACCTATCTATTTAACCCTTCCATGGATGTAGCCACTTCCCGAATTGTACCAATGGTTGAGAAACTCAACCAACTCACTTGGAACAATGTAGCGTCTTGAAACTAATCTTTCTCTGAGGTACTTGATGCCACTTAAGTGTGAGTACTAGTGCTTCCCTCAGATCATCTTCACTATACGCAAACAACAAACAAACCAACAAGACTACATGAACAAACAACAATTATTTTTGGTTGTTGCAAGATTGTTTGTACCCTTGGATGCCCCTGCATCAAAATTTACATGGTATGTATCTTCAACTCCTTCATTTTCCTCTATCATACATAGGTCTTTTAATTTGCTCCATTTGGTCATTTTCCAATTCTTCTGTACAACTTGTACTTCCAATCTTGTTATCCACATCTAGGGATGATTTTGAACGTTTTGCAAACAATCAACCAATTGTGTATTCTTTGTCATTGTTCATTTCACGATCATGTCTCCAATTCACACATCTTTATGAAAAATAGCTTCTTCCATCACCCTTAAAGCTCATTTTGCTCAAGTTTAGTTGCACGGAACCTAAGAATTTCTTGTGAAATCTTCCTTTATAGCTTCCCAATCGAATGCTTCTCTTAAGGTCTCACTAAGCATGTACAACGCACATGCCCCTGTCTTCAAAGTGCAATACAACACAAGAACCCTTAGGTAGATAGGAGGCACAAATATATTTACAGTCCAAATATCCTTACATGCCTTCAAGTGCTCACTGGGATCTATATCACCTATATAGAATGGCAATCATTTCTTTATATTGCTTCTCTCAAGCCTTGTACAAAGAGTTGCTTTTACATTGACCCAATCAAGCAGGGGTGGTCCATGAGTTGCCCACCATTGTGCAATTGTGTTACACAATGTATGAACAAAGGATGGCAAATGCTCCACCTCCTTTGGTAAACAAACCTACATGTCTTGTACATATACTTTTACACATGTTGACCCATCGTATTTTGGTACTTTTCTATTTCCAACCTCCCTTTACTTAGCCGAAACACTCTTTTCAGCACTTGTGTAATGAGCATAACCCACTTCATAGACATGCCTTGAATTAACCTTGTTCTAGTCTTCTGTGCACCACATCTAGTAACTCCACTTTAAACCAACTTAGTAAGACTTCTCTGGACTCTTGCACACTTTCAACCAATAACCTCAAATGCCTCTTGAACCCATCTTTCACAAGCAATGTTGGTGGTGTTCAACACCGACGCTCCACTCTCCCAACTCAAACTAAAATCATCTCGTGGATTCAAATAATCCTTCCCTTGCACAATGATGTTATAGATTTTGTTCAAGTCTTCATCTATATCCACACTTTCAACATATGCAGGACCATGCTCACCATCGAGGGGAGTGACAACTCTTTTTTCCCCAATTTCAAAACTCATATAGTGTTGTTTAAAGCGCTTATCTGATTGGTACTCATAGAACCAAGCTCTTCCAAGCAAAGCTAAACAGTTGTCAACCTCTACTAACTATATCATCTTGAAGTCCAACTTGAACTTTATCCCCATTATATCCAACTATGCGCCCTTCAAGACTCCAATATGCTTTGAACGAGTCTTCTTAGCCATAAACAAAATATTTGACGAAGTATGCAACCTTAGACTTCCCCTTTTCCTCCATGCATCCTTTGTCAATATGTTTAATTTTGTGTTCATATCTACAAAGATATTGCATAAAGCCTACTCATTGATTTTTGCATCAATGGTCAATTCTTGGTCATTCCTGGCATTCTTCGTACTTCAAATATCCTTTGTGTGTTCCCGGACTTGCTCAGGTACCTTCCCCATACTTTGCTTGAGCCAAGTCTCTAGCAAAGATAACACACCTTCGTTTTTCCACAAGGAAAAGCTTAGAGAGAGTTCTTCCAACTCCTTAACACTCGAGTCGTTCCTTTAATTGTATTTGATCTTGGCCATCATCTCTTGCATAATTTGAACCTCACCTTGAAGATTCTCAATCATCTCCTTTTATTGGACCAAGATTAACTTCAAAATTGGTACATCAAGGTAGTTTACAATCATCACCTCTGCTATGTGCACTACTTTATCTATTTATTTGGTGGGTGTTTTCCTTGCCTAAGTCTCAATCCCACTCCTTGTTATATTCACATTAGGACCCAATCTTCCCTTCTAATGTTGTTGCTTAAAGCCCCATCTCTCCTCTTTTTGTGCAATTATGATCATTCTTGTGCCCTTTTGTACTTTATCCCATTGCAATATTTTCTGACAAAGATCTGGACACTCATCCATCCTAGTCCCTCTCCACAATGCGCAAAAGTAGGAAACTTTGGGCATTGCATTTGAAAATGATTTGTTGCTCCACACATAAAACACAATCCTTGGAAACAACCTCCTCTTTGCCCACCTCCTCTATGGCCATAGGATCTTCCTCTATTGTATCCTCCCTGATCTTGATGCACATGAGATGTGGTTTCTTGTCTCAACCCTTGTTCTATTGTTTCACGCATTTCATCAATTATTTGACAATCCACCATATTATGTATAATTGCATCACACATCTTGCACCACCATGTATCTTTAGTTTGCTTTGCTCAATGAATAAGTGGACAACTCCTTACTTCATGCTCCTCCCTACAAACTCACAACTCATGTTGATTGCTTGCATCCTTTCTTGGTGCAATTGTTCCTTGTATGGCCCTCAGTCTCACAATATTTACACCAAAAGCCTCTTTATGGATGTGCAGTACTTGCAGTCATCTTCTACAACTAAGTAGCCATGTTTGAAATTTGATCCTTCAAAAAAGGGTCGATATCCATGTCAAAAGTCCATGCCGCTTCCATCCTCAGCACAACCTCCAAAGCCTCAATGCATCCACAAAAGTTTTCAATGTTAAATGCCTTTGGAAAAGAGGTAAAAATCCTCCCACAAACCATTGTGCATCTTGCAAAGGGTGGATATCATATGATATCTTTGGCAATAATGTTTGAAAATGTGCATCATATGCACGCACACTCCCAGACACATCTTGTTTGATATGCTTAAGCGCGAAGATTCTTTGTTGCTCAAACTCAAGAATGTGGAAGTCCTTCATAAAGGTGGCCTTCACTGTGTCAAAGTCCACCACCACCCAGTTAGGATCAAACTTCTTATACTAGGGATGCGTTCAATCCCACAATGTCACCGCAAATTAACTTTCCTTCTCTGAGGATATGACTCCCTTGACTGTCCAAGCTATCTCACACTTGTGTTTGTGCTCCAAACTCAAAACATCTTCTATGCCCCTATAATCCAGTAACTTCATTTCATCTCATAAAAAATGTCTTTTTGTGGTATCTATTGCATTTGTGCTTGCGCACTAGATCTGGGAATAGTTGCTCCTGGTTGTCCACTTCTAACTCCAACACCTCCAGTTGTTGTAGGACTCGTGCCACCTAAAGTGACACTTCCTTGCTCTACAACTAGATTAACCACTGGATTAGGATTACTTCTTGGTGGACCTTGACTTCTTGCGTTTCTACTACTTGTACTCACTCATCTTCAATGGTGCATATGATACTATTTGTTAGAGTACACAGTTCTCATTCTCTCTAAGAAACTCTTCAATTCCTCTGTAATGTCCACAAATTGGGATGACAACCAAAAAAGAAAGGTTTCCAACAACCCTAGCCAATCAAAGCACCAAACTGAAATCTGAAAATCTATAACCAGCCAAACCCAAGCTGGAAAAAAGTACGATATTCAAGCTAAAGATCATCCAAATAAATCCACAAGCTGAAAATTATTTAGATAATTGAGTACATTTTTTGTGGTCAAATAATATGAAAAATAGCTGAAAATACCTCACAAAAATATTCTGACTTTTTTTTAAGATACAGTTGTACTTTCCACCCCTTAAATGCCTCAAAATACTCTCCAAGTGGTTCACCACACCTCAGTAAAATAGAAGAAACAAATCTAGAAATTATCTCTTGGTTTGCTCTTGCCCAATCACCTTCTGGAGCTTGCCAAACAAGTCACCCAAGTGCCAAAATTGCAAAAATATTTTTTGAATATTCTAGGGCATTGAATGAACCTATAAACCTTGCAAAACCACTCCAACACAAGTCACCCAAGATAGAAACCTGCAAATCAGTCTTTTCCCAAACAATTCGCTGCCTACAATAATTATTATTTCCAACAAATAGGCTCAAACTTCAAAAATTCATAACTCCCTCAATACTTGGAATTATGATGCAAATAAGAGATCAAATTGACCATCAAATTAGTGACTATCAAATAAAAATAATATCAAAATTTTCCTTCCATGGAAAGACCACCAAAACTTACTCTAAAATTTTGAAAACCCTAGTTTTCAGAATTTTCCTCTTCAAACCCTAAGTTTACTCAAAGTTCCAAAAGTAGGTGGTGTTTCAAAACACCTTTGTAGATCCACTTGCATGAACACATGCCATTTGAAGCTCACTTACAACTCTTCAATAGAGTTTCTCAAGTAGAAAGAATGGCAGTTATCGTCCCCAAACCTATGACCCTTCTTAAAGTTTTCGTCCCCAAGAGATGGAAACCAAGCTTGACATAATTCAATATTCCAAATCAATATTCAGCATCCCCTTCAAATGAATCCTTACTAGCTTTAATATATCACTCCTCCAAGTGTAGCGCCCAAAATTGGAGGGAAGAGTTACCTTTCTTTTTAAAATATTAAAAGATTCTCTTGGTTTCACTTTAGGCCTTAAAGTGCCCAAGCCCTGTAAACCCCACTGCTTAAGTGAAATAGAAGCATAAGGTGTTTTTTCATAACTCAACTCAAAATTAGAAATATAAAATACCTTTTCTATTATTAACTCCTCACAAGTGGCCCACAAATCTCCCTTTCCTTCATCTACCCTTAGCCATTGGAAACAAGAATGGGCTAAGGGTCCCACAAGGGTCTAGATCAAAAATGGGGACATTACAGTCCTCCCCACCCAAAATTATTTGTACTCAAGCAATTGCAATATCCAAAGAGGTGTCCCAACATACCTTATGATGCAACGTCCACTGGGGATTCCATGTCAAGGAAAAGAACCTCAATTGCTTCTTTCATACTGTTGTGCATGTGCTTTGGGGGCTGTTCCCATGTGCTAGAAGTGTCCTCATAGCCTTTCAAAGGCTCCATATGCTCCCAATCAACCACCTCTTTCAATACCAAGTGGTGGATGAGCAAACTCCTTTCCCTTATATCTTCAAGAACGTCAATATATAACCAAATGAGATTTTTTTTTTTAAAAAAAACATACATGAGTTGTTACCTTGTTTCCTTGGTTGGAAATGTTTCCTTGCCCCTCATTTCTTGCTTGCATACCCAAGTGGCCCTCCCCCAATGAACCTTGAGTGGCTCCTACTTGCCATGGAAGATCTTCCCAAGATGAAAAATCAATGAACTATCTTGGAAACGTACCTTGGAGGAATGTATCATATAGATGCATTATCCTTGGGAATTGTCCCATCATGTGTGCCATATGGCCCTTCATTGGCCTCTCTATATCAATCCATTCGTGCATTTGAAGGATTTCATATGCATCAAACCAAAGTTCTATTTTGAATAAAAAATAGTGTTGTACCTTTTCCCTACCTTCCCATTCTTTGTCATGCCATGAGTGCATCCATCCATGAGTGTTTCCAAAATATGTTAAGGGCTAGGATTTGCCAAGAAAATTCAGACTTCTATCCTCATAAGGCTGTTGTACTTGCCATTCCAACTCAAAATTTTCTGAGTGATCAATTTCAGAATTCAACCAAGCATATACCCTTCCTTTTAGGAACTGTAGCATGTTCGAAAAGTGCAATTTTGTGATCATGTTAAGTGTCTGGAATTGCCCCTTTGACTCAGAAATTTTTGAGCAACAAAAATCAGACTTCATACCATTTTTTACAGCTTTCTTCCTTGGCTGCCACATGCAAGATAAGATGTTCTTTGCATGGAGTAAGGAACATGAATGTATCAAAATAAATTCAGAACTTTCTGGAGAGAAGTGTTGCCAACCTGGAGCTGTGCCCTAAATCGAAGACGTGCATGAAATGGCCAATCCTCTATCCGGTTGAAACAATGGGATCTTTTCACGAGGGTGGGTGCCTCAATCGTGAGAAGAACCTCCAGAGAAGGCTGGTTCCTGTAAGATGTATCAATGAGAATCTCTACTTTGTGCTGCAGACTACCATGGAAAAGGGAGAAGGAAACTTGAAGGGGAAATCCTACCTAATAACGGTGATACACCAAAATATTGATCCACTCTACTTGGAACCTTGAACACTGAACAAACAAGGGAAAAAAAAGACCTTCGATTTCAATCAATCACTTATGCATAAATATTTCATGAAAAGGTTCGATCCAATGACCAAAACATGAGGGAAAACAATGGAGAGAGGTCTGATACAAGACACTTTGCAGCCACCTAACATCCACTTACAGCTTCAGCAAAAGACATAAAGAACACTAAACATGACCTGCATAATATGATAAGCTAGCAACTAGGTACGAATCAAAATTTGGGAAGGGAGAGAAATCTACTTCATGCAAATTGTTGAATGAATATACACTATGCCAACACTTGAAATTTGAAAGTACAGTCCTATTGATCGAAGAGGTTACACAACTCACCAATGGCAGAGTCTGGTCTTGCCAAGAGGGATTAAAAAATCTAACGCTGAAAAGCCATTAATATAGAGAATTACAAAAGCCAAAGAAATTGGCGTTGAAAAAATGAAGAGGATCAACTTAGATTAACTCAAAGCTGACTTTGCCTTTCAATAAATATGTTTGCCCTTTGTCTTTGCATGAAGCTCCTTGGCGCTAGAGGAAGTGGACTTGTCTTTGTTTATTGAAATGCCCACCTCTCTTTGCATGGAAATCCACGCCAATGTCAATTTTAGCTTCTTCATGAGCTGTTGGAACATCTGAAAGTATGAGATGATAATATCATGCATGAAATCCAACGCCAATGTCAATTTTAGAACTTTGACTTGATTCGTTGGAAGCCAAGTTAGAACGTTTCAAAGGTTGAGTTGGAACATTTGAACAGCTGAGTTGGATGAAGAGAAAGGTTGAGTTGGACGAAGAGATTATTCTCCTTTGCATGGAAAACTCCTAGTAGATGTGGCGTTTAACAATTAGTCAATTCTAAATATGGAATGGTCAACTCGACATTCGAATTTGGAACTCCGGTTGAGCTGTTGGAATGTTACGAGCTTGAGACGGACGAAAGTGCTTGCATGGAAAACTCCTTGCTGAGTGAGAGATAAATTCAAGTTGAATCTATTTCCTGTCTATCTATTTTATGTTTTTGTTTATGTGCATGCGTTGCTCTTGGGTTTATTCCCGCAGACTTGTCTTTGGTCTTGAATTATTCTTCGGATATTTGTTAGTCCCACTTTCCCACGGACAGTTTGTCCTTCTCTGCCTTTGGACTCCGCTCTTCGAACAAAAAGTCCGAGACTTTATCCTTCCTGGGCCTTTCTTTTCCTTCGGCTTTATTCCCCTTTGACTTTCTCGGACTTTTTTCCGCGGGCTTTTGTGTCCTTTGAATTCCTGCAGACTTTTACCTGTGGGCTATTTGTGCGGCTTAACCCTTTGAATTTCTGCGGACTTTGTGTTTGCCAACTTTTCCACATTAATCCTTCGGACAAAAAGTCCGAAGGATTCCTTCCTTTGTTTTTCTCTTTTGCCTTGTCAGCTTTATTCTGTAACATCCCCTATGGATATTTGCCCCAATTTTTCCAAATATTCCACAGAAAATTTAAACAAACCGTTTGCATGAACTAATTTCTATTCATCCAATAACTTGCAAGCAAATTTCAATGTAAAACATATTATAATAGTTTAGAACAAGGGTCTGAAATTACATAGGAATATTGCTTTCAAATCTTCAGTAGAATAACAACAGAAATATTCAATCGTAGCCACAGAACTTACAGTCGGATTGGATAACC
Source organism: Torreya grandis (assembly GCA_037957365.1). Classification (NCBI taxonomy): domain Eukaryota; kingdom Viridiplantae; phylum Streptophyta; class Pinopsida; order Cupressales; family Taxaceae; genus Torreya; species Torreya grandis. Next base: position 722,838 of record JARHVA010001077.1, read on the forward strand.
AGAAGTATGAATTTGAAGCACAAAGTGAGACCCCTGAACAATATCTCCAACAGACAATGGGTTTCCGTCCACTACCTCCAAGCTCGAAGGTTTCCGTCCACTGCCTCCAAGCTCGAGGGTTTCCGTCCTCAAACCTGCTGAAAGCCAAAGCTTCCCAGAATTCTCTAAGAGAAAATAATAACCAAGCATAAACCAAGCATCCCTGAAAGTGAGCCCTTGCAATACTTTTATAAACTTCTCATAAGAGCTCACTCACATTTTTAACCAATGCGGGATAAAACATAACTTCCCCTTTGCCTTTTTTTATGTCTCATGTATTTTAAAACAAGGGGCCCCTTTTACTATTCATTTCTCACTTGACTAACATTAATAAAGTTAAATAATTGAATTTAACTTTATAATTTAAACTTTATTAATGCGGAGATGAATTAAACCAATGGAGCTGAAATCATCTGACGATAATAACCAATTTTCCATTAAGAAGGCACTGACACTGGAGATCACGGCCCACCGAATGAATTACTATTAATAGTATTAGTGACTTACTAAAAATAGTAAGTATACCAAACTGCCTCCAAATGCCCTGGATTGACCTGCAACGAAAATTACCTAGGCCAAAAATTCTTAAGATTCCATAAAAGCCCTGATTAGCCTATGGAACCAAGGAGAAATAGGCTAACAACAACACCATACAATGTGAGCTAGAAAAGGGGACATTACATATTCTACGGGTTTTTTTTCTTGTAATTTCTCCGAATTTCTTCAGACTTTTTGTCCAAAGGAATTCCTTTGGACAAAAGTCCAAAGGAATTAGTCCTTTGTCTTTGTCTTTTGCCTTGGCAAAATGCCTCTCAGAAAATACGCAAAGGCCCTGTCACGACCAAGTGCCCTCCGCAAGGGCTTGTGTCTTTCCTCTGTGCCCTTCGGAAAATTCACAATGGTCCTGTTACCAACCAAGTGCCCTCCGCAAGGGCTTGTGTCTCTCAGAAATGGCCTTTCGGAAAAATTGTAGGGCAACCGGGTTTTTTTGCAGGGGTCCTTATTCCTTTGAATTTTCTTTGGATTTTTGGACTTCTCTCTCGGATTTCTTCGGATTTCTTCGGACTTTTGTCCGAAGGAATTCCTTCGGACAAAAAGCCCGAAAGAATTATTCCTCAGGCACTTTACTCTTTCGTGGACCTTTTGGAAGGTTGCGGGTTCTTTTATTTACAAATCCTCCGAAGTATTCCTTCGGACAAAAAGTTTGAAGGAATTCCTTCGGACTTTTTCCCAAAGGATATCTGTTGTTTTCTCCTTACTCTTGGATTATTTCCTGCAGACTTATGTCCTTTGCACTTTTCCGAAGCTGTGACATCAAGCCTTCTATCAGGGAAACCTAGAACAATAAACATGCTCCGATCCCTACTGAGTCAGGGTCTTGCTCTACCAATTAGAGCACATATGATTACTTCTTGTATTAGCAACTAAACACGGAATTATACCAGAATCAATAAGTAACTAGAAATATGAAACAACACAGGAATTGAGAGACAATACACAATTGTATTAATAATCACTCAGAAGAATATACAATAAGGAAGATGCCACTTCTTCCTCCACCTCAAAGGTTCGCCACGCCTCAAGACCTTCTTCCCTCTCTCTCTCGGTCCCAACAATCAACTCCAATATAGAATTGATATTCACCTATCCAACCAGTCAGTAACACGTTGCCAGTTCACCAAGTACACAACCGTACTCCAAGTAGATCTCCTGCTCTCTGCTGCTACCTGCAAATCACTAGACCTTACTCACCATGTAGATATCTCTACACCTCTGAAGAACCCTTTTCTTGCCTCACCAAGTCCTTATGATTCTTCAACCAGTGCCCCGGTGGATCAGCTCCTTGACCTTGCAGACCTTGCAACTCTCCTTGATCATACACTCTCAGCACCCCTTTGGAACTAGGAGGAGCTACACTAGCTCTCTCTAAAAGCTCTATGGCTTTCTAGCACACTTTTACAATACAATCATGAGTCTATTATATAGATCTCATCTAAACAATAATTAGACATCTAATACAATAATTAAATCCGCAGCTCTCAGTCTAAAATTAGCTCTAAACATGCAAACACTTGGTTCGTCAACCAACTGCCTGTAATATACTCGCAGCTCGAACCACAGGGGACCGACGTCGGTCCCTGTCTGCCTGGGGATCGCCAACGTCGGCCGACTTCTGACCGACGTCGGTTGCTTCCTGTCTCCTACCTGCCGTCGTCGGTTGGCCTGACCGACGCCGGTGTCTGTGACACTCCGCAACTCTTCTGCAACCTCCTCCATGTCTGCATCAGTGAAGCTTTTAACTCCACAACCTAACACCTTCTTTGCCCGAAGGAAATCCTGTTGTAGCCAAGGCTTTTGCAAATGAGTTATTTCAATTGGTCTACCTCTTACCCAATGTATTATTTCTTCCTTGGCTAGAGACGTGAATTTTCTGAATGGCAAGAGACAATCTGACCTGTAGAAGAATTGTCAACAAGAAGGAAAACCAATTTTCCATAAATAAACACCCCTTGTAACCAGCTGCTCACTACTTGGGCCTTTTCACCAACCAAAAGGAATTTCATGCCTTTCATGTCATACTCAATCCTACCCCTGTAACAGGGAATAGGATGTTGCCCAAGGCAATTTTGGGGCTGCCCTTTCTCTTGACTGTTATGTGAGTAAAAAAGATCAAATGAATGCATAAAAGGTAATGGTAAATACTGTTGTACCATACATGTTTTCCTCTTCCCTTGTGCCCCTTGTGACCCTTCAAGGAGTCATTTTCAGACTTAAGAGCAGCTGTAAGTGTGCATGAAAATCAGTCAACTTTCCCCAACAAAAGGGCTGTAAGAGAAGCCAAAAATCTGATTTTCCTAATGACAAAAAATCAGAATTATATAACGGCTGTAGGTGTGCATCAATATCAATCCTTAGCTCCAAATTTGATTTCTCTGTTAGCTCACAATCAAAAGTATAACAGCTGTGAGAGCAAACAAAAATCAGTTACTACTTCCCAACAAAGGAGCCATGATAGAGGCAAAATTTCTGATTTTTCTGATTGCCAAAAATCAGAAGCATAAAGAACCAAATCCTTCTTTATTATGAGTGACAAGGTACCTCCGAAATCAATTTTATTATGCACACTAGGAGGCTGTAACAGGAGGAATAACTTAAGATTCTTTGAAGCCACATCTTCATACCTTTCAACAACATTTTCGGTCCCTCTAGTTAGCCACCATGTGCCAAACATGCATCTCTTTTTGGGGTCCCAAGGACCAAAACGTTGCCAATGATTTTCAGATTCTTTTGAAAAAGGAAAAACTGAAATTTCCTTTACCTCATTCCTTTGTCCAAGGCTGCTCATGATTTGGGGTCTTGCCCAATCTATGGTAGTCCTCAAGTCTTCATCCATGTCTCCATTTTCCACTCTTCCAATTGGTTGCCCATGTAGGGAACCCAACTCATTCTTTGCATTCACCTTTGCAAAGGATCTCAAAATTAATCCTACACATTGAACAAACAAGTTAGGAAAAACATTGGTGTATAATAACACCCTTTTGATCCAATTGTCACTTCTAGGATCATGAGGTACATCCTTCCTTGTGGCCTTGGTCTTCCCTCTTTATCCATTTCAAACAATGGAGTGTTTTTTGCATTCCAAAACAAATTGGAATCTTGATCTTCTCCCATATCCATTTCAAATAATGGATGATCCACATATGGTTCATATTCCTTCAAGCATTCCCTCATCTCATTGTGCACTGATCTATCAAGAAGACCTTTTGTGCCATCCAAACTTGTCAAGGCTTGCACTTCCTCCTCACTTGATTAGCAATTGTTCTTTCCAAACTCTTTCATCAATTCTCGAGTCATGCAACAAGAATGAACAATTATTAGAATCAATAGTATCACTCACTGCATACCTCTTCACGGGGTCAACCATGAATTTTTTGCTTTCTTTGGCTTCTTCAAAATCTTCTTTTTGAATTTCAAAATTTGGGGTACTAGGCTGCCCCAATGTACTTAGCATTTCTTCATGTGGGTCCATCATTTGCAGCCCTCTTTGCTGCTCCAAAAATTCAGATTTGTGGTGTTTTAATGGCTACCCCTCGTGCCATTGAGAGTCCCTCTTAGGTACCCTCACGATTTCTAATTTTGGAGGCTCCATCTTCCTCTTATCAAATTGTTTAATGAGCTTCTCACCTAATTCCCCATATGTTTTAATGAGGTCATGCCCTTGTTTCCTCCACACAAGATGCCACCAATCATGGGCAGCCCCTTCCAAATGTTGGATGAAGAATATTAGAGCCTCTTTTTCACCTCTAGGCCTCAAATCAAGGTACTCGATAACCTTGTCCACCCATGCCCTAACCATAGTGCTAGGATCCCCATCAAAGATAGGGAGTACAATCTCTCCCAAAACATCCCAAATAACCTCTTGGCTGTTTTGTCTCTGTTGGCAATTTGAGTGTCATGGTCTACAAGGAGATTGTTGTCTGTAATATTGTCATTTATGTCAAATGATTAATGTTCTATCAAGCATTAATGACAAAGGTGTTGAGCTGTGTTGAGCTGAACAGATCAGTTGTAAAGTCCTCATGGAGATTGTATGTGCACCTTGAATTCCCATAATAGTCATATGAATGCCTCTACTAGTTTGATGAATAGGGCTTAGTACACAGTTTGTTGGTGACTACATTTGCATATATGGCAGCATCTGGAGGAAACAATCACACCAGGCTACTCAGATTTGTGCCTAATCCTTATGGTCCAAGTTCTAAGTCATGCGGATGGAAGGAGCAAAAGTTATGCATATGCAAAGTAGGACTCCCAGGCAATTGAATTCACAGTATTTGAACACTTAGTCGATTTTACAAGCTTGGGAATTCTGTCGGAGAAGTGTCTTGGTCAATTCTTTTGAAAATATTGGTTGAATCAATTCTTTCAGAAATATTGGTTAAGTCAATTCTTTCAGAAATATTGGTAAAGACAATTCTCTCGAACAAAAATCCCGCAGCAAATAAGGGAATTCTTTCGAGAAAATGTTAAAAGCAATTCTTTCGAAAAAAATTGTTCCGAAGGAAATGGGTCCTATGCAAAAATTCCGTAAGGTACTTTTTCAAAAAGTCGAAGGGTAAGTGGACCTTTACAAAAAGCCGAAGGGTATTTTGCAAAAGGCCAAAGGGTATGTGGACCTTTACAGAAAAGCCGAAGGGTATGTGGATGTTTCCAAAAATGCCGAAGGATACTTTACAAAATCTCGAAAGAAAAGTGATCCAAACAAAGTTGCCAAAGGGTACTTTACAAAAAACCCGAAGGGTATGTGTCGTAAACAAAAGTGCTGAAAGATATGAGCGAAGAATTGAAGGGCAATTCGAGAAGTCCTGAAGGGCACTTGGAGAAAAAGCCCGCAGAAATTGCCCCAAAGGAGACTCGAACAAAAAACCCACGGAAATTGTTCCAAAGGGGACTTTGACAAAAACCCGTGGAAATTGTCCAGAAGGAGACTCCAACAAAAAACCTACAAAAATTGTTCCGAAGGGGACTTTGACAAAAGCCCGCAACAACTTGTCCAAAGAGTAGTCCGAATGAAGAAGGGACACTTGCAAGTTCCGAAGGACAGTTTACAAAATCCCAAAGGGTAGTCCGATTAAAGTTAAAGGACACTTGAAAGAGCTGAAGGACAATTGCAAAGGACACAAGCCCAGTTCGAAAAAGCCGAAAGGCTTCCATGACAAACTCCCAAAGGGCATATAGACAAAGATAAAGTTCGAACATATCTAAGACAATCGAAAGGAGCGAAAGCAAACCAATCATTTAGGAAATATCGAGATGTGATAAAGAGCTCGATAGTTAATGCAAGAGAGATCGACGATTCTGTTTCAAAAGTGGAAATATGTGATGGTTCAAGATAGACAGTGAATGGCGCCAATGACAAGATGAAGAATCCTCGTTTAAATACATGACCAGACAAATGGTGAGCTCGAAAAGTCTACACGGAGCCCAAAATTGATCGATCCAACCGATCAATCATCGATTAAGGAAATGGTGCAATAATGCCCTGAATCCAGCAATTGCCAAACATAGTAAAAAAACTAGACCATTGCAATGTGATGCATGAACAGAGACACGAAAAGCGTATGTCAAAGTTGCATTGAATGAGAACCGGTTAAGTGTAATTGAAGTATGAACACAATTGGAGATATGAAACCCTAAAATCCATTGTATATACACGACATCAAAAACATTGTTGTGTTGTTGTTGCTGTTGTCGCAATTTTGAGAGTGAGTCAAATGCTGTCGATAAGAGATACAAGCAGATAGAGTAAAAAGGCAGAAGAAGGGGGAATGAAGCGTGTCTGAATAGAATATATCCAGAAATATGCAAACAGAGTAAAAAAGGCAGAAGAAAAAGGGGGAATGAAGCATGTCTGAATAGAACATATCCAGACATGCAGATAGAGTAAAAAGCTGAGGAAAAAAGGGAATGAAGTGTCTCCAAACAAAATACATCCAAACACCAAGAGCGTAGAGCAGAGAGAAAGAAAAGGGACACAGAGAATGAATAGAGCGTGAGTAGAGAGAACGAAAAAGCACACAGAGAATGAACACAGCGTGAGGTAGAGAGGAAGAAAGAGCCTACAGAGAATGTGCAGAGATTTAGTTACAGACCAGACTTGTAACAAAAACATAGAACTGGATTCTTTCATGAATCTGTCTTGTACACTGGAGTTGTAGCTCCATAGTTCTTATTGGTAGGTGCCTTCAAAAAAACTGAGTTGATGCTCAGTTAGGAGATTGGTGTCTCCTAAAGATAGGTGTCCTTGAATGTAACCAGTGTGATTTTGCCAGTGAGATGATTTAACTGTGAGGCTAGATTAAAACAGTAGATTCTAACAGCTATTCTTACCATGATTTTTCCCTTTGGATTTTCCACATATAAATCTAGTGTAATGTGTTTTTTTGTGTGTGATATTTACAAATGTTCTTTAATATGCATATGAATTGATATATCCTCAAAGTTTTAATCAACTAGTTTTCACTGATCTACTGATTCACCCCTCCTCTCATTAGATAGTTGTGTTCAACAGTCTTATCTTGGACCCTGATCTACCATGCTTTCGTCTCACAAACTCATTAAAGTTCATTAACATTCTAAGTTGAGGTTTGCATGTCAAGTACTCATCATAGTACTCCATTAAATCCCGCCGTGGAGAGGCTTGTTCATCCATTTCAAGGGGTTGGTCCCCTTTCATGTCCTTCACTGTTTGAAGGAAAGTAGCCATAGTTCCCATCATTTGATCTTGGGCTTGAATAAGCCTTTCCAACCTAGCCCCGTGCATGTCACTATTTGACATATGCCTCTCCATCCCATAGTTGGCCAAGAAATTGGCTATGATACCACTGTAATGTCCCAAAATTGGGATGACAACTAAAAAATAGGTTTTTCAACAACCCTAGCCAATCAAAGCACTAAACTGAAATCTGAAAATCTATAACCAGCCAAACTTTAGCTGAAAAAATGTATGATATTCAAGCTAAAGATCATCAAAATAAATCCACAAGCAGCTGAAAATTATTTAGATAATTGAGTACCTTTTTTGTGGTCAAATAATATGACAGTTGAAAATATCTCACAAAAATATTTTGAATTTTTTTTTGAAGGTACAATTGTACTTTCCAACCCTTAAACACCTCAAAATACTCTCCAAGTGGTTCACCACATCTCAATAAATAGAAGAAACAAATCTAGAAATTATCTCTTGGTTTTTTCTCACCCAATCACCTTCCGAAGCTTCCCAAATAAGTCGCCCAAGTGCCAAAATTGCAGAAATAATTTTTTAATATTATAGGGCATTGAGTGACCCTAAAACCCTGTAAAAACACTCCACAAATCGCCCAAAATAGAAACCTACAAATCAGTATTTCCCAAACAATTTGCTGCCCACAATAATTATTATTTCCTACAAACAGGCTCAAACTTCAAAAATCCATAACTCCCTCAATACTTCAAATTATGATGCAAACAAGAGCTCAAACTGACCACCAAACTAGTGACTATCAAATAAAAATAATATCAAAATTTTCCTTCCATGGGAAGGTCACCAAAACTTTCTCTAATATTTTGAAAACCCTAGTTTTCAAAACTTTCCTCCTCAAACCCTAGGTTCACTCAAATTTCCAAAAGTCGATGGTGTTTCAAAACACTTTTGTAGATCCACTTGCATGAACACATTCAATTTGAAGCTTACTTACAACTTTTGAATAAAGTTTCCCAAGTAAAAAGAATGGAGGTTTTTGTCTTCAAACTTACGACCCTTCTTGAATGTTTTCGTCCTCAAGAAGTGGAAACCAAGCTTGACATACTTGATTCAATTTTTCAAATCAATATTCAACATCCCCTTCAAATGAATCCTTGCTTATATATATCACTCCTCCAAGTGAAGCGCCCAAAATTAGAGGGAAGAGTTACCTTTCTTTTTAAAATAGTTAAAAATCCTCTTAATTTCACTTTAGGCCTTAAGTGCCCAAGACCTATAAACCCCACCACTTAAGTGAAATAGAAACATAAGGTGTTTTTTCATAACTCAACTCAAAATTAGAAATGTAAAATACCTTTTTCTATTATTAACTCCTCACAAGTGGCCCACAATGCTCCCTTTCCTTCCTCTATCCTTAGCCATTGGAAACAAGAATGAGCTAAGCATCCCACGAGAGTCTAGATCAAAAATGGGGACATTACAACCTATCAGATCTACACTCTCCTCAATGTTTTCTTTCTAAATATCCATGTGCATTTGAGTGTTAGCTTCAAGTAGGTTCAAGCCAGAGTCTTCTATGGGACTTGTGCAGTCCACTTCTATTTCTAGTGACTCCAATCATATATTTCTACTAGCTCCTCTTCACTTAGGGACTCTCCTCTGCACCATTGACCTTTCTCTCTGGAACGCATTTCTCCCATGGATGAACCAATCACATGCCCTCGTCTTTTACAGTACCTACAACAATAGTTGGAATCACCGAGTGGGGCGGGTACTCGTCGAGGGCCCAAAATGGGCAACCAACAGTTACTCGCCCGACTGGGTTGAATAAACGGCAATAACCAATAAAGGCAAAGAATACTCAATTTTTTAAAAATAATATTATTTTTCTAGAAATTATAGAAACAAAATAGATGCAATGAGTCTGTAAAACATAGGAAAAGTAGTTTCTATTAGATTTGAAAACATGGATTCATAGAATGTACAAAATCGCATAATCATGCGAATACAACAAAGTCTCAAACTCAAAGTACAATACTACAAATAGACTTATAGCCTTATACAAGAATCTACAAGACTACAAGTACAAATTACAATCATCTATAATTTTCTATTTTCTGCCCTCTGGAAAAATAAGGGAGGCTATGAAACTCTAGTCCTCCCACTCAATTGACCCGCCTCGCTCTATCTAGAAGGTTGCACCTGCCCTTGTGGCTCCATCTCCACCTCTACCTCTGCCTCATCTCCAAGGATGTCCTCCAATCCAAACTCTACTCCTGCTTCAACTGCACCCTCCATGGCTTGCCTCTCTAAATCAACAATCTCCTCTGTCAACATGGGGGCCTCTTCCTGTGCAATCCAATCGCTGTAGAGATCAATCTCATCTAAATCGATAGGCTTCTCCGATGCATTCTCCAACTTCTTTGTACAAAGTCAAAGGTTGTATTGCACAAACACTAAGTCATTGAGTCATGGTTGACTCAACTTGTTGCGCTTCTTTGTGTGAATGGAGTCAAAAAGACTCCAATTACACTCACATCTAGAAGCGCTACAAGGTTGAGATAAAATCCTGAGGGTTAGCCTTTAAAAATTTGGAGTATTTCCACCCCAATCTTCCCACCACGACCCTACACACAACATATTCAAAACTTTGTAAGAAATTAATAATTGTAAATTTGTAAATATGCAATTGATAAGGTACAACTACAACTACAAGTAAAGACTTCATTTTGTATTACTTGGTAACTGCATGGTTCTCCTTCGGATGGCTAGTGCTAAAGAAAAGAGCCTTCCCTTTGCTTGCTTGTAATTCTGCAGCTCTAAAATAATGAGGTCCTCACTTCAATGTTAGGGGTTATACTCTCAATGCATGTTGAGAGTCCCTCCATAATCTCTCCACTAGCATCTGTGAAACCATCAGAGTAGAAAAACTTGGGGTTAAAGTAGTACCCCAGTGCATGGATGGGTTGGTGGAGTTGATTGTTTCACCTCCAATCAATCAACTCCCAAATGGGATCAAATCTATCACGATCCCCTCTATAATAATGCTCCACTACCTCTTTGGCCCTATCCATGGCCTCATAAGTATATCCCAAAGGGTTTTGCTCTCCATCAACCAATCGCAAAACCCTCACCAAAGGCTCCGAAAGCTACAAAGTTACAAACAAATTAAAGTTAGAAGTGTTACAAACTTATAGATAAATTACAAAAGAAAAACTTTAAGTTTAAAAAATTGAAAACAAGGGAAACAACTTCAAATTTAAATTGCAATTTCAAGTTACCTTCACAATCTTTGTAGCTTTCGTTTCGAAGGCCTCACTGAAAACTATCTTTGAAACCTTCACTCCATCAGCATTCTTCAAATAAAAGGACTCCATCCATGCTTGAGAGACAAACATTTGCTTCAAAGGAGTCAACAAACTACAAATACTTTGCAACGTAAGAAAGTTTATTGCAAACCTTGTGACCCCTGCTCGAATTAACTCATTTCCCTTGGTGTGCTCTCTCATCACGCTGAAAACCCAAGGCTGATTATAGATATACTTCGTTATTTCTCTGGCATCTTTCATAATTGGTCTCACCCAATCTAGTTTGCCTATGTCCTCCAAAATAAGGTCAAGGCAATGTGCTACACAAGGTGTCCAGAACAAGTTGGATATATCTCCATAAGAAGTCTCCCAACCGCCACATATGTTGTTGCATTGTCTGTAATAATTTAGAAAATATTTTTCAATGCTCACCTCTAAGACAACCTCCTCTAGCATCAAACTCAAAGTTTCTGCATTTTTAATTTTATTTGATGCATAATAGATTTCAAAAATACAAGCTCACTATTTGAAGACACCAGAAAGTTGATCAGGGTGCGGTTCCTTCCATCTGTCCATCCATCAGAAACAATGGTGCATCCAAATTTGCGCCACAATCTCTTCTGATTTTTGACCATCAACTTTGCATCTTCAACTGTGTTCTTCAACAACTTCCCACTCAAGTCTTTTCGAGAGGGTGCCTTGTACCCTTTTTCTACAACTGTCAGTTGTAACCTAATATTCCCAGTACAAGTTGCTCGCCACATTGAAGGAAAGGTTGTTGAAGTACCAAAACTTTGTGCATTCATCTGCATCTGCATACGCTTGTTTGTTCCATCATGTAGCTTCGAGTGAAGGTTTGTACCCCAAAAGTGTTTCTAAGCACAAAGGAGTGTAACTAAGTTGAAGGTCCTGCAGATGTAACATGGCGCTTGCATGGACCACAACTAGAGCCCACAATCTGTGTCATCATTGCCGCTTCTTCCTCTATTGATTGCCCACCAATGGTTGCTTGCATCCTTGCCCTCTCTAATTTCTTTTCATCCAATAAAGCAAGCTCCGCTATCATCTCTCGTTTTGCCTCTTTAGTGACATTGGGACAAGACGTAACGTCACAGCAATGAATGCATAAAAGATGGTACTTCAAACGATTGATACTCCCTAACATCCTCTTCAAACAAAAATTGCAAATCGAAATCGTCTGAGATGTTCCAACATGCATAGCATACTTCCATGCCGTTGTGCGAGCATGGGAGGAGCCAACTGGCTACCACTGACTGAATCTAACCCTGATGCACTAATGGATGCCATTGCTTGCTAACGGATAATCTACAAAGCGCAACAATGTTAAAATCAACATAAAAAAATTTAAAAATAAAAACATTAATGATTCAATACAAAATATTAATTAAAATATGATAAATAAATGATAATTTTACAATGTAAACTATAAAATGAAAACTAAAATGCATTTACGATTTACAATTTTAATGATCAAATTAAAAATATAATGATAATCTATATTAGTTATTTAACAAAATAATAAACAATAAATACAAAAATTTAACGGGAACGCATAAAATTCGACGGAATGCATCAAATTTGTATACTAAGCAACAAAAATATTTATCAAACATGTATTTAATTAAAATACAGAACTTTACATGCTTGGAATTTAAAAATAAATAAATAAATGCATGAAATTTACGAAAAGTCATGAAATGCATGTAATAAAAATGAAATTCATCAAATTCGTATACTAAGCATCACAAATATGTACCAAACATGTTTTCAATTACATTAAAATTAATTTACATGATTGAAAATTTAAAAAATGCATGGAATTTGACGGAAATTCATAAAATGTATGCATTTAAAATGAAATGCCTAAAATTTGTATATGAATCATCAAAAATATGTCTCTAACATATTTTCAATTGATTTAGAATTCAATTCTATGCTTGAAAAAAAAATTAAAAAAATGAACCTAGAAATTTTGTGCTCAAATCTTCTCAATCTGCCTTAGAATGCTCCAAATCTTGTGTGAGTAAAGAGTGAGGAGATGTGTTGCATTATATAAGACTCGAATCTTCTTTTCGCATGGGAGATGCGTTTTACAGTCTAGACGAGTAACTGTGGTTACCGGTCGGTTAATCGCAAGTAACCAATGAGTAACCGTGGTTACTCGCCTGGCAAATGTTTTTTATTTTTTTCCATATAGTGGCGATTATTCACCCAAGGAAAACCTCGACGAGTAACTGACCAACTGGTGGTTACTCGTTGGTTATTCCTTCTATGCCTGCAACATCTATTTGACTTGATTCCTCCTTCGTAGGGTCTTTGGTAGCTATTACTTTCTCTCTACCTTCACAATATCTATGCAACCTTTGTGCCCTTTCATCCAAAACATTCATTCATAGAGACTTCCATTTTCAAGAACTCAATTCCCCAATCAACTAACATCTTCATCCAAAGATTATTTTGAGCAATGAAAGATCTTCCATGTTCACACGATAACTAGAATTTTTTCTCCTCCAGGCTTGTATTTGTTGATACTAAAAATTCTGAAACGTAGTTGTTCAGTGCACCTAACCACCTATAATGTCCCCAAATGGAATGATTTAAACAAAAAGAGGTTTCCTCCAAAATCCACAATTTTTTGAATTCTGAAATTAAAAATCAGCAAACCCTAATATGCAAGAAATGCTCCAAAACCCTTACCAAACCCCAGTAAACCCTAGGCGTCAAGATGCAAGAGGTGTGTAGACAATTTCCAGCCACCAAGTTATCCAAAATTACCCTAAATACTTGCAAATATAAGCAATAAATTGATAATGGGAAAGATGTACCTTTTGCCATTTTTTTAGGATCAATTGCTATTTAATAATAGTTGTAAAAATATTATTATTATATCAAATACAGTTGTTGTTCCATACTTAATTTCTGCTTCAAACTCTCACCAAAAATTTACCAAATGTGCCAAAAATTAGGTAAAAATTCCAGAAAACACCTAGGGCCTTTTAAAAGGCCCAAAAAATCCTCCAAGCTAGTCGCCTAAGAAACCAAGGTGCAAAATAAATTGCTGAATATTTATTGGATAAAATCCCACCTTTCACAAGTCAATTTGATCAAGAAACCCTGTCAAAATATTAAATAATAATCTGAAAATTATTATTTAATATTCTAGCATATTAGAGCCTCAAAACTTCATCAAATCTTTTCCAAACCCTACGTCAATATTCAAAAAAATTAGTAATAAATTTCAGAATATTAAATTGATCAATTAGACCCCGAAAAGGATCTCAAAATACTCCCACAAGCCTCCAAACCAAGTTGCTCCACTTGTAAAATTCATACAAATACTAATCAAAATTATTATGCCCAAGTTGGAACTCAAATAGTCCACCAAACCCTCTCAATAATCTCTCAAAGCAAATCGCCCCTCTATGGCAAATAACAAATCCGCCTTTAGCAAAGGTAGTGTCAAAAGACACATTTTATAGAATAATCAGCTCCAAATCTGTGAACACCTATTGGGCATGCATCTCAATATCTTCTTCAAGCATGAAGAAACAATATCAATTTTCAGCATGTCTTCAATTGAAATCTTCACCTTGTATTTGTACCTTCTAAAGGGGGCCGAACCACCTTGGAGAGGTAAAATATCTCATAATCCTCTCTTTTCAACTTTGAAGATATCTTTTTTTTTTTCTTTGCTTAGCTTTCAAGTCGACATTCCTTTTAATTTCACTTTAGGCCTTTTTGAATTAATTAAATAACTTGCCTCAATAAATTAGTAATTAAAATTACTTTTTGGCAAATTAAATAATTAGTAGATCCTTGCATCAATAACTAATTAAATTGCTCTAATAATTGAAGTGATAAAAATCATTTTTCAAGTAATTTATTAATTGTGAAACCCCTTAGAATAATTATTAAAATTACCTTAATTATCCAAATGGTTAAAACTAATTTTTCGGTAATTCGAATAATTATCCAAGATAGTTATATTTTAATAATTAATTAGATTGTCTTATATTTTCGAATGATTAAAATCACTATTCGAGCAATTTTATTAATTACTAAAATTATATGAAAATGGGACATTGCAGTGCTTCCTTTCCAAATTTGCTTGCCCTCAAGCAAATACAAATTCATATGCCCAATTACCATGTCCAATTGGTAAAACCTGTTGTAGTGCTCAAAAAGCCTTGCTCTTGTACCTGTTAAGTGGAATAACTTTTGCCAAAAAGCATAACGTGTCATTCCCCAAATGGATAATGAATGCCATTCCAACTTACCAACAAGTCCCACAATGCAAACCCCTCCTACATATGTTTCCCAAGAGGGAAAAATATCCAAATCAATTTTGAATTTATAATACATGTATTTTGGGGAATGCCCCAATGTGTCCCAAATCATAGAAAATCCATCAAAGGGTTCACTGCACCTGTATGCCCCTATCTCACTCAAAATCGAGTGGGGTATGAAAAGATATCCAATCCCGTTGCCCCAACTATGTCCTCCAAAAAGTATCCAGCTCCATACTCCAATCCTCAAAGTAATCTCCCAAAGATGCAATGTAAGAAAAAGAACTATACCTTGGAAGCAACTTACCCTTCCATGAAGCCTAATAGGATAGGTCACTCCTATGCAAAAATCATGATCAACCCAAAACTGCCCCTCCTTGTGAATGTTGGGTGGGAAAGTGACCTCAAAAACAACCCAAACATTCCAAAAATATCATGTAGAAAACTGTTGTCTCTGCACTTTAAAATCAGACATGTACTTGGAAAGAGGTTGTAAAAGTAAACACGAACCTGATTTTTTCTCATGCCATAGGGACTGCTTGAATCGTGCAATAAAATCAGTCAACAAATGCTCTTCAAAGGGCTGTATACAAGACTTTTCCCCACCCTTTTCATCCTTACTAAGTGGCTGAAAATTCTCTTTTGACTCAGAATTGTTGGAGGCAAGGATTTCACGTATTCCAACCAAATTTTCAATATTTGATGACAGTTGTAAAAAATAGAAAAAATCTGACTTTCCATACCTATGAAGGGGCTGTAGTATGCTCTCTTTTTTCGCCTCTTTGTCCTCAATCAGTGGTTGGCAATGTTCCCCATACTCAGAAATTTTTGAGGCAACAAATTTGGACCTTATCTGCAAAGTTTTAGAACTTTTACTTGGTTGTTTCATGCCAAAAGAGTTGTCTTCTATGTAGGATTTGAGCCATGAATGTAGCAAAACATCCTCAAAATGTTTTGATAAGAAGAGAGACCAAAATTTGCTCAAAAACATACCTTCCATCCAGCTGTGCACCATTTGGGCTTTTGCCCCATCCAAAGGGATCTCATGCCCCTTGAAGCCAAGCTTCCTATCCAAGTCTCCAAAATATAAATGACAGCGTTGTTCATGCTTACCACGTAATTTGTAAGGGATCTCTTAACAAGCTGGTCATGATGTCTCATGGTGGTTCTTGTTCTACCTTCAAACCTCTTTTTCCCTTTTCTCAGGCTCACACAACCATTACCAAACATAATGTTAGATGAAGATGTAGGACCCTCTTCATCATTTAAGTCATGCCAAATAACTTCCTTGCTTGCCACCTTTACAAGGGATATTCCAAGTAAACCTACACATGGAACAAACAAATTAGGAAAATCGTTGGTGTTTAATAACACCTCTTTGAACCACTTGTCAAGTTTTAGGATCCTTTCTTGATGTCTTGATCCTTCTTTCCTATCCATTTCACACAATGGATTGTTTTTTACATTTCACAATAAGTTGGAATCTTGATCTTCTCCCATATCCATTTTGATTGCATGTAAGTCCATCATAGTGTTCTTTTCCTTCAAGCATTCCCTCATCTCATTGTGCATTGATCTATCAAGCCCCTTTGTGCCAACCACCCTTGTCAAGGCTTGCACTCCCTTCTTATTTTTGATTAAGAATTGTTCATTCCAAGCTCTTTCATCAAATCTAGAGTTATGCAACAAATTTGAACAATTATTAGATGCCAAACAAAAATCATCATTCAACTCATACCTTTCTATGAATATCTCGATTTCTTTGGCTTCTTCAAAATCATATTTTTGAATACCAAAGTTTGGGGTACTTAGCTGCCCCAAAGCACCTAGAGTCTCCTCATTTTCATCCATTATTTGCAGCGTTCTTTGCTGCTCCAAAAATCCATATTTTTTGTTTTCACAATTTTCCACTCTAGGCTGCCCCAAAGTGTCATCTTTTTGTAGCTCACCTTTCTCCTTTAAATCTGTTTTTTCTATTTCATTGGCCTCTTCATAGGAACTATCATGGAGGGTTGTCCCTTCATTCTTTTCCTCCAACTCTCCATGTAGTTCAGTACTCTCTTCTTCTACATGCTCCACTATCAAATAAGGCCTCAATTTTTCTTCACAATTAATTGCAATATTTTCAAATAGCATATGTGCAATTGGAAATAAATTATTTTCTAGCCTCAAACATGTCAACAAGATAGATAATAATGGCTTGGAAAGATCATCACTCTCATTGAGTTCAAGGTCAAGATTCTCTGCATAGAAGCTACAACATTTTTGCTAGGATTCTTACAAGCAATTGCAAATAAGTATTGAAACATCTTAACAATAAGTTCATCACACTTTGTATCTGACATCAAAATACATGACCTGGTTGAAGCCATAGTTTCAAGGATGTTGACCCTTCTAGCCAAGGAGTGTCATTTGTCTTATTTGAGACATTGGAAGCTTTCCACAATCAACGCAAATATTTCTCTCATGATTTTATCACTGTAGGGAACTTCAAGAATGATTAGTCTTAAAACCTCATTAATACAACTAGTAACCAAGAGTCTTACCTCGTCAAGGAAGTCATTGAGGGTTGTACCACCTAATTTATGGACTCATATTGTGATTGACTCACCTTGGATAACCTCCTTTCTACTTCTTTCAAGGTGATGATTACACTTTCCACTGGTTGGCATAGGTTCCCTAGCTTTCTTCCTGTATTGTAGAGCATTTTTTTCTCCGTTTCTTCCATGGCTTCTTTCTCTTTTCTAATAACACTAAATCCTTTTACCTACTTGTATCCAAATTAATACCAAACCTCACAACTGGACAAGATTGGTGCTCTGATACCACTGTAATGTCTTCAAATGGTACAATTTAAACAAAAAGGGGTTTTCTCCAAAATCCACAATTTTCTGAATTTTGAAATTAAAAATCAGCAAAACCTAGTATGCAAGAAATGATCCAAAACCCTTAGCAAACCTCAATAAACCCTAGATGCCAAGATGCAAGAGGTATGTAAACAATTTTCAGCCACCAAGTTATCCAAAATTCACCTGAATACTTGCAAATATAAGCAATAAATTGATAATGGGAAAGATACACCTTTTTGTCAATTTTTCAGGATCAATTGCTATTTAATAATAGTTGTAAAATTATGATTTTTATATCAAATACAACTGCTCTTCCATGCTTAATTTATGCTTCAAACTTTCGCCAAAAATATGCCACATGTGCCAAAAATCAAGAAATTTTTTTCAGCGAACCCCTAGGTCATTCAAAATGGCCCAAAAAATCCTCCAAGCTAGTCACCCAAGTCGTCAAGGTGCAGAATAAATTGTTGAATATTTATTGAATAAAATCCCACTTTTTACAAGTCGATTTGATCAAGAAACCCTGTCAAAAAATTAAATAATAATATGAAAATTATTATTTAATATTTTAGCATATTAGAGCCTCAAAACTTTATCAAATCTTCTCTAAACCCTACGCCAATATTTAAAAAAATTAGAAATAAATTTCAGAATATTAAATTGATCAATTAAACCCCAAAAAGGATCTCAAAACACTCCCACAAGCCTCCAAACCAAGTCGCTCCAATTGCAAAATTCATACAAATAATAATCAGCATTATTATGCCCAAGTTGGACATCAAATAGTCCACCAAACCCTCTCAATAATCTCTTGAAGCAAATCGCCCCACTCTAGGACAAGTAACAAATCTACCTTTAGCAAATGTGGCATTAAAAAATACCTTTTGTAGAATAATCAGCTACAAATCTACGAACACCTATTGGGTATGCATCTTAATATCTTCAAGCATAAAAAAACAATATCAATTTTCAGCATGTCTTCAATTGAGATCTTCACCTTGTATTTGTACCTTTCAAATGGGCCAAACCACCTTGGTTAGGTAAAATACCTCATAACCCTCTCTTGCCAACTTTTAGGATATCTTTTTCTTTTCTTTGCTTAGTTCTCAAGCAGACATTCCTTTTAATTTCACTCTAGGCTTTTTTAATTAATTAAATAACTTGTCTCAATAAATTAGTAATTAAAATTACTTTTTGGCAAATTAAATAATTATTAGGTCCTTGCTTTAATAATTAATTAAATTGCTTTAATAATTGAAGTGATAAAAATCACTTTCAAACAATTTATTAATTATAAAACCCCTTAGAATAATCATTAAAATTACCTTAATTTTCCAAATGACTAAAACCACTTTTTCGATAATTCGAATAATTAGCCAAGATAGTTCTATTTTAATAATTAATTAAATTGTTTTATATTTTTGAATGATTAAAATCACTATTCAAACAATTTTATTAATTATTAAAATTATATGAAAAAGGGACATTACACCACCACACATCCATTGCGTGAGTCCACACTTCATCGGTTTTCTTGAGCTTTCTAATTGATCCTTCGACAAAGCTTATCTCCTCCCAAGGATGATCGACCACAAGTTGATTGGCTAGCCAACAATCACATGAATGGTAGCAGTTGATGTGTGGCCGACCAAATTTTGTTGCATTAAGAAAATAGGAGAGAGAGAGAGCACATATTTTTATAAATATGCAAAATTTATAAACACAATGAAAAACATTAATAAAGTAATGTAAAATATTAATATCATATAATATCTATGATTTCTGGGCAGTTTTTTTCGCAGAAAACTTAAAAAATTAAAAAAAAAAAAATTGAAAAAAACAAGGCCGATATTAGGGATATTGCCAAAGGGGGGGGAGAGGGAGAGAGAGAGGAAAAGGGCGAGGGGGGTAGGAGAAGGAGAGGGACGGGGGAGAGAGTGAGAGAGAGAGAGAGAGAGAGAGAGAACAAAAGATTATTCCATCGACGTGTAGTTGGAGAAAGAATCAATGTCATAATTAGACATTGTTTCTTATGATATACTTGCAAGAAGGTATTAGCAAGCAAGCTGGTATAATTTGATGATGCCTATAGCAAATGTGAATTTTACATGTAACTTTTTTCTATTAGTGACATTACATGTAAGTGTTTCTTGATAAGTAAAAGGAAAATTTACACTGTGTTAAGTGGCACAGCCCAAGAGAGAATGAAAAAACAGAACCTTAAATATGTCTGCTGAAGTGCATAAAGTTACCAGTAGGCCAAATGCTTTTATAATTATAGACATTGTAGCATAAAGAATTCCTCAAAAGATCCATGACAAAAGCTAGAAATATTATCAAACATTTTCCCTATTGGGGAGGGCCGGGGGGGAAGGCAATGAAGCTGCATCTACTAGCAAATAAGATAAGATAAATATATTAATGTCTGACAAATGACCACAAAAGTAGGTCAACGGGACTGCAGAGTACAAAAGTGTCAGAGCAACGAGGGAAAACAAACCGGTTTCCCACAGATAACACAAAACGGAAAGAGAAACAAAACAAGACCAAAAAGCAAGAGCAGCCAGAAAGGAAAGAGGCGTAGAGCAACCCGCAGCCAACGACCCCAGCCAAACGGAGAGGAGTATCTGCCACCATGTTATGTGCACTTTAACACATTGAATGTAATGGGTTCATGATCTTTTTACTGATCTTTTCAAAAGTTAATACTTGAGTAAAAGCTTTGTGGCTACTGCTGCATATTTTGATTTAATCAAAGCTAACAGATAGGATAATATTTGTTGTTGATAACATGTCTGGGTTGGCACCATGTATACACAAGAAGGCCAAAAAATGACCATGTTTCCTTTATAGTGATCGTCTTTTAAAAATGTAATAATTTAGTCAAAGCCTTGCAGTTACTGTTATATGTTTTGATTTTAGCCAAAGATAGTGGATATCATTCCAGTTATTTATAAAGGGTCTGGGATGGTGCCAAGGGGGCACAATAAGACCAAGAACTGAGAAAGTATTGTCGGTAAGCCTATTATGGGCTAAAGTAACTTGAAAATGATCAGAAAAATCCATAAGCAAAACAAGAACAGCAGAAAATAAATATGGTAATGATAGGAAACAATTCTCAAGACTAAAATCTAATAAACGAGCAAGGTAGAGAAGTTAGCCAATAAGATAGCTGTTATATTAGTATTAGATCCTTAATGTTTAATTAGTGTTATCCAAGTTCCAATTAACCCTATCTAGAAAGTTGTAGTTGGAAAACTTACCACCCACAAATACAAATATATGAAATATGATAAAAAAAAAGGCATTAACTATGTGTGTCTTATCAGGGAGGTTGTCACTCGTAGACTCTCAAGGAAATGGCATACGCTAATCTCTTCCTTTAATGGAAGATTAATGTTATAATCTCTTCCTTAAATGGAAGATTGATGTGTTCACTTCATTTTTTCACCTCATATAAAATCTCCTGCTATAATTTCCATAATCTTCTTTATTTAAAACCAAGATGAAACTTTGACTTTATGTATACATCCAACTGCAACCTTAATTGTAGATGGTTGTATCAAAATAAACAAGCTTGCTAAATTTGTAAACGCTATAGATCACTATACCGCGACATAAGGTTCTTCATGAAGAACTAAATCACCGGGTAAAACAATATGCTTAGCCTTCATTTCCCGGCCTTTATCCGGTGTTGAAACTATAAGCACTTCTGCTGGTAATCCAGTTTCATTATCTGCCACAAAGCATTAAAATTTTCACATAATTCAATCAAATAAATGTATGCTGAAAAATTTTAGATCTCTTGATTTTTCATTGAAAAAACAGATTCACATATAAATGGAGAAAAGAGAGTTTTGCCTAACATACAGAAATACATGTTTTTCGCATATTATAGAAAGAAGCATCTTTCACATGCAATACTTTCTAAGCATGGATTATATGCAAATGTTAAATAATTAGACCACCAAATATGTCACAATAAGACTCACAGAACCAAAAGAACAAAGCGTATCTCATGTTCCAATGAAAAGCCATCTTTCCCTTTGTAAGTAGATTGAAATTACAAGAATATAAGCAGCAGTTAACAAACAATTTGTAGCCTTACACACTGTGTAATCTAAATCTCCTTCAGATGATTATTTGCAATAAAAGAACCAACTCAAAGGAAGTGAAGCTTGAGTTTCAGCCAGTGTGCATTTATTTTTTCTTGTACATATGTAAAAGCATAATCTGTATCAAAATCATAAGTAATAAAAGAGGACGGGAGAAAGAGGAGGTCAAGAAAGGAAAGATTATTTATACTTCAAGTAATACTGATAAATATCTACATAAATCAACATAGACTCCCTCAATATTAATTTATTAACTGTGCACATCTAAAACTTGTTAAATAGGAATGTTATTGACCCGCAATAGCATGCCAAAACAATTGTGCACAAAAGTAATAGCATATAAAACTGAAACTTGAACTTGAAAAAACAGCTTGAGAGCATGAATTGGGCATATTATGAAATAAAAGTTAGTTTTAGCTTTAAGAATGAATTCATCTTAGCTTCGAGTTGGGGCATGAAATGTATGAACGGTAGTTTTTGGTTACAATATTTAAGTATTAAGAAGCCTCATAGGAAGCGTTAAAATCAAATGATACAATTAGAGGAGACACCTACTGTAGGCCCTCTTTTCTATTCTCTTCTCCTTACTAATTGATAACCAAAAGCAGCAATGTAGAAGCTGTTGGCATAAGTCGGATGTGTTTACAAGAACTTACAGAATTTTAACTTTGATTAGAGCTGATGCATACACAAGGCAAACCATGCACTTTATTTTAGTTTTACTTCAACTTTGGAATTTGAGGAAAGTGGCATCTGCTTCCACACACATAGAACACTCTAACACCACAATTTCCTGCTATAACAATCTTCTTTGTTCATTATAACAGTCTATTACATGCTGCCATATGATAATTTTCTCTATCTTCTACATTTCCAAATATTCTTTAGCATCATATATAATGCCTCACTACATTACGATACAAAGAGACATGTCTTTTAGGGATGCCTACTGTCACGGGGCTAGCTTTTCGAACCCTGGAACCCACGTGCGGCACCGCTTGACCAGTCGGGATTCCCCCTTTGCGGCGGGATTCACATGGACTACGGACTACGCCTTCAGTGTTTACCTGCACAAGCTTACCACAAACCCAGTGGATAACAAACTTGCATACATAAACGGATTAGCAGCGGAAAACAAACATACACTTGCAAAGCTCAGTAAATCAGCCCAACACACATGGACATTCACACATTGCAAGAAAGCTGGGAGTAATGTGTATTTTATTCACATCTCAGGACAATCCGGTCCTATGTACAATAATTGGGGCCAACTGGCCGCATACACAACAACCACACCGAGTCGGGCTCAGCCGATAATGCTCGGAACCACTCGTATGATTACAATGAACAATTCCCCTCCAGGGTCTGATCACTCTCAGCCCAAGACAACCTAGTCTCTGCTTCACGAAATCTGAGACCAAGAACTGCTCACAAACACCCGCACAGATCTAGCACGGATCGTGCCCACGGTTCACATAACAGAACTAACACCAGCTGAGTCAACGGTTCACATAAACTTGGAACTGACACAGGCTTGCTTCTCATTGATTCGCTCTTAGACACTTTGTTAGCTTGCTGACTTGCATTCACTCAAATCACTAGACAAAGAAAGCTCATCAATCGCTTGAATGTTGTCGGGGAGACTGAAGCATCGACATCCCCTATAATCTCCCCCACTTAAAGATCGGCGACGTCCCCGACGCCGGCAAACTCCCCTGGCAGGAAACCATAGGACGACCAACTTCACACCCGGGCTCAATCCGGAGCCAAGGTTACCCCATCTCTTCTTTAGACCCAAGCCAAGAGTTCACTACGCTCTTTCCAGGCTCTCTGCGGAGTCAAGAGATCACCACGTCCCTTCTTCAGACCCAAAGCCAAGAGAATACCATCCCCTGTTCAAGCTCTTCCAGAGTCAAGTAATTAGCACAACCCCTTTCCAAACTCAAAGCCAAGAGAATCACATCTCCTTACCAAGCTCCTTCCAAGTCAGGTCGAAATCTGCACAACCACCTTACAAACCCAAAGCTAAGAGAAACGCATCTCCCTACCAAGCTTCTTCCAGTCAAGAGACCAACACGTCCCTTCTTCAAACTCAAGAACCAAAGAGAATCAAACATCCCTTCTGCGGGCTCCATACCGAGTTAAGAGACCAAGGCCAAGCACCTGACCTTTTCACCACGCTTTAGACTGCCAAGTAACCCACGGTCAATTCCTCAACAAAACCGTTCCGACTGCACGCAGAAGGGCGCCTAGGCGGGAATCATCTCTGATTCGGCTTCATCGACGACTAAGGCAAACTGACTAGTTACATAACGGAGACTCCACCTGAATCTCTGGCAACTTCGGCACGTAGACAAACTTGTCTACACAAGTTACACCCTGCTGATGCAACTTCACAAGATCAATCCGGATCTTGTCAACCCCCAAACACTGGGGCGTGGAAAACGGCTCCTGATGATCCACTCTGTGGGACTCTGTAGCTACAGCAATCCAAGTGACCCCATCGAACAATTCCACCATCTCCTTCTAAACACAAGCGCACTCGCCAAAGTCCAGAGATTACGCTCCCTTGCTGAACCCACGGACCAGAGAAAACACTTCTCCTATTCGGGCCCCAACTGAGTTCTTAAGAGACAAGGTCAAATCCTAATCTTCCTTCGATCAAAGGATTCTCCAGACCTTTCTTTGAAGGCTTCACTGCTCCCTACCCACTGGAAACACCTTCTGCTTCAACTGCCAAGTAGCCCACGGTCTTCTCCCCACGAACTGTGCCGGAAAACGGACTGACTACACCACTGAGAAACCCACTGAATCTCCGGCAGCATCCACACGTAGACACAACTTGTCTACACACGCCACACCATACTGATGTAGCTTCGCAAGACCAAACCGGATCTTGCTAACCCCCAAACGCGGGGTGGAGGAAAACAGCTCCAACGAACTTTCCCCCAACAGTATTGAAACTCTCAACTCAGAGTATAACAAGCAAAAGATAGCTCTTCAGGTCAAACACCCCAGGCCCATCTGCAGGTATCAAATTCTTCACCGAACTCTCCTCAGAAACCAATGTGATGTAACTTTGACCAATTATCTTCCCACGGTGACAAACCAAATTGATGCTTCCCTGGGTATACGCCATGGCTGTGAAGAAACCACTCCACTTCAACGGGAAAAAGGAACACGCTGCCCTTCACCATCCCAACTGCCACCAAGCAATGCAAAATCCACTGACTCCTCGCCAATTCTTGCACTCTTTAGCATACTCGACCCAACACCAATTCCATCTTCCCAATTTCACTCCTCTGCCCAACCTTCCCCTTGCACGTGCGCAACAGATCAAACACAAGAGAACACTGAAATGTAGGAAAACTGCCACTTACCCAACCTGGGCAAACCCTGCCTCAGCACAAACACGGATGACTTGTAACTGCTCAAGCCTACTTGGACCCCCGAAGGACTGGGAGCCAAGATTACACGGCTACACTGATTGACTTCCAACTGCAGAACACTCGAGTCCGCGAGCCCACTATCCACAATAATCAACCCAGCATGCTACACTACTGCCATCTCCGAACTCAAGCTTTCCTTCAGCATTGAGATCCCGTGAGCACACTTCCTGCCAACTCACACCAGTTCATCCGGACTCCCCCATCTGAACTGCAAACACCAACCTTACCGGTTCGGACAATCTCGCTTATAGTGATCCCCACCACACGTCCAACACTTCAAACGAGACTGCTTCCCGCTTGATCGCCCTCCCTGTGACTTCATCTCGCCACTTGTGGTAGTGCTCCCGGACTCACAAGATTCCTCTGACGGTATCGGGCTAAGCCTCCTTCTCTGGCCACCACCTGGCTTCCTTGAAGACTTCCCCAACCCCTTAACAACGCCACCCCCACTGGGTGCGCAAGGGTCCAAGGTGTTTCCGGATGAAAAACCCTCTCTGAAATCTAAGAGACGGTCTGCCACAGCAATCGCTTCGCTAAAATCGGACACTTCATGGATACGGAGCTCCTCCTGAGCCCATGGCTGTAGACCTTGAGTAAACTGAAACAGCTTATCTGCCTCCGACATGTTGGTAGCCTCCAACAAAAGGCTTTGGAAAGCATGGATATACTCACCCATCTCCCCCACTTGTCTCAAGCGACTCAAACGGATCCTTGCCATCCATGCTGCATTCCCAGGTCGGAACTGAGCCTCAAGGGCATCCTTCAGATCCTTCCAAGAGTTCAAACTCTGCGTTGAACTCCCTGATGCAATGTCATTAGCCAGGTTTCTATACCAAACCTTCGCAGCACCCGTAAGGTACCTTGCTGTAACTCACACTTCCTGTGCGCCTGGCATTCCTTCGAAACTTACCAGGTACTCCCCCATGCTCCAGAAGAAGTTATCCAGAATACGGTCATCCCTATCACCATCATAACATTCTGGCTCCTTCAACTCAGGAAGATTCACAGCTGGAAGAGAACTGGACCCTGATGCAATCGCCAAACCCGACACTCCTGTTCGGACTAAAGTCACTTCATCCTGCAACTTCATTTGGAACATCAAGCTCTCCTCCAACTTCTCAGTAAGTTCTCTGATAGTGTGATCCCTATCGATCACCTGCTGCTCCAAGGTAGTCACCCTCTCCTCGAGCTCGCCAAATCTCGTGCCCACCTGGTCCCTAATCAACTGGAACTGGGCATTAACTTGCTCAACAAGGCCTTCACCATCTGCAGGGTCTATCAACTTACCAACGTGGCCACGGCCACCTCTTGCACCTTCACCTTTGTTCTGACGTTGCCCACGGCCCCAGCCGGCCATTTCGCTGAGCTTCATCTTCTTGAACGGATCTCCTGCCATACTAACTCAGTTACACCAGACCCACGCTGGACTGACTCGACAGGGGAAGGGACACAAGACTGTTTGACTCCAGGCAAACACAATCCCTCAAAACACAAACCGTGCGCTCTGATACCAACTGTCACGGGGCTAGCTTTTCGAACCCTGGAACCCACGTGCGGCACCGCTTGACCAGTCGGGATTCCCCCTTTGCGGCGGGATTCACATGGACTACGGACTACGCCTTCAGTGTTTACCTACACAAGCTTACCACAAACCCAGTGGATAACAAACTTGCATACATAAACGGATTAGCAGCGGAAAACAAACATACACTTGCAAAGCTCAGTAAATCAGCCCAACACACATGGACATTCACACATTGCAAGAAAGCTGGGAGTAACGTGTATTTTATTCACATCTCAGGACAATCCGGTCCTATGTACAATAATCGGGGCCAACTGGCCGCATACACAACAACCACACCGAGTCGGGCTCAGCCGATAATGCTCGGAACCACTCGTATGATTACAATGAACAATTCCCCTCCCGGGTCTGATCACTCTCAGCCCAAGACAACCTAGTCTCTGCTTCACGAAATCTGAGACCAAGAACTGCTCACAAACACCCGCACAGAACTAGCACGGATCGTGCCCACGGTTCACATAACAGAACTGACACCAGCTGAGTCAACGGTTCACATAAACTTGGAACTGACACAGGCTTGCTTCTCATTGATTCGCTCTTAGACACTTTGTTAGCTTGCTGATTTGCATTCACTCAAATCACTAGACAAAGAAAGCTCATCAATCGCTTGAATGTTGTCGGGGAGACTGAAGCATCGACATCCCCTATACCTACTCTTTATCCATATTATAAGATAATGCCACAAAGCTCCATATGATGCCACACAGGTCTAGAGATGGCACTACTATGTTCTACTTCTATCTATCAGCAGGAAGGATGTCATAGGACATGAGAAATCACATTTGATTCAGATGAAGGATCCTGCCAACATTTTCCCCAGACTTAAATATTTGTCTCGTCCTTGAGACAACAAGATGAAGAAACCTGCCAACTCGGAAGAGACTGCCATGTTTTGTCACAAGCTCAAAAATGTGGAAGGAAATAAGGACCAAAATGTCCATCACATCTACGGCCTTTACTAAAAACGGGTATTTGTAGTAAGTGTGATAACCGACAACAAGGGGGCTGCCAGGTTGATTCCCTAGGTCTAATTTCCCATGCCTGAAAGTCAAGCCCGATCTACTTCAAAATGTCATTCGTACAAGCATAGTATTAAAAAACGCAAGTACCCTCCGAGTACCCGCAGAAAAACTGATTTTTTTTGCAAAACGGGTAGACGGCCAGGTAACCACTGGCCGGTTACCAGTGCAAAAACCATGGTTTTGTGAGAGCGGTTACCCTTTGAAAACCACGGTTTTTGGCAGGTATCCGGCCAAAAACTAGCAACCTAAATAATTTACCAGAAGTGCACTCTTATTTGCTTAAAAACTAATATAAAATATGTTTGACTCTGAGTTATGTGTTCTTCGAATCTCTACAATCATTTCTTTACATTAATTTCATTTTCTTATGTATTTTAGTGTATTTTATGAATTTATATATTTTTTAAAGTAACGATAAAAGTGCCGAGTAATTGCCGAGTAATTATCAGGTAATTGCCGAGTCCCGAGAACAGGTCACAATTTTTCGCTGCCAAGTAACCGCGGTTCCCGAGTTTTTCTACTATGCCTACAAGACATCAACAAAACTGCAAAAATAAACAATATTTTGACACTCATCTAGGGCCTCTTTACTTTGGGAGAATAGTCTTATACTTCTCTAGTAAGATTTTCTGAAAGGCATGCCAATGTTGGAGAAGCTTGTCTACCTGTTGCACATGTTGGCTAAGATCGGTGAGCAAAGTGGTTGAGGCAACAATGGTGGAGGATTGTCATTCCCTCAACATCCTATACTTGCAAATATGTCTTCCTGACCTAAGACATCACACAACTTATCCATATGTCAGCTGACCACAGTGCCATATTCATCCCTTGTATTGATTGCACTTGTATAATATACATGCTTCTTACTATAGTGTTCTCCCAAGGCCAAGATTCTTCTTTGTTCTGCACTTGAGACATCTTGTTGCACATCATATATGGATGATGCAATGGAAAATTGATCTTCCAACTCCTTCACAGTCTCA
This sequence comes from Torreya grandis, assembly GCA_037957365.1. Classification (NCBI taxonomy): domain Eukaryota; kingdom Viridiplantae; phylum Streptophyta; class Pinopsida; order Cupressales; family Taxaceae; genus Torreya; species Torreya grandis. The sequence continues at coordinate 751,735 of JARHVA010001077.1, forward strand.
ATCCTATTAGCCCAGCTGAGGGAGTAAGAAAAATAAGTAGTTGCATCCTCCCTATCATGTCTTAGTCGTCCAATCCCTCTAAGCATTTGTTTTTGTCCCATTATATCAGTGAGGAGGGCTTCCATTATTTGATGCTCATACTCCAATATAGCCTCCTCCCTTATTTGATGCTCCTTATTCTCTATGGGATCAACATGGTCGACCAAATTTGCCAGCGTCTCTTCAAATTGGGTTTCAATTGGAAATGTGGAATTTGGGTTATACCGAGGTCATGTTGCAGTCAACTAGTGGAGACCCGCCGCATCCAAGAGGGGTGTTAGTTTTGGAAAATTCACCTCTTGTCCCTTATTTGTAGCATGCATTACTCTAGGTGCAATGGTCACATTTGTTTTATTCTTCCTTTGCCTTGACAAAAGGATTTGAATTTTAGATAGGGGATCCCACGGAAGTATTGAAGATTGTACAATTTAAGTAGCCATACCCATACTTCAAAAACACAGAGTCGGCCAAACTCGTCATCCCAAAATTTTGAGTCAGGCTCACGACTCAGCAAAACTTAGCAAAAGCTCAGCAAATTTAAAAAATATGAATTAATAAACTAAACTTAGATAACATGCAAAATACTGTTAAAAATCATAAAAAATGAATTTAGAGAATATGTAGGTATACATTCTATTATTTTTAGGCAAAACACATTTTAGAAAATGAAGTTTTCGAAAAAAAAAGTCTGCTGACTTGCAAGTTTTCTATAGAAACTTGCCACATGGGTTAGCAGCAAGTTACTTTCCCAGACCCAAACTCACAATTTTGGCAGTTTTCCTCCAATTTTTGTAGCTATGGCCATACCCAAACTAGTCTATGTTGGCCCTCACTCTTTTCCCATTTCCTTTCTTACTTCCTTCATGACTCGATTTACAAAGTTTTATTATGGTCCTCTTGCCTTTTTCTTTCCTTCACTTTTCTTCTTTCTTCCTCTAGGAGCTTGACTCTTTATTCTTCTTTTATCTTCCACTCCTCTTCTATGACAGCTTCTCTTTGTTTTTTTATCTAGCCACTCCCTTTCTCACTTATCCTAGACATTTTTGTCTTCCTTTGCCTTAGCCAGTCATTATTTTTTCCAATCTTGTGCCCTCTTTTTCTGCCTATTTTTCTACCTCTTCCTAGGCCAAATTTTGTTAGGATTTTCAAGTGGCTTACTCTGTTTCTTTCTTTCTTAATCCAGCCTTTTTCCTCCTCAATCTTCTTTTCTATGGCTATTTGCTTTTCCTTAGCCTCATGCTCCTGCATTTTAACTCTTCCACTAGCCTTTCTTGCTCTAAGGCCTGCCTCAAGGTAGCAACCCCCTGCTTGGTTCAGAGTTCCTCTAGTTGTTGTTTTCTAAGGGCTTCCACCTACTCAGCAATGAGTTGTTTGTTCCTTGGCCACATTATCCACTGCTTGCTGCCTCAATTGCTTTACCTCCTTATTTGCCTTATCTTGCTCCTCTATCAAGGATATGATCTTATCTTGTAGTGAAGAAGGAAGGGCGCCCAAGATGTTTATGTACATTAGTGGGCTACCATCTATGTAGTTCATCAATGTGGAAGCAATCTTTTCCATATTCACTTTATTGTCAGTCTCATAGCAGTTGGTCACTTTTAAAACACCTCCTTTCTTTCATAGCTGAGGTAAGAGTACTTCTTCTATATCTTCCATACGTCTTCCTCGTCTTCAAGGGTACCTTAATGCCACTTCCACCAAGCCTTCTTTCTTCCTTTGCTTTTTTTTATTTGCTCTCAAGATATGTTATGAGCCCAAGCTTGATTATTGGAGACGCACACGCCTCTTTATGCATTTTTCCAACGTTAGCCTTGGTCTTTGTTCTCCTTCGTGGTGCATAACTTGGGCTTCATGATCTCTTCCCAACAGTCATATGTATTAGTGCCTCCCCAACTACCTCCATGGAAGCGCTAGTAGACACTAGGTCCCTCTTGGGTTGAGATTTTTCAGGAGACTATTGAAGATCCCACCTCCTTAGTTTTCTTGGATAAGCCTCGATTGTATGAAGGGTTTCCCTTCTCTCCCATTTGTTTTGTATCCAAATCTTGCCTAGTCCTTGAGTCTCTGACCTCAAATATTGCCATGTCTTCTTGTTTGATTTTTGTGGGTCTTTCTCCAGACTTAAAATGTTTAGCCACATTGACCTTCTTGGCTTCATTTATGGTGATTTACCTAGTCTCCTTTGCAGTTGGATTAGAGCTTGAAATATCAATTACTTTAGGCCCCTTGTTTCCCCTTCTTGTGGTTGGGTTGTAAGTGTCCCTACTTTGGTTGCATCTTCATCTATATCTACCTCCAAAAATCTAAATTTTCCCCAGTTGTTGTGTGCGTCATCATCCTACTGTGGTGGGACTCTGCAAATGGGATCTAGCGGATCTGGGTTCAGGGCTAGTACTCCCAAGATTCACCTCACGTTCGATCGGGTTCTTCTGCAAAAGAATCGAGGCAAACCTGGTCACCCAGGACGAACCCGGGCAGAACCCAGTAGTAAAAATGCTTTTTTCTATTTTTTTCTAATTTTTTATCAAAATTTCACAAAAAGCAACAAACAAAAATAATAAAAAACACATTGTCAAAACTCTTGTTCGTGTCCTTCATGGGTTTGCTCGATATTTCTATTCCTTATTCCTTTTGTCGTTATGACTATATCTTCCAAGATCCATGCCCTACGTGGCAGGGAAAATGAAAATAAAGGAATCGACTTGAAATTTAAACTTAAATTTGAAGTTAGCTTGACGATCTCTATAGCTCTTTCCACAAAGTCTTCATTAAAAACTGCCTTCGAGACCTTGACTCCGTCAACTTTATTTGAATATGCTGAGTCCACCCATGCTTGACACACAAACATCTGCTTCAAAGTTGTCAACAAACCGCAAATACTTTGCAACGTAAGGAAGTTAGTCGTAAACCTTCTGACTGGTTGCACAAGATTTTTCCCCTTTGTGTGTTCTCTCATCAAGTTGATAACCCAAGGGTGATTATAAATATATTTTGTGATGTCTTTGGCCTCTTTTACAACCAGTCTCACTCAAGTAATTTTTCCTATGTCCTCCAAAAGAAGGTCAAGGCAATGGGCCACGCAAGGTGTCCAAAAGACTAACGGATGTTTGTCCATGAGAACTCTCCTAGCCACCACATATGTTGTTGCATTGTCAGTGGTAACTTGGACAACATTATAGATGCCCACCTCTAAAACAACCTACTCAAGCATCAAGCTCAAAGTTTCTGCCTTTATATTTTATTAAATGCATCAATTGACTTTAAAAATATCAGTTCATCATTTGAAGCTGCCAAAAAATTGATGAGGGTGCAATTCTTTACATCCGTCCATCCATCGGAAAGGATGGTGCATCCAAACTTTTGCCACAACCTCCTTTGACCTTCCACAATTAACTTTGCATCTTCAACTACAACATGAAGCAACCTCCCATTTAAGGTTTTTGGAAAAGGTGCCTTGTACCCTTTTCCTGCAACTGTCAACGTTGTCACCAAATATTCCTAGTACAGGCTCTTCGCCACATTGAATGAAAGGTTGTTGAAGTACCAAAAATTTGCACATGTCTTATCTGCTTCCACATGTGCCTCCTTGTTCCATGTTGTACCTTGTAGCGAATGTTGTGTCCCAAATAAGTTTCTAGGCACCAAAAATTTTGTAACTGGATTTTGCTCGAATTTGATGAGGTGGATGTGCCTCGCTTGTGTGGACCACAACTAGAACCCATAATTTACGTAATCGCTACCTCAATTTCCTCTATCGATGCAAGAGCAATGGCCACCATTAAGATTGCTTTCATCCTTGCCCTCTCTAATTTTTTTTAGTCCAACTATGCAAGCTCTGCAACCATCTCTTGTTTTGCCTCTTCCGTTACATTGGGATAAAGCATGACATTGAAGCAAGGAATTGTTGGACATAGTCATTGAGGTCTAAAAAATTGTCATTGATGTCAAAGGCAGCATGTGCCATCATGCATTAATGACAAAGGTGTTGAGTTGCACAGACCAGGTGTAGAGTTCTCATGAAGTTGAATGTGCATCTTGACTTCCAAAAGCAGTCATATGAATGTCTTTGCTAGCTTGTTGAATAGGGCTGGGTACACAGTTTGTTGGTGACTATGTTTGCATATATGGCATCATCTGGAGGAAACAATCACACCAGGTTACTCAGGGTTCACCTACTCTTGGTGGTCTAAGTTCTAATGCATAAGGTTGTGTGTGAAAATGTTCCACAGTGGATTTTACAAGCTTGGTCTATTATTTCAGAAAAGTGTCTTGGTCAATTCTTTCGAAAATATTGGTTGAGTCAATTCTTTCGAAAATATTGGTCAAGTCAATTCTTTCGGAACAATTGTTTCGAACAAAAGATCCGAAGGAAGTGTTTTCTTTCGTAGAAAGTGCCTCGTTGAATTCTTTCGAAAAAATGGTTAGGTTCTCGTCGGAAAAAAGGTCCGAAGGAACTAGGTCCCAAACAAAGTTTCCGAAGTGGACCTTTACAAAAAAGCCGAAGGGTAAGTGGACCTTTATATAAATGCCGAAGGGTATTTTGCAAAAGGCTGAAGGGTATGTGGACCCTGACAGAAAGGCCGAAGGGTATGTGGACCCTGACAAAAAGGCCGAAGGGTATGTGGACCCTTACAAAAAAGCCGAAGGGTATGTGGATGTTTCCCAAAATGCCGAAGGATAGATCGAAGAAAGAGAGGACACTTGCAAAAATTCGAAGGATAGTTCGAAGAAAGATAGTGGACACTTGCAAAGCTCCCGCAAGACATTTTCGAAGAAAGAGAACACTTGCAAAAACCCGAAGGGTAGTTCGAATGAAGGGAAACGACAATTGAGAATTTGTCAAAAGACATAGGGCACTTCCGCAAGTGCCGGAGGACAATTGCGGAGGACACAAGGACCATTACAAAGCTTCCGAAGGCTCACTTGGATTGTTTTAGAAAGAATCTAGGGTAGGTGGATGCTTAAAAAAAATTTGAAGGACATTTCAGCTGAAGTATAAGACACTTGCAATATTGCCAAAGGATCAAGGCAAGATTAAAGATCAAGCATATTGAATATAATCGAAATAAGCGAAAACGAACCAATCATATAGAAAATATCGAGATACAAGAAAGAGCTCAACGATTAACGCAAGAGAGATCGACGGTTTTGTTTCAAAAGTGGAAATATCTGATGGTTCAAGATAGACAGTGAATGGCGCCAACGACAAGATGAATAATCCTCATTTAAAGACATGACCAGACAAACGGTGAGCTCAAAAAGTCTACACAGCTCCCGAGATTGATCGATCCAACCGACCAATCATCAATTAAGGAAACGGTGCAGTAATGACCTGAATCCGTCAGTTGCCAAACATAGTAAAGAGACTTGACCATTGCAATGTAATGCATGAACCAAGACACGGAAAAGCGTATAAGTCAAAGTTGCATTAAATGAGAATCGGTTAAGTGCAGTTGAAGTATGAACGCAATTGGAGACATAGAACCCTAAAATCCATTGTATCTACACGACTCCTAAAACGTTATAGTGCTACTGCTGCCGTCGCAATTTTGAGAGAGAGTAAAAGGCTATCAATAAGAAATATGTGGACAGAGTAATAAGGCAGAAGAAAAAGGGGGAATGAAGCGTGTCTGAACAGAACATATCCAAAGATATTCAGAAAGAGAAAAACATTGTCGATAAGAGACATGCAGACAGAGTAAAAGGCAAAAGAAAAAGGGAATGAAGTGTCTCCAAATAGAATACATCCAAACACCAAGAGCGTAAGGCAGAGAGGAAGTGAAGACACACAGAGAATGTGCAGTGTTTGAGTAGTTACAGACCAGACTTCTGATAGAGTAATAGCGCTGGATTCATTTATGAATCTGTTTTGTATTCTGAAGTTGTAGCTTCATAAATCTAATAGATTGTGCCATCAGACAGACTGAGTTGGTGCTCAGTTAGGAAGTGGATGCTTCCTTAGAGTGGGTGCTCTTGAATGTAACCAGTGAGGTTTGCCAGTGAAGCATTTAATTGTGAGGTTGGATTAAAACAGTAGATTCTAGCAACTATTCTCACCTTGGATTTTTCACATATAAATCTAGTGTACAATGCTTTTGTGTGTATAAGTGCTCTCTATATTTGTTATTTAATATGCATATTAATTGATATCTCCTCTAAAAGTTTTAATCAACTAGTTTTAGCTCATCTATTGATTCACCCCCCCTCTCAGTAGATAGTTGTGTTCAACAGGAATGCATGCAAAATAGTACTTGAAGCGATTGATGCCTTCACCAATCTTCTTCAAACAAAACATACAAATTATAGTCATTTGAGACATTCCAACCCATATGGCATACTTTCAAGCAACGATGTGAGCATAAAGGGTAGCCGATTGGCTACCACTGACTGATTCAGACCCTGATACAGTGTCGAACGCCATTGTATGCTAACAATAAACCTACAACATGTTCAAAACAGTATTAAAAAAAATTTAAATAAAGACATTTTAAAAAAATTAAAATACAACATTTAACCAAAAAAATCTTATATCATAAACTTGTAAATTTAAACCTCTAACCCTAGGGCTTATGCATATGACATGGACAAAATATTAAAAACATCAAAAACAACATCTAGTTTCTACATAAACATAAACCATAATTTTTACATTAACAGTAAAAATACAACAATTTTATTCAAAAATTATGAAAAGCTATGCATAAATCGTAAATAACAATTAAAGAATTAAATGGAATGCATGTAAATTTGTCAAACATGTTTATAAATAAATTGTGAAGAATTTACATGCTTGGGGGAGGAAAAAAAATAAACGAACTAACTTGGAAATGGAGTTTGCTCAAATTTGCTCCCTACAATTCTCTCCAAATGCTCCAAATGGACATGTATGCTTTTATAAGATAAATTTTGTGTGTTTTCCATGCTTTCCCAACGTTTTGGATGTGTTTGCAGGTCTATACATGCTCTAGATGCGGGAGAGCCAGTACTCGAGCCTCAATGAGCACTACCACACTCACCGAGTAATCCTAAGAACTTGACGAGTACTATGCCAGTACTCATCGAGACTTAAGTACTCAAAATACATCAATTTTGAGGGGCGATTAATGGTTTTAGTTGAAGCTCGACGATAACTAGCCAACTCAGTGAGTAATTGATGAGTATGCAAACCATGGTTGGAACCCTCCTGGCTGGAATGGCTTCTTTTTTTGCCCATAAGGTGCTGACTTTGGCTACCCATAAGGTGATAGATTTGGCTGCCCATAAGGTATTGTCCTTTGCTATCCTACAGGCAAAAATTTGCCCTTAGGAGCTAGTGATTCCAAGTTCAAGGCTCTCTTAATTGCTTCCTAGAGAGAAAAAGGGTCAAATGCTTTTATTAAACCCCTAAGAGGTTCAACTAAGCATTCAACAAAAAATACCACCAGTCTTTTTTCAGTTACATCCAACACCATCACGGATAACCTCTAAAACTTATTCCTTCATGTTTGAGTTTGGATAGCTCCCTAAAATGGACTTTTTGTTCTTTCCTATCAAACCTTTTAGTTAACTTTTGGTTGAATCATTCCAATGTAGAAATAGATCCGTGTCCTTGGGTGACCATGCCATGGTACCACCACTCATATGTCACTCCTAAGTGGAGGGTAGCAATTTTGAATGCATCTTCCTCATACATCAGATTCAATGAGAAGTAGGTGTCCAGTTTTTGTAACCAACATCTAGCTAAACATTTGTTTGATCCATCATAAGTAGGAAGGGTAATCTTACCCAACCGCTACTGAATATCTTTCTATCGCTGATCTAGCTGATTTATCCTATCTATTTTGGTGTTATTTTTCATTTTTAGATCACAAAACTCTCTGAAAGTTAGGGCTTGTTGCATTGCAAGGCCAAGTTATTCATACTCCGCATGATATACTGCAAACTCATAACCTATGTAAAGTTGTTGAGGCTCTACACCTTCAAGGTGATCTTCTTTCTGTAGGAATTTTGCACAAAGAATTTTAGAAGCTGGGGCGATTGAAACCTGCTCATTGGTTGATGAGTTTGCTTCTCTCTGATTTGGCTTACTCAGATTCACATTCTGCAAATCCTGTGCTATTCCTGCCATGGATTCTCTCAACATCATTTGGATTGTTCTCTCCAAAACTCTCTAACCCCTGTTGATTATTTCACGCAGATAGCTCATTTCATCTGTAGGTCTCTAATCTCTTTCCCCCACATTCCGTCTTTTTCTTGTGTCTAAGCCCTTCTCTTTTCTCTTTGATAATACTTGATTTCCCTTTGATCCTCTTGCATGTGAAATCAAAATTTAATTTTTCCTTGAAGGTTGGCAAGATCATGCTCTGATACCACTGTAATATCCCTTTCGGGAAAACAACTTTGAATCTGTTTTTTGTTTTGTTTTTTTTGCAATTCTTATTCAAATTTGAAATATTATAAAATAATAGCTGAAAACATAATGTAAAATAGTAAAAAAAAATCAATCTGAATCTTTATTCGATTCTGGAAAGTATAAACAACATGATAAAATCAAAATACCAATGTTCCCTGATTTTTTCACAAAACCCTAATCTGAAATAAGATGGAAAAGCATAAAGACTAAATTTTTTTCCTTGAATTATCTCAAACCCTCGCTAAAGATGACTCTTGAACAGTACAATAGGCTTCTGAGAGGTACGACAAGCCTCTAAAATCAATGATCAACCTACAAAAGTCAATGCCCAACCTAGAAAGTCAGTGATCAGGTCCTAGAAGGTGACGTTAGCAGTTTGGGGGTCTAGCACTGTTGAAACAAATGCCAAAAGTGGGATGCCCAGCCTAACGTAGCTGAAAAACCCTGATTTGTTGCTCCAATAACCCTTCACATAAATTATGAAAATGAAAAACCACTTTCAGCCAGCACAAATATGAAATAACCTATTTATTTGCACTATTGCAACACCTACATGCAATCATCTATGAAGATTGGAGAGTTTTCGTCCTCAAAACTGATTGCAATGGAGGGTTTTTGTCATCAAACATAGAAGTTAGAACAATTCTGATTTCAACCATGAATATTGAATAATGAATAATGAATCCTCTTTTTGACCCCACTTGTCTTTTTAGAATATCATTTTCTTCCAATTTCATCTTAAAAGCATTTAAAAATATTTTTAATTAAATATTCACTTATCACCTTCATAATAATTACTTTAGGCCATTTAATTAAAAAAAAATGGCCCCTTTTACTAATAATAACACATAAGTGTCCATTTTTCCCATTATAGAATAAAGTAACTTTAGACAACTTAAATGAATTATTATTAAATTATTTTACTTATTAAATTCCATTAGCCTACGGAAAATAAAATATAGACTTTGGGTCCTCTAATTTATTTAAATCGAAAATGAGACATTGTAAAGTAAGGAATGTTAAGTATGTTCCTAGGATGAATAAAAATCTCGTCTATTAGCCAATTAATTGAAAATCCTAAAATTTCTAAGAATTTCTCTGAGAAGAAGTGTATTGCATCTAATATAAAACAAGACAAGGAAGTAGCCCTACACATGGACTAGGTGGCTTTTATAGACTTGTTAACCCTACCACAATCAACTTATATGCATTAGATGTAAAGGATAATACCAACATTTTGTGGCATGAGAGATTTGGATATCTCAATGTTTAGTACTTAGCCAAACTTAGAAGAGCCAACATGGTTCTTGGTTTGCCTACTATCCAAGAAAAACTAGATATGTGTGCAAGGTGTTTGGTTGGAAAGCGTAAGCGAAAGCCATTTCCAACAAAAGGTGCCTAGTATGCAAAGGGCTCTTAGATCTAGTTCATGCAGATCTTTGTGAGCCATCTTGGAAATCCCCTGCAGTCAACAGTGTGAGGTATTTTATATTGGTGGGTGATTTATCCAAGAAGATGTGGGTCTACTTCTTAAAAAAGATGTCTAACTATTTTGCATCATCTAAAACAGTCAAAGCATTAGTGGAATACTAGACAAGCAAATGGATCAAAACACTGAGATCCGATTATGGGAGTGAATTCAATTCCAAGTAGCTCAAGGACTACTGCAACAAGGAACGTATTCAATGATAGTTGACAACCCTATACACTCCACAACAAAATCAGGGGGATGAGAGGTAGCATAGAACTATCATGAAGATGGCTCGGTGCATGATGCACAGTAGAGTCATGTCGTATAAATATTGGGAAGAAGCAGTGAACACATCAATGTATGTTCTGAATAGTACTTGCAAAGCTTTGTAGAATGTCACATCTAATGAAGCTTGGTCCAGAATCAAACCTGAGGGAAAAGCTTATCATGTATTTGGTTTTGTTGTATATACTCTAGTTCCTAACAGAAAAAAGAGTAAACTAGGTTTCACGAGTACAAAAATTTTCTTTGTTGGCTATAGTAATCAAAGGCCTATAGACTTATTGATATTTCCACTAACAAGATAATCGTTAGTTGAGATGTTGAAGTGAAGGCGATAGAATCCTTTTTTGTTTGTAACCAGCAAGCAATCACTCAGGTATCAGAATCTAGTGTTGTGGTTCCTTTGAAAGATGAGGAACCTAGTTCATAGAGTACTCCTTCACAGACTCCAGTACAACATCCTGTGATTGACATTTCCAATACACTAGCTATCAATGACACCAATGGAAGCTGGTCACCAATCCTACTAAGATTCAACCATCACAAGATTATTTGGTGCAACAGAGGCCTAAGTGGTTTTACTCCACTATAAAAGATGTGTGGGAGGATGAAATGCCTCAATTTGATGCACGGTCCCAGAGGACCGGAAAGAAAGTTGATGATTCAGCTGAGCATGTTCATTTTTCTCTCACTCTTGATCTTTTTATAATACCTGAACCATAGTAATCCTATGAAGCAAAAAGCAAACATGACACTGTCATGCAAGCTAAATATGATGCCTTGATGAAAAACCATGATTAGAAATTGGTAGAATTGCCTCCAAGTAAACAACCCATTGGATGCAATTGGGTGTACAAAGTCAAATGCAAAGTTGATCGTACTTTGGACAAGTACAAAGCTCGTTTTGTTGCCAAAGGTTTTTCACAATAGATGGGAATAGACTATAATGAGACTTTTCTCATACTACAAAGATGGTCACGTTTCGGTTGCTTCTCTCCATAACAACTTGGTTTGGTTGGAAGGTGTTTCAAATGGATGTAAAGAGCACCTTCTTGAACAAAGATTTGGACGAGAAGGTCTACATGGTGTAGCTTGAAATTTTTCAGGCACCTGAGCGTGATCATCTAGTTTGCAGGTTATTAAGTATCTATATAGACTTGAGCAGGGTCCATTAGCCTTGTATTTTAAGATTGATCAGCATCTACAAGATTCTGTATTTAGGATTCTTTTTTATCCCAATCTTCATTTCAAAATAAATGGTGATGACATTGTGATACTTATTGTCTATGTTGATGATCTTTCTATCACAGGTAGTGGGGCCACTGCAATTCAACGAGTAAAATCAGATTTAAGCATTGCTTTTGATATGACCGATCTAGGCCTCCTACACTATTGCTTAGGTGTAGAATTCTGGCAACATGACCATTTCATTTTCATGGCTCAGGTCAAGTATGCCATGAGTCTCTTGGAGATGTTTAGGATGACAAAGTGCCATCCCTCTTCTACGTCTATAATCGATCTTAAGTTGTCAGCCAATGATGATTCATCATCAGTCGTTGAATCACTCTAAAAACAATTGATGGGCAGCCTAATATATCGTACATCCAAACAACTGGTCTATGTTTTGTTGTTGTTAGCTATCTTTCTCAGTTTTTGTATCAACCAAAGCTCATACAGTGGACAACAACAAAACGAGTTTTGCAATATGTCAAAGGAACTCTTGACTTTGGCATCATATATCAAAGGATAAAAAAAATCAGATTGACAGGTTACATAGGCTCTAATTGGGAAGGTTCAATGGATACTCAAAGGTCCACCATTGGGTACATCTTTTCCTTTGGTTCGGGAGTTGTTTTGTGGCAGAGCAAGCTTCAACACATTGTGGCTATATCTTCTACCGAAGCAGAGTACAAGGCAGTGATCGATGTCAGTTGTGAAGTAGTTTGACTACACCGGATTTTGATTGATCTTCAATTTCTTCAAATTACACCTGCTCCACTTTCAGCTTTCTGTGACAATTAGGGTGTATTGAAGATGGTGAAGAATCCAGTATATCACACTTGCACCAAACACATTGAGATTCATCATCACTACATACGATTGTTGATTTTGGTGATATTTCTCTTCACTATTGTGCCTATAAGGAGCACGGTAGATCTAATGACTAAACCCCTTGGTCCAATTTTTTTTGCAAAATTTCGGAATAGACTTGGAGAAGTCTCCGGTTTAGCCATTAAGGGAGGGTATTAAAAATATTAATTAACTATTAGTTATTTATTAACTATTGTTCAATTATTAACCTCCTAAACTATATTAAACATTTTTTTATTTATTAAAACACATGCCACATGACAATGTCACTGTGCCTTCCATTTCTCTTCATTATTTCATTTGTTCTTAACAACAAAGCCCACACCCAAGGACTAGGCCCCCATTTTTGTCCCAAGGATGTGGGATCCATAGAAAAGGCCTCATTGATCAAGCACAAAAAGCCAAGTACCTTGGTAATTATGATGGTAACCCATTCTATTTTGATTTTTAAAACAAGTTCTTAGAATAATTACATTTCAGTGTAAGATAGAGAAGCAATGTTATCTTAATAGCTACACTCTTTCTCATTTGCTTTATGCGCTCTTGTTCACAACATTGGTCCAATCAGTATTCTCTAGTTAAGGTCTTGCTCGAGTTTTTCTTCGTTGTTTAATCGAAGGACAATCTCTCAAACCGTAGCCTTTGTATTGGATCCAAATAAAAAAATTAAGTAGGTTTGAGATATAAAACCATTTATTGAATAAATAAATTGCTAACCTTAATTCTGATATCACTTAAAAATATCGGTTGTCGAATAAAAACAAACATATAAATGCATGCAGTTGAATACCAAACGATTGTGTGGATCGTGGCATAAGAATTTGCCAAAAGGCTTACAAGTTTTGTCCAAACAATCTATTAAAGAATTGGGAGCTTACTAAATATGATCTGAATTAGACAATCAAGAGTGCCAAAGAATTTAATAGTAAACCCCTTATGCCATTTGAAGAAAACAATAAGTCTATCTATACAAATTTCAGGCAATCCGCTCATTACTTCCTTGATTTGTTAAAAAACTACAGGCTGGGACAGGAAATACCCACCGGTGAGGTTCTATTGGAAAATGCATGCCATCTGTATAATCCCCAATTTTTAGGTACCCATAAACACATGATTGCCTCAAGCAAACTGCGACTCCAAAATAACCAATCAAAATACACTCTTGATATTACTGCAATCATCATAGAGCTTGGAATCAATTAATAGTACCATTTAAATGGGATTACTTTATGCTAAACTTTGAGAAATAACTTTCTTGCTTATTTCCACACCACGTTCTTTGCTAGCTTCACTAGCAAGATGCAAATGCAGTTGCAGGGAAAAGTTACCATTACTGGATAACTCTTCCATAATTAGAAAATACAGCAATGAAGCCACTGCTATCTAATACACATCTTACACATAATTAGGAAAGGTTTTCCATTGGAAACTTATCTTCCCAACATTGTCTTTCCACTAAGTAGCCAATATTGGTACAGGTATGGATATGGATACGTGGATACGGCGAAAAAAAAATGGCTTGGATATGGCCATACAAATATATATATATATATATATATATATATATATATATATATATATATATTAAAAATATAGCCAAATAAGCAAAATTAACCACATAATATGCATAGAGTACACAAAATAAGTTAAATAACCACAAAACATACAGATAATTCAATGTCAAATGTCATGATATTCACTGGTCGAACTTAGATTAGTCTTAGAACAAGTACATAGTGCAAATGTTACAATGCATGGACAAAAATCAAGACAAATCAGTATATTAAAGTAGGTTCATTGTAAAGGGCTCACATATACCAATATGGCTAATGTCAACATTTTGCTAAACATGTCAAAATACTAAAAGAATTTATCTTAAGTTTTACGTACCCTAAAACAAATAACTTGCCCCCAACATCCTAACCAGGTTTGTATGATGGTAGGGAATGGATAATTCAACTTTGATACTATTGATGCAAACAACTTTTCTTGTACATTCATACACACATAGAGAGAAGATGCATAAAGTGCACCCCTTCAAAGCACTACAGGGAATGATAAATACATATTCTTGATGACCACCATGATGAAGACTAGAGTATGATCATACAAGAAAGAAGAAATGGAAACCATTTGAATAGGCACCATTTGACAATAAGATGGCCAGTACTTCCCCCAAAGAGAGATTATGAGCCCACTGTAATTTCCCACAAAAGATTAGAAAGGTCCATAACCTTTAACAATTGGTAGCAAACACTCCTAACATTGAAATAAACAGGCCCACAGTGTTTATTTTTTATTGTTTTTTGAAGTCCATATTTGAATTTTTGTCTAGTGAAAACAAAAAACAAAAGATGTTTCTAACCTTGGATCCTTCCTGGATACGTATAGGATATGTTAGGAGCCCTATGGATAGTCCCGATATGTCACAGGATGTATCTAGGAGTATCCGTAGGGCTCCCGACCTATCCTAGACGTATCTAGGAAGGATCATATCAGGGTCCGTATCCGATATGTATCTTACAAATATCCAAGACCCTATACAACAGTATCTAGTAACGTAGTCTTTCCATGAACGGTTGACAGTAGTAAGTACTAATCCTAGAAATAAAAAAGTGGCCATTTAAATCTCTTATGAATCCATCCTTCGAGAATCAATAGTAACATACATGAAGCCTCTAAACATAGGCTACCAGTAAACTATAATCTTTCTTTTAATTACTTAAATAAATACATGATTGGGTTGTAATTTGATTAATCCCACGTTGGTAAGAATTGTGAGACAAGGGTGATTTTAAGGCACTACACTCTCTAAAAGCTTTGTCAATGGGGAAATAGGCTAGAGGGTGAGAAGACCAAAACAATGGATTACATTCACCATTCCTTCCCCCCATAGTAACCGCATTCACCGAATTTAATCGTAGAAGTTCGAAATTCACCGAATGACAAGAAAATCTTTGAAATTCGTGATTAAATTCAGTATTCAATATCCACAATACTTTTCATAGTTTGTTTATTTCAATCAATTTAGGATAAATTTTGGAGTCTGAAATTTTGGACAAACTCTGTTCTATTTGAAAATGACATGAAAAACCCGAGTTTGATTTTCCTTGTACACTTTTGTTTTGAGTCAATGTGGAATTTACGAAAGCAGATTATCATTAAATCATTTTGAATAAAACATTAATAACTTTAATGAGATACTTGGTGGAAACATGAAAGTTATTTTGACATGTTTATTTATATGAAATGTGATCTTTTTTTAATGGTGAGTTGGTATATTCTAAAAAATAAGTATATTTCTATCAGCCGAATTGTATCCCAAATTTTTTGGTTCTGAATTTTTTCCTCGGCGAATTCAAATGCAGTGACTATGCTTCCCCCTATGAACAAATGCTTATGGTACTTATGGTGCTTATGTTCCAGAAACGGTTACCCTTGCTTTGTTATTATTACCACAGTTACCGAAATCTCAAACTATCACCAAAAACTTGCAAGTTTTTGGAAAAATGTGATTTATACACAGCAAGACGACAAGACAACACTTAGATGGTAAACAGCATGGTCAGATGGCATACACATTGGGCGGACAGTGATTGACCGTTGTATGTGGCTAGCTGTAACGAATCCCCCTACTGATACCTCTGGCCAATTGGAATTTGATGATTGCAATTTGAATTGATGCGAATATGGATATACGAGCATGTTGTTGGTGTTAACATCTCCGGGTATTCCAAATCAACACCAACGCGTATTCATATGTGTATATTAAAATAATTTAATCATACTAATGGCTGCTTTGAGTGGCTTTTTTCCATTTTTACAATTGTAGACAAGTATATATCTTTGTACATTAAAAAGATTTAATCATACTTTTCGCTGCTTGAAATGGCATTTTTTAGATTTACAATTACTGGCCAAAAAACATAAGTTATGGTCTAGGAAATTATATGGCAGTCACTTGGCATTCAAAATTTAATGTACATGTCAAAATAAGATTTGATGATATAATTATTAAAAAGCATAGTGACCCTAGGTTGTCTAGAAACAAAAACGTTTCCGAAATGCGGAAACACAGATTTTCAAAAACCCTTGGTTTGGAAACGTCCCGAAAATGTCCGTACTATATATATATATATATATAAAACACAATACTCATTTTTGTCTATAAAAGATAACACTTTAAAATATATAGTATTCATTCATTCATTACTCCAAAGAAAAAATATACATTCAAGTCTAGAATAAATCATCAAGATTGCCCTCAAAATCATGAATACCAATCATACTATTTTTCAACTTTATCATTTACTGACGCTTTCTCTCACAGGGACTCGTCCGTGTATTGAATCTCCTAGAGTGCATGTCTTAAGGAGTGCACAAGGGATGGGGTGGGATTGGCTTGTGGCACTTTGCGAGAGATGTTTTCATACTATTTTATCATATATACATCCCTTCATGCAACCTTCATGCTTCCCATGATGTCTCCTTAAAATATTGAAACACTGTAATATGGCTAGGTCTAAAACCTTGAAACCTTGAAATCTAACTAAGTCTACAATATGATAGGATCCTCCAAAACCTAGAATTTGCTTTATAGATCCTAGAGGTCCAAACCACTCTCAAACATACTGAAAGCATATATATAAAATATAACTTAAAGTATAAGAAACTAAATGTCCCTATCTAAATGTAAACTTATACATAAATGTTTATTTTATATATATACTATCTGGTTTGGGTTGCTTTTACATTTATTTTTTTAATTTTTTGTTGGCTTCAACTTATATAGTCTGTCGGATTCCCTTGGAAACGCCCAAGGAAAGACTGGAAACATCCAGAAACACCTTGAAATTGCTTGGGTATTTCACGGAAACGTCCCAAACATTTCCAAACCATTTCCAGATGTTTCCCGGTATGTTTTCAAGATGTTTCCGTACTGGAAATGTTTCTAAGCCAAAAACTTAGGGGGAGTATTTCCTACAACACAGAAGCATACATAAGATAATTTAAAATTTTACATTTAAGTACTTTATAGTAAATAAAATGTTATTTAAACCTCAAATTTGAAATTGAAATATAAAATTGTAAAACCAAATGTATAAAAGTTTTGGATTTTAATTCTGCAAAGAGGCATCCTGCAGTGGCAGTAGGGAGGAGAAGCATCTGATGTTGTGCCCGTGAAAGAAAAACTAAAGCCGACATTATCATAAACATAGTTTTAATACATGCCATTCAATCTTCGGATGTGATCTATTGATGACACACCAGAGCCATCAGCAAAACAAAATAAGGGAAAGGAGAAAGGTCTTAATCTACCCTTGGATTAGTACCTCGTGGGCCAAACACAAGCAGGGGAAACATTCATGCAATTTTTAGCCCTTGCATTGCACCTAGAGCGCAAACCACGCTAGAGTATAGGTTGGAAAAAAACTATTTACGAGCAAGCAAAGAAGGCAATCTCCAACTTGTTTTTTTTGCTAGGTAATTGAGGGTTAATGGGTCCCTCACCCTTTTTTAAATAAAACCATGATTACAAAAAGCCAAGTACAAACACCAAGAGGATTCAAAGAATCCAAAAGGGACCAAGACCACGAGAACCTGCCAAAGCCAAAAAACTAACAACCAAACTAACCTACCCAAGGATTGATAGAACAAACCCAAGCCCTGACCAAACAACAAACCCGAACCAAGCAACCAAGAGGTGACACAATATAAACCCTTTGAAAGACACCCCAAGGGGCCCCATCATGATGTCGAAGCCAAACAATCATGACTACTACCAATATCTCAATCAGGCAGAGTGCCACTTCCTCCCAAGCGGCTCAGCTACTACCCAGTAAGATCCGCCATCTGACCACGCACATCACCACTCCCTATTGCTACCACCTCAGCCATCCTCCCAGCCCTACTACCACAACCACCACTCCTTCCTCAAGCCCTATGATCCACCATGCAACTACCAAGTCCTAGGGAGTGATACAAAGTCCATGTGGGGCCTCAAATGTCATGACACTGCACAACAGCGAGTGACCCACCTACCACCTTCCACTCCCACACCTTCCACGCCAACCTGCAGAGGGAACACAGACCCATACAGATGCATCAACAACTGTGCCATCTAGACCGCCTTGTTTGGCCGTCGGAGATCGATAACCGTAGTCAGGGACGCAAGGGAGGCCTTGCATGCCTAAACATCCAATGTCGTCACAAACCCCCCCATAGCAGAACGGTGTTGAAACACACCTTGAATCCGCTCAGCAAAAGCCAAAACAATAGCAAACCTCTCCTCCAACTCACAAAATATAAATAGGTGTACCATGTACCAATCCTAACCTTTCCCTATAGGCAATCTCCAACTTTTAGTAGGATTATAGTTTGCCATTTAATGTGGCCAGCTCTACGTGCCAGGAAAGTATGGTGGATGCAATTATGGTTGTAGAATCTAGGTTCACAGCCCCATCATACGAGGCTTTGCATACTAATTTGTTGAAGGATGTCGTACAAGATGTACGAGATCAGTCCAGAATCCAAATGGCTTGAAACTAATGATGAGCCTATTTATGAAAAAACTGACTTTGACTTGTTGGAGAAGGTTGGGTATGAAACTGAAGTCATCTCTCAAATCAAGCGAGGCCCTAACCCTAGAGCTTCAACATCTAGACCTTGTTGGCCAATTTTTGGCCCACATACCAAAAGTCTGACTGGTTTAAAGAGATGGACATGATCAAGCAGAAGGGGGCAGGAAGGAAGACTTTGAGTTTTCAAGAGTGGAAGACTTTGAACTTTCTCATGTGGAAGACTTCGGGTTTTTAGGTTCAAAAGACTTCGGGGTTTCTCAAGTAAGTAACTGGTCTGCAAAACACTGAAGTAATCTAAGTAAAAAAACCCGAAGTAGGAAACAATAGTTTCTTTCCTGGCTAAGTGTTCTCTCTTCGAGAGTTTTGTCTTGGCTTTTTGTTCAAGTGTTGGGAATTCTTTCGGGGAAATTGTTCCAAAACAATTTCCCTAAAGGAAATCTTTTTTTGGAGCAAACGTTCAATTTTCCTTTCGGAAAAATTGTCCGCACAATTTGTCCGAAGGAATTGTTCAAAGCAGGAATCCTGAGGGGTTCTTTTCTAGGCAAAGTGTCCCAAACATTTCTCTGAAGTGTACTTTTCTCAAGGAAATGGACCTGTTGAAATTTTCGAAGGAATATTCTTGGCAAGAAGATCCAAACAAAGAAGCCGAAGGGTACTTTCCTTTTGGAAAGGCCATTTTCAAATTGCCGAACAGTCCACTTTCCATTTTTTGAAGGGCATTTCTTGAGGAGAACAGGGCATTTTTCCAAAGCCGAAGGGCACTTTTCTTGGAAAAAAGGGGGATTTTCGAGAACCCAAAGGGTCCTTTCCCTTCAGAAAAGATACTTTTTCAAAAGCCAAAGGGTCCTTTCCCTTCAGAAAAGATACTTTTTCAAAAGCCAAAGGGTCCATTTCAAAAAATCCAAAGGTTTCTTTTCAAAAAGGCAAGGGTTCATTTACAAAGTTTCGAAGGGTACTTTCCCTTTGAAAAAGGGCATTTGTCAAATAGTCCGAAGCGTACTTTTCCTTCAAAAAGGACACTTAGCAAAAGCCCGAAAAAATTGTCCAAGGCAAAGATCCCGCAGACTTATTTCTTTCGACAAAAAGTTCCGCTACAACTTTCCCGAAGACCTAATTGTTTCGAAAAAATTGTCCACATTGAATTAGGCCGAAGAAAAAAAGGCCAAAGGAAATTGTTAAGGGAAAAAGTCCGAAGACATGATTTCCTTCGGCCAAAGTGTCCACGAGAAAGTGCATAAGAAGTCCAAGCACAATGAGCCCGAAAGAAAGCAAAAGTCTGCAGGAATTGGCCTAGATGAGATCCAACGGAGCGAGATTAGGGTCAATGGTCAGCAATCCGAAGGGCTATTTAGTCGAGGACAAGTGGCATAAGCGCATTCAACTATGAAGGAAGATCGAGGGTTCACGAGAGTCCAAGCTCAAGAAGATCAACGGACAAGAAAAGGTCAAGATTTCAAAAGGTCCTAGTCGGACTTAGCAAAAGACGACGAGGACTTCTCCTTTCAACTTCGATGACGTGGTCTACAGCCTACATACGAAACATGCAAAGTGAAGGAGCAAGCCATGTTTTAAATGCAAAGATCAAATCATTCGCACTTGGGAGGGACATGCAGTTGCCTTCGACATGGCTCTATTAGTTCCAAAAAAAGGGACTTGAATGCAAGGGAGATGCGAGGAGTCGGTCAAATGACTAAGGCAAGCATAACAAAAGCAAGACTAACTCAAAGGTGGAACCAGGATGGCAATAAAGATCAAGCTCCGTCATTAAAGCTCTTCGAAGACACAAGCAGATTATTCACACCTACTTTTGCAAAATAGGTCAGCGACTTCAATGAAGAGCATCCCGAGCCATACCCTCAACAAGCGGCCCACCAAAACAGGTTCGGTCATGACACTGCCAAATGTATAAGTATGGGGACCTTGCCCTGGCGACAAAGGGGAGTTAATGCGGTCAAGGGTTCGAGGAAGCTGCAAAAAAAGATCTCAGTCATTATGACCCCCCTCACTGTCTACTCACGCAACCCCCCTCTTCTCTCATCCCTTTCTGCTATATATAGAGGCTTTTGAGCCAAAAAATGGATCCCTCTACTGGTGATAGAGTTACTCTATCAAAATCGCCTTGTAACACTCTCTTGAAGAAATAAGATGAATTTTCTAATTCTAGTTTGAAGCCGAGTGTACATTATTGGAGTTTTAATTTGCAGATGTATGTCTCTTTTCATCATCTGTACATTCTCCATGTATTTTGCTTTAATTTTTTTGGTTCCTTGTAGGTTGTGTGAAGTGTCAAACATCAATGCCTTCTTGAAGTGTAACGAGCTTGTAGTGTCTCATACAAACCTATTTCTTTATGTCCTTCAAATTGTAGGGTTTCCCTTTGACCTCCACACAAAATACTTATGCTTGCGGCCTTGAGATAGGATCAGATTAGTTTGTCTTGTTTAAATTCGATAGTAGTCATTAGAGCTTCCAGGCTGAAAGTGGATCATTTCATCTTTGGTGCATCACCATCCTTAGTTTAGTTTTCCCTTTCACACCATCTCTCTTTCCTTTTTCCTTAGTCAACGGTAGGTTTTAGAGTAGAAAACAAGCCAAAGTGAAGCATCTGAGGAGCTAGCCTCATAAAAAGGCCTAGCGGTTCAATCTCACTATAGGATACCCACAGCCTGAGGTTGCTCCAATATTGTAGCTGGGAGTGAGAGACCCTGAAGAAACTCTCCCACAAGGGTGCAACTCTATGCTAGAACAGTCCTATTGATCCCTAGTCTACCTCATTGCCATTGGATTGCTCCCCTTTTTTGTTCCTTTGTAAACAACAATAGTATGTATTTTGAAATGCAAATATAATGAAATTGAATAGTATGAAAATTAATGAAAAAAATAGTTGGTTGATTTTGATGATGTACAATCTCATTTATCTTCCTCTCATAATCTGTATCTATTCTCTATGCAATTGAAATCCTATTATGTATCTGAAATACCTATTATGTATCTCTATGCAATGGAAATGCCTTTCAATTTAAAAATAATAATAATTTCTTCCTCATTTTTTCACATTTTTTCGACGGTTTTAAGTTTTTCTAAATTTTTCCCGACTAATTGTGATTTTTTGAAAAACACTTATACTTTTGAATAAACGATTTTTTCCCCAAACTATATTTTCTACTATGATTATTACCAATAATACACAAGTAAAAACATCATTAGACTAATGACTACTCATGGACTTCATCTTGAGATGACTTAAACAAACAAAAGTAAAATCCCACCAAAATTAATAATATAATCAAATTACTTGTGGAATCCTTCAATTACTTGACATAAATGCATGATTGGGTTGTTATTGGGTTAATCCCACATTGGTAAGGATTGCGAGACAGGGGGGTGTATAAGGCACTACACTCTACAAAAGCTTTTCTAATGGGAAAAAAGACAAGATGGTGAGAAGCCCAAAGTGGTGGATTCCTGGCCCCTCCTAAAAAATGCTTACGGCGCTTGTGTGCTAAAATGGGTCTCTTTGCCGTGTGCTTGACACCAAAAATACAAGAGGAAAATGTCACTAAGGTAATGACTACTCATGTAGGTCATCTTGAGATGACTTAAACAAACATGAGTAAAATCTCACCAAAATTTTTAATCAAAATCTTTCTTTTGTTTTTGCCACAATGGACAAATAAACTATGGAAATGCCCATGTGCTTGAACTCAACTTACCTCCAATGTGAAGATCATCTTGATTGACTGTCTGCCGACATTCTAGCACTTCCTTGGCACTTTTATATTGTTGCATGATACTTTCAAGTTCAGATCTGACTTGTTTCTTTCCCAAAGAAGAGTCCTCAAATGCAAGAGCTGTATGCATATCATTAATGGCGTCTTCAAAATTATTTAGACCAGCATTTGCCTGCCCTTTACAATACCATGCCTGTCATGGTTAAATAATTAGAAATTAAAAAAGGCAATATAATTCTAACACATCAATACAAATAAAAAATCTCAAGATTTCAATAAATTCGAATAAAATTATAAGTTTTACAATGATAAAATTCATTTTAAATGAGGTAACACATTTTCTGGTATTTGGTCAAATTGATTACTCTCAATGATTGCATTAGAATCCTATTTTGCAACAAAAAGAGAGAATACTCAGAAACAAGTTTACAATTTGCTTCTAAAGTATATTTGTGGGCTAAAACTGAAAATTAATCAATGCAAAACAGTTAGATAATCACAATACGATATGAGGTGGAACAAGGGAAATCCCCAAGTGTTGGAATCAGAAATAATTAATAAAATGAAATAAGAAACTAAAAAAATGAGTCAAATCTTCCAAGAGAAAGGACGTCATCACATGAATATCTATACATGACTATCTCCAAGGGGAAGGTGCATCACAATTTTGTATAATGCATATTTAATTGAAGACGATAAATATAAAATATGGAATATGAATCGAGTCAAATCACTTGAAAACTCAAAAATTACAAAGGCTTTTAAATTGTGAAAGATTTATATAACCAATTCAATTCAAAGAATAAGTTGATTTTCACAACCACCAAGCCAATTTCATTAGCTCCTCACCACTCTCCTATTAACTTCTCACTATTGTTAATTAAATCATTAAGTATCCACTCATGTTATAGTGCAAAGGAATGCCTCTTCTTATACGTTTAAAATTAAAATGTAGTTATGATATAGTTTGATGAAATGTTATGTAATTAGTATTTTTATAGTTCTGTATCTTTTCAAGCAGAATGACTTAAGCGATTTCAAATTGTGATGTCATTGTATCCTCATGTTGGTAGGTCATTTATCTGAATTGAGGGAAAAAACAAGCATTTGGAAGAATCCATTATCTTTAGCAGAATTTAAATGTGAAAACCCTTCCTATCACCCAAAGGGAACCAGCAATTAATAGTTAACTCATACATAAAGAATAGTGATAATGATAGGTGATAATGATAGGCATGTTTGACATTGTAACTATCTGTTAAATGTTGTGTAACTATGAATCTTTAAACTATAATACAAATTCCTTCATTCTTAGGCCCAACAATTTGTTTCAAAACAATTTTCATTGTGTGGTACTGGAATGCGCTAAAACATACCCTTCCCTACTAATTGAGGAGGATGGATAACTGATATTACAAGCCCATCAGCTATGGAAAAATAAAAAATATTTCACGTGGCAATGAAATGAATGAATGGTAGGAAAGAAATGAATGGTATCATCCACCTCCACATTAATATATTCGCTATGCCATAAGTGATATGAAAATCTAAATTTCTAGAACCTTATTTTGTATAATCAAACATGTCTAGAGGCATACACATTGATTCTCTAGAGGCATACAAAAGTAATATATAGTAAGAATTGTTTAGAAGGAAGCAACTCCAAGCATGAAAGGGAAAAATATGGATCTAATGCTAGAAATAGTTGTTTTTCAAATTATAAATATGTTTTTTATGTACATATTAAAGGCTCTACGGGATATCCTTTCCCTTCTTGCTTGGGTAGGGGAAATAATGCTTTGTAAAGCCCATGTCCTTGTACTATTATTATTTATTATGTAATATAAGACAGCTTCCTGCAAAGAAAAGAACAATGAATGTTGGAGAAGAAAGGATGAATTTTGAAAGACACCAATAACCATTTGACTTGGTCCTCCGACTAGGGAATGGTTTATAATATATCACGAGAAGATTTCCTCTTACAACCACCACCTTCAAAGGGGAAATTAGTTCAATATCAACACTATTTCATGCTAGTAGAGTATTCTGGATGCAACTGCGTCAATGTAGTCAGGACTATCTAGCATACAGTATCTCTTATGGCATAAGTTGAGGATTGCACTATAGTGGTTGAAATATAAATGATGTGGGAATTCATCCCACCTTTTTAAATTCTAAAAACATCACCTTGAGTAATCAATATTTACAGCATGAAATATTAAGGTTTTGAGGTTATGTTTGTAATGCTGCATTTTAGTAGAGAATTCTGAATACACCTGAGTTAAGTTACTCGCATCCAGAACAACCAGAACCTCCATCAACCTATTCCAAAGCACATGCTTCTTCTTATGCCTGTGGACCAATTTGTGGATGAAAAGAGTGGGTTGTAGTTCAGTAGAACTCTGGACTCGTGTAATGTCCCTTTTGAGGCAGAATTAGAACTAGGGTTTTCCTACAAACCCTTATCCAAAATACAAAATTCTGGTTTTATTTCAAACCCTAACAACGATCTGAAATTATATATAGCAAGGCAACAAACACACAAACAGCTGAAAATAGATGTAGAAACCCTTGGAAATATTTGGTAACCAAAAATTGTATTTTTTATTTTTTCACCCTCAAACCCTAACACCAAAACTGTGAATTTCTGAATTAAACATTCAAACCCTAGCCCTTAATTTTCTAAATGCTGAAAATAAATATTTAGGGCTTCCACACCAATAAAACACTGCCAAAAAGGCAACAACATATTCTGAAAAATACAACATGAATACCTTATTTTTGTTGATCTTTTTGGATCAAATAGCTAGAAAATTATATTAAAAATAGCAGAATATTTATATAATATTCTCAAGTGTATTTCAAGCTGAAATAGCCCTACAAACCCTCAAATCAAGCCCTCAAAAGGGGGTCGCCCTAGCTAGGAATAATGAATTTTTGAATGTAACTCCTCGCAGCTCTAAATAAAGGGTATTCAACACCTATAAAATCTGATTTCTACCTGATTTGAGTCTCAAACCCTAGCCACTAACCTCCCAAAGCAAGTCGCCCACCTCTCAAGTCAATCGTCAAGCCCTAGGCCGAAGTCGCCCACCTGTTGCAAAAAAATTGGTGTTCAAAACATCCTTGGTTGTCAATTACACACAATACAACTCCCTTACGAAGTTGCCCTAGCTGGATATTAAGGGGTTTCGTCCTTAATTCCAATTAACTTTGAAGGTTCTTGTCTTCAAAGCAATAAGTCAAGCTTTTGCATGCTCAAACTCATCAAATTTCAATTATCAGAAATAGTCTACTTTCCAATGAATCACCATCTCCTTTTTATACTCTTTTCCCACCAATTATCTTCCCAAAGTGGGGCATTCCACTTGGGCGGGAAATAGAAGTATATTTTTCTTATAATTCACTTAAGGGTTATCTTTTTTAAAAAGTCCCTTTCTTAAGTCACAACTCCAGTTAGAATATGTTGACATATTCACCTTTTTAGCAACTTGAACATATCATTATTTTATATTTTAAGAATTTAAAAATACTTTTTATTTTAATAATTATATTATTTTAATTTAGAAAAGGGGACATTACAACTCATGATTCCTCCTCTACAATTGAGACTGGAGTCAGATGTTGGTTGGCAAAAACATCAATTTGTAAAAAAAAAACTAAGCTCTTCCAAAGGTCTCTTAACTCACTCCACCCTGAATCCAACAAAGCAAAAGAAAGGAAAAAGTCAAATACTCCAGACAGGCTCCTCTGTAGAAATAACTATTCTAGATAAATTTGAGCTACTTCATCAAGATTTTGAAGAAATAGTTTGTGAATAGCTTTGGATCCCTATCACTCAATTTTTATCTTGGAACATAAGAAGTCTCGGGTCTATATCTAAATGCAGTAATCTTAGGAATAGAATTTGGAAGCAAAAAGTAGACATATTACTTCTGCATGAAACATGTATGTAATCTGAGAAATTTTCCCCATGTTTGGATCAGTTTTGGCTTGCAAAATAATTAATTGATTCAGACACTTCTATCAGATCAGGAGTTATAACAGTTTTGTTAAATCCTGAAAAACAAAATCTCGCACAATCTTCAACTTATTCATGGCACTTTTTATTCTTATGAATTTAATAGTAAAATGTAAATAATACTTCTATATACCCCTCCATCTTTGCCTCTAAAAATAGGTTCTTGGAAACTTATCACTTAAGGCTTCAAAAGAATTGGTTATCAATGCTTATTTATTTCCATCATAACTAAGCCTCCTCATACATATGGGGATGACAAGCATTTACATGCCATAAGTGCACAATTGGCACACCTCTGTCACCAAGTCTTCCTAGGGTCAGCCACATCACCGGCAATTGCACCAACATTTTGAAGGGTCTGGCAGCCCCATAATGTGTTAGGAGGTGAAGTAAATATCAAGACCTCCAACAATTGTAATAGTGTGACATCTTGTAATCCCCTTGGCAATATTATTTGCGGTACGACAAGCCATCCAGCGTGAGGGGGGTTGCAAGGGGGTTGTTTAAGCCCCCCTGCCTGAGTGTTCAGGGCGGATCCCCCAAAAAATGTTGGCGTCTGTACAAGTGGTTTATTTGGCATTTGTGCGATGTGGTACAGTTCGTACGATGTGGTATGATCATAGTTCGCATACTCGTACTCAGAGAGTACTCGCCCAGCTCCCAAAAAGTTTACTTGACGATTATTCGACAACCACTCACCATTATTCGACAAATTAAAAAAATACTTAAATTTATAAAAAATATAAATTTTATAGAAATTATAGTTGCAAAATGTATAAAATGAGTCTTTAAAACGTTGGGGAAGCATTTTCTATTAGATTTGAATACATGTATAAAATCGCATAATCATGATTCATGCGAATACAACTGTGACACTATCAAATTTCAATAACAAACTGATACAGTGAGACTTATACAAGAATCTACAAGAACAAATTACAAGAATCTATAATTTTCTCTTCCCTAATCTCTGGAAAACTAAGGGAGACTAAGAGAGTCCAATCCTCCCACTCCGCTGCCCCTCCTTGCTCTACCTAGAATGTTTCGTCTGTGGCTCCACCCTGGAACCAAATGGTAGTGACTCCTCTGCCTCATGTTCAACAACATCTACAAGGATGTCATCCAATCCAATATCCCCTGCTTCTGTTAATGCAAAAGGAAGTCTTTTAGTTGTTTCTTGAATTTAAGGTGTCTATCATACCTACATCCCTTCATGCATCCTTCATACCTCCTATGATGTCTCCCTAAAATCTTAAAACCCTGAAATATGGCTAAGTTTGAAAACCTGAATTTTGACTAAGTCTGAAATATGATAGGACACTCCAAAACCTATAATTTGCATTATAGCTCCTAGAGGTCCGAAACCACTCTCAAACATCCTAAAAGTATATATATAAAATATAACTTAAAGTACAAAAAACTAGATGTCCATAGCTAAATGTAAACTTATACTTAAATGTTTATTTTATATATATATATATATATAAAATAAACATTTAAGTATAAGTTTACATTTAGCTATGGACATCTAGTTTTTTGTACTTTAAGTTATATTTTATATATATACTTTTAGGATGTTTGAGAGTGGTTTCGGAGCTCCTAGATATATATATATATATAGTGGGGGCATGCGTTTTAAAAATGACAAAAAACTATGTTTTTCCCCAATTTTTCATGTATTCTACTCGGGTCTGGGCGAGTATTGGCACACTCGCCAATACTTGCGAGTACTGGGCGAGTACTGTGCCAGTACTCGCCCAGACCCAAGTAATCAAAACCCCGCGATTTCGAGTGGCGATTAATCGTTTTAGGTGAAATTTGGTGATTACTCGCCCACTCAGTGAATATGCAAACTATGGGTATGATTATATGACATTGGACCCACTGTATTATTTGGTGTAGTTTTCCAAAAACATGTTTTTGGAATCTTCCTTATTTTTCCTATTTAAAGGGTACGACCCTGTTATTGTGATGTAAAAAAAAATTATTAATATCCAATAAAAAAGAGAGCTGCCATTGTCCCGTGATTTTTCCTGCAAGTTGCAAGTTTTCCATGTAAAATCTTGTACTATTTTTCTTTATTTCATTACTGTAGTACATTAAAATCTCCCACTTGAAGTTAATACTGTGGAATTCTTCACCTATGTTTCTCATCCAAGTGCCATTTGCCCAAGCCTTTCTTTATCATGTGATTCCAAGACCTGTTGAAGTTGCACACAACTTCATCTCATCTCTTGACAATGATTTTGTCATCATATCAACTAGACTGTCTTCAGTGGATATCTTCTCTAGCTGCCCCTGTCCTTGTTCTAAGTCTTGCCTTATGAAATGATACCGCAAATCTATGTGTTTAGTTCTTGAATGGAACGATGCATTCTTAGCCAAATGAATTGCACTTTGGCTGTCACAAAACAACTTGAAACTATCTTGTTTTGCTCCTAGCTCTTGCATTAACCTTTGTAGCCAAATAAATTCTTTGCAAGCTTCAGTTGTTGTAATGTATTCAGCTTCAGTTGTTGACAAAGCAACAACCTTCTGGAATCTAGATACCCAACTTATGGCAGCCCCTACAAAAATAAACATGTATCCCGTGGTAGATTTTCTACCATCTAAATCTCCTGCCATGTCAGCGTCTACATACCCAGCCATCATTTCTTTTGTTTTGCAAAAACACAATGTGTGATTTACAATTCCCTTAATATACCATAAAATCCATTTTACAGCAGCACCATGTTCTTTTACTAGATACTTAGGACACATTTCAGCACTTAATTTGAAGTGAGCAGTCAATGGGAAACTTACAAGGTTTGCATCATGCATGCCAAATCTTTCCAATACCTTTTCAACGTAGCTTTTCTGTGAAAGCCATAATTTCCTACTCCTATCTCTACTGATTTTCAAGATCTGTCTTGCTAGTTCTAAATCCTTCATTGAAAAATTACTAGCAAGCTGCTTCTTCAATCTTTTAATTTATGTCAAATCATGACCAGTAACCAACATGTCATCAACATACAACAAAAGAATTATTAAACTGTCATTCTCAAACCTTTTGATGTATACACAGTGATCAACTTCACTCCTTATAAACACATGCTTTATCATAAAAGCATCAAATTTTTTGTACCATTGCCTTGGAGCTTGCTTCAAGCCATAAAGACTTTTCTTCAATCTAAAAACCAGGTTCTATTTGCCTTGCACTTCATACCCTTCCGAGTGTTTCATGTATATTTCTTCATCCAAGTCACCATGAAGAAAAGCAGTTTTTACATCTAGTTGTTTTAGCTCTAAATTCATAGTAGCTACCAATCCTAACACAACTCTAATAAATGTTAATTTAACAAGTGAAAAGATTTCATTGAAATCAATACCTTCCTTTTGTGCATAGCCCTTCACCACCATCCTTGCTTTGTATCTGGTTACACCTGAATTTCCTTCATGTTTCAATCTATATTACCCATTTGTTTGAAAGGGCTTTCCTTCCTTTTAAAAGTGGTATGACCTCCCAAGTTTGATTTTCCAGCAGCGAGTTCATTTCCTCATCCATTGTTGCTATCCATTTCCTGTTGTCCTTAACATTGTAGGCTTAAATGTACTAGGCTCACCCTCATCCGTAAGTAACACATAAGACAATGAAGGAGAATACCTATCAGCTTGTCTTTGTTGCCTAGTAGACCTTCTTACCCAATTTGGCAGGGTTGCAGTTGGCTGTTGCTTCTCATTTTCTTCTTCACCTTCAGGCTGTTCTTGTCAGTCCTGCTGTAAAGATTGTTGATTCGGTACAGCAGTATCATCTGTTGTTCTATCTTCACGTGAAATATCTCTAAAAGGTGTTTTCAGTGTTTCAGGTTCCGTTGATTCTTTCTTAAACATGTTGTTTTGTTTGAAGACATCATCTCTGCTTCGCACCACCTTACAAGCAATTGGATCCCAAAGCCTATAACCTCTTTCACCTTCTCCATAGCACAAGAAAATGCACCTTTGGATTTGACATCCAATTTGGACCTGTTCTCCTTAGGAATATGCAGATATGCAAAACAACCAAATATTTTTAAGTGTTAATATGAAATTGGTTGACCTATCCAAATTTCCTCCAAAATGTCACCATCTAGTATTGTTTTAGGTGATCAGTTGATTAAATAACAAGTTGTATTTGCAGCTTCCACCCAGAAGTGTTTCTCCAAACCAGCAGTTGACATCATACTTTGAAAATGTTCTATAATTGTTTTGTTCATTCTTTTAGCTACACCATTTTGTTGCAGGGTATGAGACACTATGTTTTCTCTCTTTATTCCCTTCTTGCTACAGTAGTCCTCAAACCTTTTTGAACATAATTCTCATCCATTATCAATTCTAAGGCATTTAATTTTTCTTTCCTTTTGATTTCCTACAAATGCCTTGAACTTCTTGAATGTTTCAAACACATCACTTTTGTGTTTCAATGGATAAATTCATACTTTCCTAGATGCATCATCAATAAAAATAACAAAGTATGATGCACCACCAAGAGATTTAACAAGAACATTACCAAAAACATTAGCATGCACTAATACATTATTTTTCTTGTTGTTGTTCCTCAAAAATTTTACTCTTTTTTGTTTTTCAAACACACTGTTCACAAAATTCTAAATTTACAGCTTTCAAACTAGGAAGTAAATTACAATCAGAAAGTACCTTTAAACCTTCTCACTCATGTGACCAAGTCTTTGATTCCACAATTTTGCTTGGTCCTTTGCAACTACAACTCCCACTTCTCCGGTTTCAGCATTAGCTAATAAAGTATACAACGAACCTGTCTTCCTTCCTTTGGCAGTACTTAGTGCACCTTTTGAAGTTTTCCATGCTCCTCCAAAGTTGGTTGTGCAGCCAACACAATCCAATTGTCCTACTGTAATTAAGTTCTTCCTTATTTCTGGAATATGACAAACATTTCTCAACATCCACTCCTTGCCATCTTCTAGCTTCAACCTTATGTCCCCACATCCAACTATTTGGCAAATATGATCATACCCCAAATATACTATACCACATACTCTGGATTGGTATTTGATGAACCAATCTCTGTATGGGGTTACATGAAAAGAAGCCCCTAAATCTACTATCCATCCGTCTGACAAAGAATCATCAACAGTTGTAAGAAAACCAATATCAAAATTAGAAGTAAACATTACCTCTCCATAAGAGTTATCAACAATATTTGCTTCACAGGACCGTTGTCCCTACTAGCTATCACCTTTCTTCAAAAATCTACAATCCTTCTTCACGTAGCCCATCTTGCCATAGTTCTAGCATCTTGCCTTGGTCTTTTGTGCCCTACATTTAGATCTGGACTTAGATCTCCCTTGCTGGTCCATATCATGTTTTCTCCCTCTTTCAATAGTTGTTAGTGCCTCACTAGATGACGTTTCATCTGGGGACTTCCTTCTCAGCTCTTCACTCAACAGCATACCAACTACATTATCAAATTTTAATGTACCCCCTGGTGTTGTATTGTTGATTGCAACAATGAGATTTTTCCAATTGTCTGGAAGCGAACACAACAAAAGAATTGTTTTCATCTCATCTTCCAAACTCATCTTTACGGACAGAAGTTGGCTCATCACTGTGTTAAACTCATTCAGGTGCTCAGCAACTAAGACCCCCTCCTCCACAACCCTTCAGTTGTAGTCTCCAATGAAACGTTAAACAACATGGACTTGGCTAGACATAGGTGTATAGTAGACATAACCTTTATGTCTAACTTATTCCAATCTTTATCCATCATTGATGAAAGTTTCTTTGACACATCCTAAATGGCTAGGGCTTGATCCTTTTGCACTAATAGATCCTCAATCTACAGCTTCCATAATGAGAAGATTTGTCGATCAAACTTTTCCACCTTATGCATTGATCCATCCATTAGTCCCATGCTAACCGTTTTTACACTCACAACAAACAATCCACAGTAACCTGGCACTCTGATACCAGTTGTTAGGAATAAGAGATAAATTTTAATGTACTACAGTAATGAAATAAAGAAAATTAGGACACCGATTTTACATGGAAAACCTGCAACTTGCAGGAAAAACCATGGGACAATGGGAGCTCTCTCTTTTATTGGATCAATGGAGCAAGTGTAGCAAGAGTATACTCCGTCTCTACATACTAATATGATCGAACATCGTCAAGAACTACAACAGGAACATTAAATGATGATTTAATGGATGAGTGAGAAGGTGATTGGCTATATTTGAACTACAAATGCTTTCAAGAAATGACTTCTTAAGACTTGAAATCATACAACCAATATCCCTTCGTCTCCTCACTATTGTTAGAAAATAAAAGCAAGCAAAGAAATAATCATAGAGAAAGGAAAGTAGATTTAAGACACATACACAGATATTACGTGGAAAACTTGGCAAAGTACAAGGAAAAAACACGAGCAAAGGTCTTCAGTATTTTATTATCCAAGAATTAATCCGTAATACAATAATGGCAGTCTCCACACCAAAACTTATCAATCCATACAATCAGTACAACTCAATGTTATTTTACAATTCGTGGGTTCCTTATAAAGGAAAAAAAACATATTACAAAACCACGTGTAGTACAAACCGTGTGTATTATTCCTCAAAAAATGTGTAGTATGGAACCATATGGAAGAGGATATAGCTTCGGACTTCTTAGTTCAAAGGAATTCCTTCGAACAAATTGTCCGAAGAAATTTCTTCGGAAAATTTGCTCATAATGAGCAAGAAGCCCGCAGAATAAAGGAGACTTCAAGTGGCAGAAGTCCGAAGACTTAAGGTGTAGAGAGTCCGAAGTAGCTGGTCTTGAGAAGCCCGAAGACTTCAAGATGGACAAGTCCGAAGTAAGTAAGCTTGGAAAACCCAAATTACTCTGCATAGAGTAAATCAGGTTTCTCCAAGTACTTTACTTAAAAAGCTTTATAAGTAAAAGATCTAGGAAAGTCCGAAGTTGGAGAGATCAAAAAACCCGAATTACTCTGCATAGAGTGAATCGGGATTCTTCAAGTGCTTGACTTAAGCTTGGTCCAGCAACACGAGAGTCATGATGCAACGAATGAAAGGCTACCACGTGGTGTAAGCTAAAATAGTACGGGCCAATCAGTAAAGGACAAGTGGCACAAAGATGACTAATCAGCGTAAAGGGGAGTCCAAGCGGCTGGTAGCTGGAAATTTATGAAGGCTCTCGTCCTTCAATATGGTTCGCTCCCAAAAAATGACCATCCAGCATAAATGCAGCATGGGTCGGCTTGAGTTCCTAGACATGGAGACCCGCATCCTTTTCAGCAAAACATGTGAAGGGAAGAATCGCCATGCCGTTGTTTAAATGCAAAGATCAATTCAGTTGCGCAAAGAAGAGACATCTTAGTTGCTCGTAGCATGGCTCCTCAAATACGCCAAACAGAGACTTGAATGCAAGAATGGCTCGAGGAGATTGGGACGATCCTGGGTGGCACCTTTCATGGTCAAGGCAGTGGCGACCACAGCGGTCCCAGTTCAACAACTTCCCCTCTCTCCTTTCTACCACGCAGCTCTCTCTCTCTCCCCGTTCTCTATAAATATCACGCGACTTGACATTGTAATGGTTCCCAGTTTTTAGACATATTTTATCTTCCTGGGAGACCGGACGCTCTTAGAGATATCGCAAGATATGCTCAGTTGGTTAGGCTCGACTTTGCCAAGCATTTTTAAGAACCACCTCTTATGCAATAAAGGATTTTTATTTGCCTGTCTCTTGCCTTTGACTTATGTTTGTTGAGCTACATACTATGGCATCGCGTGAAGGAGAGTCTTCCTCGTCCATGGTCCTCCTTTTTTACCTTGTTTAAAGATTTTTTGATGTTGTTTGCAAGTCTAGTTGAGTGTTATTTCCGTCATTAATGTGAACTTCCAGTGAGTCTTAGAACTCCTCTCCATTTGCATTCATCACTTTCATGAACCTCCTCCATGAAATATTTATGCAACCAGCTTGATCTTGAGGTTGTGTAATCCAGTATTGTCTTCTGCAAAATTAGTGTGAGTTCAAGCTTATGGGAGTTTCTTATTTTAAATTGGTGCATCACCTGATTAGCCTTCTTAAGAACCCTTTTCCCCCTTCTAACCCTTTTCCCAATGAAAGTTTTATTTCAACAGTAGTTTAGGTGATCCATCGAGAGGAACTAGCCTCTTTAAAAATCCTAGAGACTCAACCTCACCATAGAACACCCACACCCTGAGGTTGTTCCCATGCTTATGACTGGAAGTGGGAGAGCCTGAAAAACTCTCCCACAAAGGTGCAATTTCTAACTATAACAAGGATAATTTCTGAATTCTAGAATTTTTGCAAAACCCTAGGTAAAATGTCAAATCTAATTTTTAGTTTTCAGCAAACCCTAACGCCAAAAGATCACAATAAAGCTGCAATAATCCAATTGAAAACAACAATTTGACCACTTTTCAATGAATAAATATAATGTCTCCAAATAGGACAAATTCACATAAAATGGGTTTTCCCTGAAATCCACAATTCTGAAAATGCAATCAGCAAACCCTAGTTTGCAAAATAAGCTTTTAAAACCCTTGTTAGGCCCTAGTAATCCTAGACACCAAAATGGTAGGGTTTTATGGATGAATCCCAACCAATAACTTGCTCCAAAATAACTAAAAAATTGGTAGAAAATAACCAAAAATTAAATTGCATAAAACAAGTACTTTTTTGCCCAATTTTTAAAGCTCAAATGCCACTTTTTTATGGCAAAAAAATCATCATTAATTATCAAAAATTACAGCTGTTGTTCTAAGTGATTTTCCTCTTCGAACCCCTGCCAAAAATAACCACGAATGCTCGAAAAATACCAAAAAATTATGACTTTTTTTTGGGATAAAAATTGACTCTCCAAGCCAATCGCTCCACTTCCCAAGTGTAGGAAAAATTAGCACAAATTAGAAAGTGAATTCTTGCCTTCCACAAGTGTAAAAATCTTCAAAACCTATCAAATACTTAAATAATAATTCAGAAAATTATTATTTAATTTTCTCCTTCAAACCCTTCACAAAGTCATCCAATTCTTCACACCAACAATCAGCAAATTAGCAAATAAAATCATAATATTTAATTTGCATATTTTAAAGCAAATGAGGCCTCCAAACCCTAGTTCCAAGCTCCCAAGATGTCTCACTCCAATAATATAATTAATTAGCAAGCTTAACATATAAGAAAAGAACCACAAAACTCTCACAAAAATCCACACGAACCCTCCAGAAAAATTCGCCCCACTTCTAAAGCAAGAACAAGATCTCCTTAGCAAAAGATGGTGTCAAAAGACACTTTTTTAGATTGATCAACACCAACGATAGCAAACCTCTATTGGGCATGCATCCCTAGTTTTCTTCAAGCATGAAGAACACTTTTATCAAAATTCAACATGTCCTTCATTGTAGCCTTCGCCATAGTCACCGCATTCGAATTCGTGCTCGAATTTGCCAAGAAAAAAATTCGAAAGCAAAAAATTTGGGATTAAATTCGTGATTAAATTTGGCTAATATAAATATACTTATTTTTTTAAATATATCAACCCACCATTCAAGAAACATTACATTTCATATAAACAAACATGTCCAAATAACTTTGCTTTAATGATAACTAATTTAGATTCATATCAATTGCATTCTCTTCCTACTGATAGTGATAGCTAATAAAATTCAGAACATAGCTTGATGAAGAAATACTACCATATAAAATCAAAACATACAAGTTAATTTAGATTCATATTAATTTGTGTTCTCTTCTTGTTGTCATATAGAATAGAATCTATCCAAAATTTGACTCCAAAATTTATCATAAATTGATTGAAATAACAAAAATATGAAAAACAAGCTGAATACATAATACTATAATAGTAATACCATAATTTAAAATGTTTTTAAAAACATATAGATCATCGGAGTATTATAATTCTCTATGCCATATGGGCTAAGGCCCACTTGTTACATCAAAAAGCTCTAGATCATCTAGAGCGCTGGGCTCAATATCATCATCAGATGCTTCATCATTATCAACCTCATTAACTTCATTTTCTTCTTCAACACCAACAAAATCAGCCTCATCCTCATCACAAGAGTCTTGTAGAAAATCTTTAAGCTTCTTCTTCTTAGAGGATGCATCTCTTGTCAGTTTTTTCATAATCAATCGTAAATTGCTATGAACATAAAAAAGATCCCCTAGTGTTCTTGATAACAACTTATTCTTTTTTTTTATTGAACATGGTCAAAGTTGCTCCAATTCCTCTCACACATCGATGCACTTACTCCTTGACTCAAGACTCGAATTGCAAAATGTTGTAACTCAGGAGTGTCTGCCCCATAGAATCACCACCATTCATCTCCTTCCAGGTCCTCTCTATCATCTATTGCTAATTGGGTTCCAAATAACCCATCTCTCCGGTATGACCTGAGTTGCTCTCTTGTTTTCTTTGCAATGTCTCGACTAGGAACAAGTTTTTCAATCGCTGCATAAATGCCAGCCATGACTTCACGATCACCCTCTCTCTCAATGTGATATAGTGTGGGCTCCAAATAACATGTTGTTACATGCAAATGAGTATGCATCATTTTCCATCTCGCATCAAAAATATCTCACATTTATATTCAGCTTCTACATTATTGAAAGCCTTTTGAATGGCTTCTTTGCAACGGTCCATACCCTCATAAACCATGCCAATGCAAGGAACATCACCATCAACCATGCGAAGCATGCAAACTATGGGTGCACACATTTTTAGAACCTTATTTGCATTTTTTTTTAAATCATGGATTAGGATGATTTGCTCTACATGTTTACCCTTTAGAACCTTTTACAAGAACAGAATCTTCCCACTCTTTGCTAAAAACAACAAACCAAAGAGCTCCTTTTTGCTCAACCACTCTTTTCAAAGTGATAAAGAAATAGGCAAATCTTGTATCAACTGGCTTCAACAACTCCTTGCTTGCATGCCTCCTATATATGTTCAATGTGAGGCGATGATTTTTTATGAAATTCACAATTGTTCTTCCTCTTTGCACTGCCTCGTGTACCCAAAAAAATTTGGCCAAGTCATGGAGTAGTAAATCAATACAATGTGCTGCACAAGGGCTCTAATAAATTTGTGAGTATTTTTTTCTGGCAACTTTCCTGCCCCCACACAATTGTTGGCTCTATTAGTAACAACCTAGACCACATTTTCTACACCAACTTCAAGAATTGCTTCATCCAGAATGTTGAAGATATACTTAGAAGTTTTTTTATGTTCCATGGCATCAATTCCCTTAAGAAATACAACACCTTTAGGGCAATAGACCAACACATTGATCAATGGCCTTTGGTGTATCTCAGACCAACTATCACTCAGAATGGTGCAACCTGTTGACTTTCAAAAGTCTTTGATGCTTGCCAATTTATCAGTGACCTTATCTTCTGATCTCTTCAAAAGAGTTGTCCTCAAAGCTTTTGAACCTGGGGTTGTGTACCCTTTGCCAAATGTTATTGATTGTTGAACAACATTTTTGTAATAAAGACTCTTAGCAACATTAAATGGAATTGTTGATTCGTAAAAGAAATCGGCCCATGCATCATCAACCTGCTCTTTTTCTACAGGTTTCCATAAACTTTTCAGTGTTGTACTTGCTACCCCAATACTTTTGTGTGGCATTGTTGAGCTTGTAGACATGTCGGAGGAGTAAGATGCATGATATTTGGACCTAAAAAGGTCCTCTTCGATTTATTGTTTTTTTTGTGCCCTTTTTTAAGATGCTACTAGTGAACTATTGTAGTCTTTCTCCAATGCTGCTTTTATTTCAAGTGTTACATTTGCACATGCTTCAACAACACCTCCTTTACCGCCTGATATGCCAAGAAGATGATCCATTATCCTTGTTAATGTCCCTGTAAAGGAGTGTTGACATAACTTGCAAGTGATGCTATTAGATTGACCCTCACGGTTCATATATTTTCATCCTTATGCTGATGATTTTGGGGGTATCATGCTGAATTCTGAGGTAGCCTTTAGCCTTTAGGGTAGTGTATGTTTTATGTGCAGACTTGCAGTCATTGTTTGTTATTTGTAGACTGTAAAAAATCTCAACAAATTACAAAACTTTTTTCACCTGTAATAATTTATTAGCTATTAATAATTATCAGATTTTTAATATATTTACGAAAACAAAATTACATTTAAAATTAAAAACAAATGGTCCGTGAAATCTAAGTAGCTTGAGTCATCGTTGGAGCCTGGCATTTATGCATTTATAAAGTATATTGTATTAATAATTATCACAGTACATATTTTAATTTTGAAATTTAAACAATACATACCTGGACCCTGGAGGCTAGAGTTGAAGGGTGCTTGGAAGTGGAATGCAGGAGTTGAAGGCTGCCTGGAGTGGAACGCAAAGGTGGAACCCTAACAGCAAATGAAGAGCTAGAACCCTAATGCAGAGTTGGAACCCTAATTTATGCTAGTCGTGGTCGTGGTCGTGGTCGTGGACTTGTGGTTGAAGCTTCAACGCACGTCGCACACTGCACAAGTCGTGGTCATGGTCATGGTCGAAGTTTCAATGCTAACTGCACTGCACAACTTACAACACATACAGCACAACTTCGATTCATAAACAATAAAATGCAGGTCGTGAAGTTTTAACACAAAAAGTGGAACGCATGTGGTGAGCACAACTTAGCAAAACGAACGCACAACTTAGCAAAACAATGTCATAAATTCACCCCCCCAACGCATTTTCATCACACAACCTTTAAAAAATGAATTTCAACAAATTTTGATGATTTTTAGCAAATTTCTCAGGTTCAAATCGATTAAATTCGTCGTTGAAATTCGTCACGAATTTCAAGGCGAATCTCAACGAATTTTTTTTTCAAGTACGACGAATTCTGAACTAAATCGTTGAAATTCGTTGAATGCAGTGACTATGGCCTTCACCATGTATTTATAACTTCCAAAGGGATGAACCACTTTGGGAAGATAAAACACCTTTCTTTTTCCTTTCTTTAGCTCCCATGTCGACATCTCTTTTTCAAATAATAATTTAATTAGTTGCCTTAATTAAAATAGTAATTAAAATTACTTTAAGGCAAATAAATTAAAAATTAATTCATTTAAGCACTTTAGTGGTAAAAATCACTTTTTAAATAATAATTGCCTTATAATAAAAATCACTATTTCAACAATTAATAAATAACAAATAAAATTTCATTCCCCAAAAGGGCTCTTTTAGTCTATGGAGAAATAGACTAAAGGTCTTCAATAACTGTTTAATCATAATGTGGAAATGGGGACATCATAGTCCTCCCTTCCCAAAATTGCTTGCCCTCAAGCAATCCAAAACAAGGCTTCCTGAATAAAGTATCTGCAACCACATTATTTTTACCTTTTACATAATATCAAAATCATAAGCTTGTTCCTTGCTTACCCATTTTTGTTGCCTATCATTCAGTTCTTTTGGAGGAAGAATCTCAAATTATTGTGATCCGATTTTACAATGAATTTGCCACAAACCAAATATTGCTTGAATTTACTCAAAGCACGCATAACCACCAACATCTCCTTGTCATAAATTGAATAGGTTTTTTCTGAATCCTCGAGTTTTCTACTCTCAAAAGCAATAGGATATCTACCTCATTAGGATAGCCCCTATTATTTCACCTGAAGCATCACACTCAACCACAAAAAGAGTAAAAAAATATAAAATAGCAAGAACTGGACAAGAACACATTACCTTATTGAGATTTTCAAATATTAGTTGGGCTGTTTTGAACCATTGGAAAGCCCATTTTTTAGTAAAGTTAGTAAAGAGGGGAGCAAGTTATGAGAAACCTTTCACAAACCTCCTGTAATAACTACAAAGACCACAAAATCCTCTTAACTGTGTGAGTGTAGAGGGAATAGGCCAATCCATGATAGCTGCAATTTTTTTTGGTCCACTTGCACACCTTGTGCATTGATGACATGTCCCAAATACAAAATTTATGTCAATCCAAACTCACACTTGGATATGTTTGCAAAGAAGGAATGTTGATCTAATGTGCTCAAAACCAAAACCACATGTCTCAAATGCTCCTCCAAGGTTTTGCTATACACAAGAATGTCATCAAAGAAAACTAGCAAAAACTTCCTTAGATATTTGCAAAACATATTGTTCATACATGACTGAAAAGTAGTTGGGGCATTAGTTAATCCAAAAGATATAACCAGAAATTCAAAATGCCCAAAATGACATCTAAAAGCAATTTTATGAACATCTTCTTCTCTTCCCTTGATTTGGTGATAACCGGATCTTAAATCAATTTTGGAGAAATAAGTGGCACCGTGTAACTCATCCGTTAGTTCATCAATCCTAGGTATTGGATACCTATTCTTAATGGTCTTATTATTTAATAACATATAATCAATGCACATCCTTAGAGTGTCATCCTTCTTCT
Organism: Torreya grandis; assembly: GCA_037957365.1. NCBI lineage: Eukaryota > Viridiplantae > Streptophyta > Pinopsida > Cupressales > Taxaceae > Torreya > Torreya grandis. The sequence goes on from JARHVA010001077.1 coordinate 792,791, forward strand.
TCACTAGAACTAAAGAAGCAAAAGGACTCGAGCTAGGCCTTATGTGCCCCACATCAGTTAATTCTTTGATGGTATTCTCGATCTCTTTTTTGAAGGCTCTTGGGTGGCGATAAGGAGTGAGAATAACCGGTTTTGCACCTATTTCCAGGTCAATATTGTGCTCAAAACCTCTATCTGGTGGCAAACTATAAGGTAAATCATCAAAGATATGAATAAGCTTGTCTAAAATAGCTTGAAGCTTACAATGAGGAGGTTGCGTTTTTCTTTTTTCTGAATTTACTGTGATAAAGCAACTTGCTGGCTGAGCAATTTGACTCCTTCTAAAATCCCTTTCCATCCTCTTCATGGACAACTATTGTGGAGCACCATTGGCTAGACCTTTGGGAACCACTTCTTTGCCCTCTTTGAAAAATTTTAGCTCCATAGTTTTATAATTTTGAGTGAAGTCTCCTAAGGAATGCAACCATTGAACACCCAAAATAAATCAATATCTCCAATATCAACAATATAAAAATCATCCATTACCTCATGTTTCCCAAGAGTGAGTGGAAGTTGAGGCAACTTTTTGGAGCAAGAAATAGTGAATCCATCTGCCATAGTCACATTGAAGCTTTTGCAATTCATAGCCTCTAATGCCATCTTCTTAACCAAGCTCTCATCAATGAAATTATGAGTGGCTCCACTATCAACCAAAGTAGTCACTCTTTGACCTTTCAATGTACATTTTATCTTGAATGCATGATACTTGGGAGTTCTTGAAAGAGAAGCAAGTGTACTACTCGAGTCTTGTGTGTCTTCCTCATGTACATGCTCTTCAACTACATTGTCATCATGCCCATCATTAGTATCAATAAAATCAAAATCTGAATCATTATCAATTACCTCAATATAGTAGACATGCTCCTTGCCCATGCAACGGTGGGCTTTGGTCCATGCAAGTGAAACATAAGCCTTGTCTTCTTAATTCATCTCTTTCATCCTTCATATTGCTACTATAGGGCAGCGATCTATGAGGCAGCACAGATGGTGAAAAAGGCTTCTTTTGTGGCTCATTTGGTGGTGCTTTGGGCTGTCCACCTTGTGCTCTTTGTTGCACACTAAAATCAGTCCTTGGCTGCCCTGTATTTGCCCATTCAGGCAGAAAATAAGTGGCTGACCTTTTGGCCCTTCATAGCCCCTATATGCTGAACATTCTAAATCCAATGCCTTAGTGATAGCATCTTGCAAAGAAAGAGGGTTAAAGGCCTTAACAAAGGCTCAATCAAACCCTCAACAATAAAACAATCAACCTCTTTTCACTAATATTCGATACTATAATTGAAACATTTTGAAATTAGCAACATACCTTTCAACATCATACTCTTATTTGAATTGTGCTAAGTCAAAAAAATGTCTCTGGATTTTTTCTATCAAACTTCTACATGATTCTTTTACCAAACTCCTCCATGGTAGTAATAGAATTGTGGCGTTGTGTGATTAGTCCATGAAACCACCACTGATGAGCAATACCCTACAAATGTAGGGTTACGAATTTTTGAGCCTCCTCCTCAAACATGGGGTTAAGTGACAAATATGGCTTCAACTTCTGTTGTTGAAAATATTGTCATTGATGTCAAAGGTCTAGCATTATTGGAGATAAAAGGCCCATTGCATTTAATGTTGTTTTTAATATTCATATCTTGGCTAATGTGTGTTAATATTTATTTAATATTAATGAATATATTTTTGGTTGCATATAAATCAAAAGAGGGCCCATGGAGAAGTCAAAGAGTCACGGGATAAAAGACGAAAGAGGAATGAGAAGCATTTTCATATATGGCCTAATGTTGTTGGAAATATTGTCATTGATGTCAAAGATTTAGTATTATTGATAATAAAGGCCCCATTGCATTTAATGGTGTTTTTTAATATTCACATCTTGGCTAATGTGTGTTAATATTAATGAATTACTTTTGGTTGCATATAAGTCAAAAGAGGGTCCATGGAAAAGTCAAAGAGTCACGGGATAAAAGACGAAAGAAGAATGGAACGCATTTTCTCATGAAGAATCATCTTGAAGAATTCTAAGAGTCACCATGTGAAGACAAAAAGATGTATGGCACATTTTTCATGAAGGGACACTTTGAGATATATGAAAAGTCATCAAGATAAAGACAAAAGTGGAAATGACGCTTTTGCTTATGAGGGGTCACCATATGACTTTTCAAATGCAAGGATACAAAGGGTCATGCAAGTTTGACGTCATTTTTCATGAGGATTGAAGGGTCACAAAGGGTGAATGCCAAAGGTCATTTGAAAAGCTATAAATAAAGAGTTGAGAGGGCATTTGTAATATGCAAGAGAGTGCATGGTTTGTATTTGTTTTCGAAGAGAGAAAAGCAAAAAATATTGTAGAGTTCTATCATTTGTTGAGTAAGCAACATTGAAAGATAGTTGTGTTTTATACACAAGAGGGGTTGGTGCTCACAAATCTTTCTAAGGGGTTGGTGCTCCTGTTGGTTGGTGCTACAAATAGTTGTGTTGATGCTCAGCAAAGGGGTTGGTGCTCCTGCAAGTTGGTGCTTACGAACTTTGTATTTTGAGTTGATGCTCATTCATATATTTGAGATTGTTCTCCGTGGTTTTTTTCACTTTGAGTTTCCACGTAAAAATCTGGAGTATCTCTCTCTCTTGTGTGGTGTAAATTATTATTTCAGTTTTAATACATATTTTGAATGTATGATTAAGTGGTTAAAGAAAAGAAATCAAATTAAATAAAAAAATATATAATATATTGATTCACTCCCCCTTCTCAGTATATTTCATGCTTAACAATTGATATCAGAGTAGGTTCCTTTTTAAAAAGTTTTACAGCTTGAAAGTAGAACGGGAAAGCGCAATCGCTGGATCACATGAAGGATTTTCTACAAATAAGGCAACTTTGTTTGATGGAATGAATTATGTTTTTTTGAGCATAAAAATGAAGACTTATTTGATGGTCCTTGGATTCGACCTATGGCAAGCAATGGTGGAGAAATATGAAGAGCCACAAACACTTGTAACTACTCCGATAGAAAAAAAAAACAAGTGAAAATAATGCTAAAGCTTTAAATGCTATTTTATGTGGTTTATGTGAATCAAAATTTGTTAAAGTTATGCAATGTAAATCTGCTCATGAAACTTGGGTAAAATTTGAGAATATTTATAAAGGTGATGGCAAGGTTTAGCAAGCTAAGCTTTAGACTTTCAAAAGACAGTTTGAAGATGGAAGAGAAAAAAAATATAGCAAGTTATCTTTTGCAGATTGATCAAATAGTTAATCAGATTCAAGGTCTTCAAGAAAATTTAGAAGAATCAACTGTGGTTCAAAAAATTTTAAGATCTCTACCATTGAGATATGATGCAAAAGTTTCGGCAATTGAAGAGATGAAGAATTTAACCAAGCTAAAGATGGATGAGCTTCATGGTATTCTTGCGGCATATGAGATGCGAACTGAACAAGATAAACCCTCAAAAAAAGAAGCTGCTTTCAAGACATCAAAGAGAGAGAAGGTTAAAATTCAAAAATCAAGTGATAGTTCTAGCGATGATCAAGATGACAACGGAGCTCTATTCATTCGCAAGTCAAAAAAGGGCACCGATAAATATCAAAAAAAATTACCTTTTAAATGTTTTAATTGTGAAAATATTAGACATTTTGCAGCTAAATGCCCAAATAAGGGTAATAATGACAATGAAGAAGGAAAGTCTACATACAAAAAAATTTCAAAGGCAAATTCAAGAAAGGATTCAAGAAGAAAAATTTGTATTCTAAAGATCCTAGCTCAGTCAAAGATAGTGGAGTCAGTGACTCAGAAAAAGAAGAGATTTTATTCATGGCCAAACATGAAGATACCTCTGCAAGCAAAAGTACAGATGATCAAGAAGACGAACAGGGTAACGCTGAAGTGAATCTGGAAAGAGAACTCATTTGTACCTTAAAAGATTTAAAAGCTCTTGAAAAGAAGAATCGAAAATTAAAGCCCCAGATCGAGAAAAATGCAAAGGAGTCAAAAAAAATAATTGAAGATCTACAAGCACACTTTGAAAAAACCAAGAAAAATGAAGATCTAACGGCACAATTGAAAATAGTAAGTAAAGAATGTGAAAGATATGTTATTGAAATTGTTTCTTTAAAAACAGATTTTGAAAAAACAAATAAAGCAATCAATGATAGAGCAGTCAATGATTCAAAATTTAAGAATAGCACTAATATGTTGAATAAGATATTAGAAAATCAAAGATCAATGTCAGATAAAACAAATATTGAATTTGAAAAAGAGAAAGAAGAGGTCACTACTTTCACAGACAAAGAAAAACGAAAGAGCTATGCTGAAGTTCTTACCAAAAAAAATGAAGTTAAAAATACAGAAGACATTTCAAATAAAAAACGTTAGAGGAAACAGAGCTACAAAAGGCAATTAAGTCAGAGATACACAAACAGGGCCTATTTTTATGGTTACTGTTTTTATTGTAATGGATATGGTAATAAAAAATTAAAATGTTAAAAAATAGCTAACAGCTTCAGAAATAAGGAGAAGAAAAGTCATGCAGAGTCAAGCAAAAGCCACAACTCTTTTACTCCTCTATCAGGGTTTAATGAAGAGGCCATAATATGTTACAAGTGCAACAACTTCGGACACATAATCCGATACTGTAAAAGTGTGTTTGAGTCAGTCAAAAAATCTCAAAGTTTCAAGGCTCCATCAAGAAGAAAGTTCAGACAGATTCATGGCAAAAAAAACAACCTGAAAAATCTATGTTGGTGCATATAGCTTTGCATGCAAGAAATAAAGAAAAGCCATGGTTCATTGACAGTGGATGTTCGAGGCACATAACAAGAGACGAGCAAGTTCATAACCTTGAAGATCAATGGTGGCGTAGTAAAATTCAGAGACAATGCTACTACCAAAATTATTGAAAAAGGTACACTAAGTCTAGATAATTGTAGAACTAAAATTGAAAATGTTTTGTATGTAGGTCTTAAGCATAATTTTTTGAGTGTAAGTCAAATGTGTGATCAAGGACACACTAAAGTTTTATGCAGAAAGTTGTGAAATTAGAAGAAAAAATTCAGATGTGTTGGTTGCAGATGTTCAGAGAACAGACAATAACTTGTATATGCTATCAGACATCAAAGGTCAAAGATGTTTGAGTCAGATTGAAAAAAGTTGGCTGACATAGGAGAATGGGGCATAAAGTTTGACAATCTTGTCAACATCAGTAAAAAGCAAGCAGTCAAAAATCTTTCAAAGATTATAAAGCCATCTGACACGCTTTGTGAACCTTGTCAGCATGGAAATCAGGTTAGAAGGCGGTTCAAAACAAAAGAGTCCTCGACCATTCAGATGTTAGAGCTTGTTCACACTGATCTATGTGGACCTATGAGAACTCAAAGTACTCAAGGTGAGAAATATTTCATGTTGCTTATTGATGATTTTTCATGTATGACTTGGGTAATATTTTTAAAGAAAAAATCAGAAGCTTTCAGATATTTCAAAGCATTAATTGAGAATGAAACCAATTTGAAGATTAAGTGTCTAAGATAAGATCGAGAAAGAGAATTCATGTCAAATCAATTTATTGAGTTTTGTGAAGACCATGGAATAAAGAGACATTATTCAGCAGCTAGAACTCCACAACAAAATTGAGTAGTTGAACAAAAAAATAGAACAATTCAGGGGATGGCGAGGACAATGCTAAATGAATCCAAGATAGCAGATAAATATTGGAGAGAGACGATTGATACAGCAGTGCATATTCAGAATAAAGCATTATTGAGAGTCAATAGTGACAAGACTCCTTATGAGCTATGGAAAGACAAATCAGCAACAGTTGATTATTTCAGAGTTTTCGACAATAGATATTTCATTAAAAAAATCGATAAAAAACTTAGTAAGTTTGAATCTAGAGCAGATGAAAGTATATTTCTTGGTTATTCTTGAAAAAGTAAAGCTTATAAATGTTATAACAAAAGAACCAAAAAAATTGTTGAAAGTGCAAGTGTCAGAATAGAAGAAGATGGAACACAAAGAATCAATGATCCAGTAGATATTTCTGAAATCATTGAAAATTAAAGTTTTGAAGAATCAGATGAAGATGAGAAGGAGAAAAAGGGCACCAAAACTCCATCTAAATATGTTCAGAGAAATCATAATGAAAGTGACATCATCGAAAACATAAATGAAGGAATTCATACCAGAAGAACGATGGTAAGTGAATATGAATAAGTTAATAGAACTTTTTCAGAAGCTAGACATGATAAGCATTGGGTTAAGGCTATGGATGAAGAATTAAATCAAATAGAAAAGAATGATACTTGGGAATTAGTGCCTAGACCAAAAGATCACAATGTGATAGGAACAAAATGGGTTTATAGAAATAAGTTGAATGAAAATGGAGAAGCGACCAGAAATAAAGCAAGATTAGTATGTAAAGGATATGTTCATATTGAGAGAATAGACTTTACAAAAAAATTTACACCAGTAACAAGGTTAGAGGCTATTAGAATGATTATTGCATATGCAGTGTTTAAAAATTTTAAAGTGTTTCAGATGGATGTCAAATCTACCTTCTTAAACGAGAATCTAGAAGAAAAAGTCTACATTGAACAGCCTGAGGGATTTATTCTCTCAAATATTAGTAGCCATGTATGCAGATTGAAGAAAGCATTGTATAGATTGAAACAAGCTCCCAAAGTTTGGTAGCAAGACTTGATAAGTACCTACAAAATCAAGGTTTCAAGAGAGAATTTGTTGATAATAATCTCTACATCAACACAGAAGGTGAGCATCAATTGATTGTTGTAGTATACGTTGATATCATTTTTAAAAGAAATATTGAAAAAATAACAAAAGAATTTTCTGATAATATACAAAAAAAAATTGAGATGTCTATGCTTGAAGAATTGCCATTTTTTTTAGGATTGCAAATATTTCAGTCAGATAAAGGAATTTTCATATCTCAAAGTAAATATGTCAAGGAAATGTTGAAGAAATTTGGTTTTGACGATTGTGCACCAGTTGACACACCAATGTGTACAAGAAATAAGATGAGCAAAGATGAAGATTCCCCTGTTACGAATCAATCTTTGTATAGATCTATGATTGGCAGTTTTTTATATTTGATAGCATAGAGGCCAGACATCATGCATGCAATAGGTATAGTTGCAAGATATCAGTCATCTCCAAAAGATAGTCATGTTCAGTTGGTGAAGAAAATATTCATATATATCAAGAGAACATTAGATTACAGATTATGGTATTTCACAAGTAGAGATTTCACTTTGGTTGATTACACAGATTCAGATTGGGCAGGGTGCTTGGATAATAGAAAGAGTACAAGTGGAGGAGCTTTCTTCTTTGGTGATAGCTTAGTATCATGACTAAGCAAGAAGCAAAATTCAGTATCACTTTCTACAACTAAAGCAGAATATATTGCAATAGTATTGTGTTGTACTCAAGTGCTTTGGATTAAGCAAACTTTGAAACATATCAAGGTAAAGTATGATGAACCTATTTCTATTTTTTGTGATAACACAAGTGCTATAAATATTTTGAAGAATCTAGTGATGCATTTAAGAACAAAACATATTCCCATTAGATATCACTTATTGAGAAGCAGGGTGCAGATCAATAGGTTAAGATGGAATATATCAATACTATAAAACAGATTGCAAATATTTTCACAAAAGCACTACCAAAAGACACATTTGAGTATCTACGAGAGTTGGGAGTAATTTTTTTTACTTCCTACCATTGAGGTTCAGCATCAGTTGAAGGGGAGCTAAGTGTTAGGTCTAGGTAGGCCCTTTGCCATTGATGTCAAAGGGGAAGAATAACAGGTACAGGGATAGGTGCAGAAACAGGTACAAATTGCTACAATAAGGGAGAGTTATTGTATGTTTTTTAGATGATAGTATGTGCAGATTTCAGGATGTGGCAGTTTCAGTTTGAGGTTGTCATCAATGACAAAGGGGGAGATTGTTGAAAATATTGTCATTGACGTCAAAGATCTAGCATTATTGGTGATAAAGACCCCATTGCATTTAATGTTTTGTAATATTCATATCTTGGATAATGTGTGTTAAAATGTATTTAATATTAATGAATATATTTTTGGTTGCATTTAAGTCAAAAGAAGGCCCATGGAGAAGTCAAAGAGTCACGAGGTAAAAAACGAAAGAAGAATGGGACGCATTTTTTCATGAAGAGTCATCTTGAGGAATTCCAAGAGTTACCATGTGAAGACAAAAGAGGTATGACGCATTTTTGCATGAAGGGACACTTTGAGGAATATGAAAAGTCAGTAAAATAAAGACAAAAGAGGCAAGGACGCTTTTGATTATGAAGGGTCACTGTATGACTTTTCAAATGCAAAGATACGAAGGGTCATGCAAGTTTGGCACCATTTTTCATGAGAATTGAGGGGTCACAAAGGGTGAATGCCAAAGGTCATTTGGAAAGCTATATATAAAGGGTTCAAAAGGCATTTGTAATATGCAAGAGAGTGCATAGTTTGTATTTGTTTTCGAAGAGAGAAAAGCAGGAGATATTGTAGAGTTCTATCATTTGTTGAGTAAGCAACATTGAGAGATAGTTGTGTTTTATACACAAGAGGGGTTGGTGCTCACAAATAGTTGTTGTGTTGGTGCTCAGCAAAGGATTTGGTGCTCCTGCAAGTTAGTGCTTGCAAACTTTGTATTTTGAGTTGGTGCTCATTCATATACTTGAGATTGTTCTCTGTGGTTTTTTCCACTTTGGGTTTTCACGTAAAAATCCGGTGTCTCTCCCTCTCTCTCTCCCTCTCTTGTGTGGTACAAATTATTATTTCAGTTTTATTACATATCTTGAATGTATGATTAAGTGGTTAAAAAAAAAAAATCAGATTAAGTATAAAGATATATAATATACTAATTCACCCCCACCTCTTAGTATATTTCGTGCTTAACAATCATCTCCATTGTTTATGTAAAACATATGAGTCTCATTTCAATGCTACTACGTTCAAGTCCAAGAGAAACAAAGCATGTACAATTTACATTTACAATCTAAAAGAATATGATATGTGACCTGACTGTAATGACAACAATATGAGTAAATATCTCACAAAACCTTTTTCCACAATTTAACAAATCCTAAGGTTTTAATTCATTCTTCTACAAGTCTTAACGATCCTTCTAGCATGTAAACATGGGATCTGAGCCTTGACACAAGCAGGGACAACCTCCAAGACTATGTTATGTCTCAAGTGCAAATCTAAATGACTAAATAGATTATCATAGTTCATGTCACCACATACTTGACGAACACAGAGATAAGAGCCATTGGTTGCTCTCCCCATTATTACAAACAAGACAATTTCTCCACTTACAAGAACGAGAGGGCTCAATGAGCATGCATAAGTCTATAATAGCATTGCCGCAACAAGTTGTCATTAACAATCATCATAATATAAATAGTACTCTAAGCTCAGGACTAGTACAAAAATCATCTCTCTACTTGATCAAACAAGTATTGACAAATTTATAAATTGTTTACAACCTTTTTTAAACAAGGAACTTGTTTTCATGGTGCTAATTACATCACTGAACAGAAAAATGATCAACTGGAGTGTAATGTCCCCAAATGGGACAATTAGGCCAAGATGGGGTTTTCCAACAAACCTTAAGATAAATCTGAAATGAAATATGAATTCTGAAAATAAAACCAACAAAACCTAGTGCCAATCAAGATGCAATATATATCCTCAATGCTTATTTCAAACACGGACCCTGGATGCCAAAGAGCCAAGACTAAATACTAGATTCTAGCCACTAATCAATTCAGATTTCCTCTCACAAACATGCTAAATTAATGTCAATTTATTCCCGATAAATGTTGTAATAAAATACCTCTTTCGTTGCTCCTTGTGAGATGAGTTTATCACCTATTTTGGTTCCCTTCAACTCTGAATTTGTATGAACTCACAGTCACCTGATACTTGCTCCAAACACTTTGAAACCCTTGCAAAACACTTGAAGAAATACACTAAAAATACTATCAAAAGACGTGGCCTTGAACGCCCCTTGTTAGATGCTCACATCCATTTCCAAACCTCTCTAATCAAATTGTTACACTCAGAATATTAGCAGCTATAATTATTGATGAGTATGCAATTCCAAACCCTTATATAATTTTTCCAAACAAGCTGGAACTAATTATAAAAATAGGCAAAAATTATAGGGATTAATTTACCTTCTTTTAAGGTCAAATAGCACTCTATAATGTCCACAAAATTCCCCAAGGAGGATTGTTCCACTTGGAAAATATTACAACTAATTCCCTGAATGTTCTAGGGTATTGAGTGGCCCTCACAACCCTGCAAAACCACTCGACACAAATCGCCCCAATTGAAATAAATTAATAAAAATACCACCAAACCCTAGAAGAGGGTTTTAATGTAGAACTCTCTAAAGAAGGGTCTTCAATACACCAAGAAGTTCGCCACCCTAGAAATGGATCCAAACCATGCAAACAACGTCCAAAAGCAAGTCGCTCCACTAGGAAAAATTATGTAAATAATTTTTTTAATTAATTCTCTTATTTTTAGCGCTCAATTATTTATAATTTGTCTTAATTAGCTGAAACTTAAAAAAATTGTATCTTCTAGAATATTGGGAATTTCAATGCAAATGTTAGCTCAAAATGATCACAAAAATAGTAGCTTTCAAACAAAATTAGAATCAAAATTTTCCCTCCATGGGAAGTCCCTAAAAAATAGTTTCAAAGTTACAAAAACCATAGTTACAGCCCTAGATTCTTCCAAAATCAACAAAACTCTTAAAACCAAGTTCGCTCCCCTCTTTGACCTACAAATCATTTATTTTCAGCTCTCCGAAGGGTTTGCAATAATTCTTTGATGAAGGTGGTGTCCAAAGACACCTCTATAGGTCCTCTTGCATACAATTATGCATAATTATGATGCAATTACAGCTTTTGAATAGAGCTGCCCTGATAGAAGAATGAAGGTTTTCGTCCCCAAACTCCTTGGTGCACTTGAAAGTTTTCGTCCTTAAGTCACTTGTTCAAGCTTGACATACTTGCACAAGAATTTCAATATCCGAAAAATGCATAATCTTCTAATGAACAACTCACCTTCCTTCTATTTCCATGCCCCAAGTGTAACATCCAAAATAGGAGGAAAATTCTCATTTTTAAAATATTAAAAGAATCTCCTTATGATTTCACTTTAACCCTCAAATGCCCATGACCCTTAAAAATCCCCTAACTTAAGTGGAAATTAGATTATTATTATTACTTTATTTTAAGTATTCAAAAATACTTTTTATTTTAGTAATAATATTATTTAATTTCAAAATGGGGACATTACATGGAGTCATGACTACAACGACATAACAAGAACATTTAGCATTTGAGTCATGATGACAAGTGACAACATATGAAGCCTTATCAGGGATGACAATGAGCCCTACATTGGTGGCCCTCTCCACCCCCAACCATCAATAGACAACTAAACCCTAAGCATAACAATATCAATCCTAATTGGTTGTCATGACTCAAACTGTAGTATTTTTAGCTTATAGATAGGTAATCACAATGAAAATATATATAAGATCACAAATAGCAGAACACTAGCATGAAACAAGAGTGGGGTGGAGATGAACTAAGTCCAATCACAAGGACTCGAGTTGTATAGGGTGGGTAAGCTCCTGTCTCTAGTTCCAACAAATGCTTGCGTACCAATTCTGTAATGTCCCCATTTGCACATCATGATTAAACAGGGATTGAAAACCTTTAGTCTATTTTCTCATAAACTAAAGAAACCCTTTTGGGGGATTACATTTTATTAGTTATTTATTAATTGTCGAAATAGTGATTTTTATCATAAGACAATTATTATTTAATAGAATATTTAAAAAGTAGTTTTTATTATTAAAGTGCTTAAATGAATTAATTATTAATTTATTTGCTTTAAAATAATTTTAATTACTATTATAAAATTACGGCAATTAATTAATATATTACTCAAAAAGGAGATGACGACATGGGAGTAAAGCAAGGGAAAAGAAAGGTGTTTTATCTTCCCAAAGTGGTTCACCTTATTTGGAAGTTATAAATACATGGCGAAGGCTACAATGGAGGATATGTTGAATTTTGATAATTATTTCCTCATGCTTGAAGAAACTATTGGGATGTATGCCCAATAGAAGTTTGCTACTTATGGTGTTGATCAATCTAAAAATGTGTCTTTTGACACCACCTTTGCTAAGAAGATCTTGTTCTTGCTTTAGAAGCAGGCGATTTGCTTTGGAGAATTTGTGTGAATTTTTGTAAGGGTTTTGTGGTTCTTTTCTTGTATATTAACCTTGCTAAATATTTATCCTATTTTTGCAAGTGGAGCGAATCACCTTGAAAGTTTGGATCTAAGGTTTGAAGGTCTCTTTTGGTCTATTATAAGCAAATTAAATATTCTGATTTTATTTGTTATTTTTCTACGTGTTGGTGTGAAGATTTGGAAGAGTTCATGAAGAGTTTGAAGAAAAAAATTAAATAATAATTTTCAAAATTATTATTTAATTATTTTGATAGAAAACGAGGGTTTTTAGAATTTTAGAACAATTTTTGGCAACCTCATAGAAGAAAAATTCTGAAATTATTTTTGTTTGATAGCCATTATTTTTATGATCAGTTTGAGCTCTTGTTTGCATCATAATTCTAAATATTGAGAGTTATAAATTTTTGAATTTTTCCGTTGTTATAGGAAATAATAATTGTCGAGAACAGATTTGCAAGGTTTTCGTTCTGAATTTATTATTGCAGTAATTTTTTGAGTATTGGCGATTGGATTGGACTAAGCTTGAGCAAGGGTTAGAGTGAGAAAGAATAAATTCATTTCAGCAAGTGTGGTGCTAGGGTTTAGAGGATTGAAACATCAATTTCAAGCTCTTTCTTCATTTCGGCAAGAGTCATTAGTGGCCAAATTCACTAAGTATTTATTTCAAGGTGAATTAGAGTTAATTTTCAATTTGGAGGTGCAATTGCAGTAGCTAGGGTTTGCTGATTTTTAATTTTAGACTTTCAAAAATTATAGATTTTGGGGAAAATCCCTTTTTGATTAAATTGTCCCACTTGGAGACATTGCAGTGGTATTAGAGCACCAATCTTGTCTAGCCTTTGAGAGTTTGTGTTTGCAGATTTGAATGCATAGTCTAAAAATCATGGAGTTAATGAGTGAAGATGAATTTAGAACAAAGCTTCACAAATTAAGAAAAAAACTTGAGCATCCACATCATTTAAAAAATGTTTTACTCAATATTTTGAAGGAAGCAGCGAAATGTTTGTCCATAATAGGACAATCAGATTCTAAGTCTATGTTTTGGATAATGAATCCTTTGATGGTTTATTTGGCTAGACCCAAGATTTTGAGACATTCAGATTCGGATGTTAGACTTGTAGCTATCACTTGTATTAGTTAAATTACAAGGATAATAGCTTCGGAACAGCCATACAGTAACAACATCATGAAAGAAATATTTCATTTGATGGTGGAAAGTTTTGAAGGTCTTGGTGACATCACAAGTTCTTTTACTAAGATGATCACTATTCTAAAAAATATGGCAAAGGTCAGATCTTGTGCGTTAATATTGGATTTAGAGTGAAATACGCTTATTCTTGAAATGTTCCAACATGTTCTTACAATTGCAAGTAAAAATTCTATAGAAGATATGATAACTTCCATATAAAAGGTGACGACCTTAACACTCAATGAAAGTGATGATCTTTCCGAGCCATTGTTGTCTATCTTATTGGCAGGTTTAAGGTTAGAAAAGAATAAATTTTTAGTTGCCCAAATGTTGTTTGAAAAAGTTGCAAATATTTGTGAGGAAAAATTAAGGCCTTATTTGATAGTGGAGCACATAAAAGAAAAAAGTATTGAACTACATCGAGAGTTGGAGAAAAAGAATGAAGGGACAGCCCTTCATGAAGAGGCCAATAAAATAGAAAAATCAGATTTGAAGAAGGAAGGTGAGCTACCAAAAGATGACACTTTGGGGCAGCCCATAGGGGTGCAAGTGGATGATAAAAGAGGAGGAAACCAAGGAGCATGAAAGAAAAGAAGTGCAAGGTAAGGATCTTTTATTGATAAGAGATGTTTGTTTATCTTCTAATGATTGTATACATGACAATGAAGTCATTAAAAGTGATAAAATGAAAGATATGGTTTGCAAATTGAGGCACGAGGATTCCTTGATTCAAGTTCACAATTATTGGCATCGAGAGGTATGGGATTCTGGTAATGTTCTGAGTTTTACAAAGATTCTCAATTATGATTTTAAATTCTTTATGACTAATTCCATGGGAATAAAGAAAAAATCAAAATCGTTTGAGGCATAGAGGAATATAGGCATTCACAAATTAACATTGGAACTAGAATTTAAGATGGGAGATTATAAGGATATTTTGCATGATTTGAATGACACGAAGGCTCCTTTATCTTCATCAATCAATATGATAGGAGGATATTTTATGAGTATGATCAAGAAGGATGAAAAGAACAATGATAAGGCTGTTATGAGACATCATGGAAAGCCATATGCTTGCAAAAGAGGGGACGCTACAACACAATTGGTAAGTTTACCTAGTTCTGATTTTTATACTGCATATGTTGAATTGAAATCTGAATTTTATGACTCAGAAAATTCAAAGACATCTAGTCAATTCCAACCCTTACATACAAGCATAATATTGTCTTTTCGAAATATGTTTCGATTCACAAGGAGAGTTCATGCATGGACAAAATCTGAAATCAATTGCTCCCAAAATTCTGAATTAACATGACAGGTACAATAGTATATAAAAATGGATAAAATTCAGTATTGGTGGGGTTTGTTTGATGATGGATACATATGTGAGGAAACTAAAAAAGGGCAGCCAAGGGAAGGACATACATCTTTCATAAGGGGATCCCTACCAATGGGTTTAGATGGTTATAATATGCATTTGCAAGGTATGTTTTCCATGTTGGTTAAGCTTTTTTTTTTCCCTAAAAATGGAAGGACTATATTTTCAAGATGAAAAAAGATTGATATGGAATAAAGGTCCCAACACACCTTGGAATGCACACTATGGGAGCACACATCCTGTAGTGTTTTTCCATGAGATGAATTTAATTATGGGCAGCCTTGCTAAGCATATTAATTTGATTTTGTTTTGCAGTCATAATCTTCTTCATACGGGGCATAAGTCCATGATGGTTTGTTGGGGAAGCATGGAGTAGAGAGCCCATTAAGGATCAACTTGGTAATGAACAAATTAAAATTTCTGAGTAGAGACATGGCTGTGTTTTACTATGAAAGCCAACATATTTGTTTGCACAATATATGGGAAGAGGTTTTAACTCATAAAGGGACCTTGTGGATAAGTTCAAAGCATGATAAAAGGTATGATTGCTACTATTTTGAGTTGTGTGACACATTGAGTTATTTTAGATAGCATACTAGGTACAAGAATGGCAAGGTACGAAGTTCTAATGGCATCCCACAAATCATGGGAAGAGGAGAGAATGCAAGTATTAATTATGAATTTTGTCATCATGAAAAATCAGAATTAGACATGTACTTACAGCAGTATCATGGAAGAAAGATTGATTTTTGGGGACTCTTGATGAGCTTATGGAGTGTTACATGAATGCATGGGAATGTTGATAAGGGGCAGCTTTTGGAAAGGCACATGGCATGCACAAGAAGGCCCATATATGATGAGTTGAACTACTTTGAGGCCTCACATCATGGTAAGTTGACAAGATGGTACCTAGCTGATTTCTTTTTGCATGATTGGAGAATTATAGCATGGCATTTGGAAGGTCATTACCCATGGGGCAACAAGGTAATCAAATTCTATTATGTTTTTTATTCTAATTTTTTGCCACATATCACTTCTTTGGAGGATATAAGGGATAGGAGCTTCCTCATCCACCACCTGGTATTGAAAGGGATGGTTGATTGGGAACATGTGGAGCCTTTGGAAGGCTATGAGGACACATCTAGCACTTGGAGGTAGCCCCCAAAGTAAAAGAACAGTAGTATGAAGAAGCCATTTGAGGATTTTCTTCAGTGAAAAACAGGTAAATGTGGACATTGTTTGATAAGGAATGTTGGAACACTCACTTGGATTTTGCAATTGCTTGAGGACAAACAATTTTGGGTGGGAAGGACTGTAATGTCCCCATTTCCACATCATGATTAAACAGGTATTGAAAACCTTTAGTCTATTTTCCCATAGACTAAAAGAACTCTTTTGGGGGATTATATTTTATTAGTTATTAATTGTTAAAATAATGATTTTTATTATAAGACAATTATTATTTAATTAATTGAATATTTATAAAGTGGTTTTTACCACTAAAGTGCTTACATGAATTAATTATTAATTTATTTGTTTTAAATTAATTTTGATTACTATTTTTAAATTAAAGCAATTAATTAATATATTATTCAAAAAGGAGATGTCGGCATGAGAGCTAAAGCAAGGAAAAAAAAACGTGTTTTATCTTCCCAAAGTGGCTCACCCTCTTTGGAAGTTATAAATACATGGCGAAAGCTATAATAGAGGATACACTGAATTTCGATAATTTATTCTTCATGTTTGAAGAAACTATTGGGATGTATGCCTAATAGAAATTCGCAACCTTTGGCGTCGATTAATATAAAAAGGTGTCTTTTGACACCACCTTTGCTAAGGAAATCTTGTTCTTGCCCAAGAAATGGGGCAATTTGCTTTGGAGAGTTCGTGTGAATTTTTGTGAGGGTTTCGTGGTTCTTTTCTTGCATATTAACCTTGCTAAATATTTATCCTATTTTTGCAAGTGGAGTGAGTCACCTTAGAAGCTTGGATCTAGGGTTTGAAGGCCTCGTTTGGTCTATTTTAAGCAAATTAAATATTCTGATTTTATTTGCTAATTTGATTTGGAAGAATTCGTGAACGGTTTGAAGAAGAAAATTAAATAATAATTTTCAAAATTATTATTTAATTATTTTGACAGGAAACTAGGGTTTTTAGAATTTCGGAGCAATTTTTGGCAACCTTCTCATAGAAGGGAAATTCCGAAATTAGTTTTGTTTGATAGCCATTATTTTTATGATTAGTTTGAGCTCTTGTTTGCATCATAATTCTAAATATTGAGGGAGTTATGAATTTTTGAAGTTTTCGGTTGGTCATAGGAAATAATAATTGTTAAGGGCAGATTTGCAAGGCTTTCGTTCTGAATTAATTATTGCAGTAATTCTCTGAGTATTGATGATTGGATTGGACTAAGCTTGAGCAGGGATTAGAGTGGGAAAGAAGGAATTCATTTCAGCTAGTGTGGTGCTAGGGTTTGGAGGATTGAAACATTCATTTTAGGTTCTTTTTTCATTTCAGCAAGATCTATTAGTGGCTAAATTCACCAGGTATTTATTTCAAGGTGAATTGGAGTTAATTTTCAGTTTGGAGGTGCAATTGCAACAGCTAGGGTTTGTTGATTTTTAATTTCAGACTTTCAGAAATTGTGGATTTTGGGAAAAACCCATTTTTGGTTAAATCGTCCCATTTGGGGACATTACAAATTCCCTATCTCTTGTCATTTGCTTATTGGTTGAGGCAAGAAAATAGAATCAGAATTATGAATCTCTCCACAGTTATATGAGTGAATTATGAGGCCATTATACAAATCTCTCCCGTATATGAAAGGTAAAATAGAAGCAACAAAAATTACAGCTCAGGGCCATGGAAGGCCTATAAACTTCTCATGCCCTGGCCTTGTCCAAAGTGTCAACATAGTATCATAAGTCAGAAACTCACTTTACAACCCTATTTGCCCCTACCCATGTCTTCATGCTAGGGTTTTTACTATGAAAACTTCTATATTTATTGGTCAAAATTTTTGTATATAAGAATGACCAACATGTATTCACAACCAATCAAGTTTAATTCCTTATTTACAATTTGTTTAGTACTAGGGATTCCACTTTGTAGCCCAATACATTATTCAATGAAACATTCTCAAACATACATAAACTCTAGGTCTTAGCCTTGTGAGTATTCTATACATATGAAGCAAAGCATCATATCACTTTTCTTAGATACTTGTAGATTATTTTACAACTTTAGATATCATTCATAGTCCAACCTTATATCCAAGGGAATCACAATTGAACATGAATCTTATCTAATCACCCAACAAGGGATGCATAACGGTATTTGCATTTACTCCAAAAGTTCCTATACTTTCCTTCACTCACAACCTTGTTTCCTCCTTTGCTTCCAATACCATAAATCTCTCTTACCTAGCCATATGCATGGCCCATTTCCATCCTACCTTCTCTTTTTATAACAAACCCTTCTCTATTTTCCTCCTAGATTTTTATATATAGAAACTCCATCAATGGATTGCCATCCATTATCAACATCTTGGTCCCAAAATAACCATACATACTATTTCTTCCACTTCCACTACATCTTTATTACTTATTTCTCAGTTCCATTGTCACATATATTCTTGGATTAGCTCATCTATGGAGCATGCCATGCAAAAAATGGCTAAACAATCCAAAAAATTATTGCAGACCAATCCCTTTAGATGCCCCTAGGTTTTAGGAGTTTTCTCCATGTTGAACACCAAAAGCACTAAAAATGTAACTCTTCCTTCCATGCATTCAGATGGATCCATTTTAATTATGCCTAAAAAACAACCACAAGGTATTTTATTCCATCTTGAAATCATGGTCCATATCTCCTTTTCACTTAAATCGTTTAAAACCATCATTAGATTATGGCAATCATAGCATCCCACAATCCCATGCAACTTAGGGATTAATTTTTTTAAACATTGCTGCATAAATCTCAAGCCATATAGGCTTTAATAAATATTTCAAATATAGATATAATCAAGTTAGCATCAAGGCCACAATAGGATTTGGAGTCCCCATTATGTTAAGAGATCCAAGAGATGCACAATTATCCCTCCAAATTGGATCATCAAGTCATGGATCCTTAATATTGCATTTAGTAAACCAACCCATCATACAACGACAATATAGCAACCATAAGTAATCATAGTAGTCATATATAGCAGAAACATATCAATCTAATATTCTTAAGATAAAAAGGCCAAGGTCAAAACAAGAGGATAGGCCACAACCACCTAGACCTAGAACATAGAAAACAATTATTAAATTAACCGTGTTGCGAATGGTTTAGTTGTCGACCTAGCTTGGTCCACCACCCCTGCACCACCTACACCCATGAAAATTCATTAGTAGCATCTACAAATACTTCTATGGCATACAATCACAAGTAGCAAAGACATTTGTAACCTCATAAATCTCACATACAAGATCATAACAATAATGTGAATCAAATATGCAAAGTATAGAATAATAACAATCCACGAAGTGTCAATGTAGCACTCAATAGTATCACATTAGGATCAAAGTGTCAATCCAAATATCAACCAATGTTCACCCACAACTATAACAGATTCTCTTAAAAAAATATGCCAAGGAGGGGAAATTATATCCTCCCAATCTTTCCAGGGAGCGTTATGCTTGCTAAATTGGTTGCATAGGACCAATACCCAGTGTATGTCTCGATTTTTCAACTTAATGCTATGATGGTCCAATATCTGCACTAGCTCTAGAAGAATTGATTCCTTGTTGTCCACCTATAAGTCACACCAATTAATTACATGTGAGGGGTCATAAACACATTTCCAAAATAAAGCTATATGAAAAACATTGTGAATTTTAGAGAGGGTGACAGGGAAAGTCTATAAGCTACATGGCTAATTTTGTCCACAATGTTGAAAGGACCCACAAATCTTGGAGCAAGCTTTGAATATTTTTCGAACTTTTCTTTGGACGAACATGAAGAAACACTTTATTCCCAACGTGAAACTCTCTAGGGGTTCTCTTTAGATCAACATAGCTCTTTTGTCTATCCGAGGCTTCCTTCAGCGTTTGCCAAATAATCTTCATTTGTGAGTCGTACTTACGAAGTAACTCAGGACCCACTGTCACTTTGTTATCTACTCCATCCCATCCAAGTGGATTCCCACACTTGCAACCATACAAGGCCTCGAATGGTGCCATCTTCAAAGTAGAGTGGTAGTTGTTGTCTTAGGCAAGTTTTACCAAATGAAGGCAGTATTGCCACTTATTTTGTTGATCTATTACATAGATGCACAACATGTTTTCAACAACATGGTTTACCTATTCAGTCTAACCATCTGCTTCTAAATGGTGGAATGAACTAAAGTTCAGTCTTGTACCAAAAGTTGTCGTCAAGGTTGTTTACTAGTCTATTTTCCATGTTTTCTATGAATTCACTATAATCCTCTATGTTTCCTATTTGTCTTAATCCTAAACTTTGTCTAAAATCTCATTCTGTGGGGCAAACCTTCTGTCCATTGTGTTTTTGAGTATCAATAGGACCTTGGTTGGTTTCAGATTTTGTTTGAAGACTATTGAACCATTCAACTGCCAATACCTTAGGTCAAAGCACTGCAATGTCTGTAAATAAACACATTCACGCACACACACATACACACACACACCATAGTTCTAAAACTTGCCAAATATTGTCGATTTCTCGCAATCAAGCAACAAAAAGATATATCGGTATGAAAATCGCATTACAAAAATCGTTGATTACTCGACGCTTTTCACCAAGCAATAACTGTGATTACTCGGCAATTTTAATCTGTCACTTGCTCACTGTGTTAATACAAACCCACGGGAAACAAAGTAACATGGTTTTATCATTTTAGGGCGAGATTACTAAGCGTTGTTCCCAGTTGCAGTTTGATGACTCAAGACAATGAGATTTGAATCAGGATTTACACTATATACTGCTCATTCCTTTTGTTATATCATCAACTGATAGATCTATTGTTATATGAGTAGTTCCTGGTTTCCTGCCCCCTGGTATCGTTATATCATCACAATTGCTGGCACTTGATAATATTGAATTGAAACAACTTCTATAACAATTGCTCATTGAATATTGTTATTGATATTTCAACTCACGTTGAATAGTCCTGGACTCTAGTTTTATATTAACGCAACAGGTGAGTCCAGGTCAATAAAACCTAGTGATTTGGTAGTTATATTTGTATATCAACGATTCAGGATCTAAAATCTATCCATTGTTTGTAACTTTGAAGTTTGTGCCAAGGCTTCCATGGTTATCCATAGTCTCAGCAGTGGAATTTGAATATCACAGTGTGATAGTATAGTCATTTCAAGGCTTCAACTTCAAACTCTACATTTGTTTCTCATGTCATTTAACAATGTAGAACAGTCACTTCATTGCAAACCCTAACCACTTTTTTCAGTTCAAGGCTTCAAGTTCAAACTCTATATTCAGATCTGGGCTTGCATATTTTATTGGAGTTTCGCCAACATTTATTGCTTCATAAATTGCTGGAAAATAGGCATTAATTTTGGATATATATTTAGTAATTTTGGGCTGATTATTGGGTCATAAATTTGCATAATTTGAAGTGAAGAAGCAAGTAATTAATTCTACAATTTCCTTTCATCTTTGATGTGTAGGGTTTGAAGGGAGACTCTCCTTTCATTGCCTTATTTATTGTGATGTCCCCATTTCAACATGATTAAATAGGTATTAAAGACTTTTAGTCTATTTCTCTATAAACTAAAGGAGCCCTTTTGGGGAATGAAATTTTATTTGTTATTTATTAATTGTCGAAATAGTGATTTTTATTATATGACAATTATTATTTAATTAATCTAATATTTAAAAAGTGGCTTTTACCACTAAGATGCTTAAATGAATTAATTATTAATTTATCTTAAAGTAATTTTAATTACTTTTTAATTAAGACAACTAATTAATATATCATTCGAAAAGATGTCGCCATGGGAGTTAAAGCGAGGAAAAAGCAAGGTGTTTTATCTTCTCAACGTGGTTCGTCCCTTTGAAAGTTATAAATATATGGTGAAGGCTAGAATATAGGACATGCTGAATTTTGATAAAAGTGTTCTTCATGCTTGAAGAAAACTATTGGGATGCATGCGCAGTCAAGGTTCGCTATCGTTGGTGTTGATCAATCTAAAAAAGTGTCTTTTGACACCACCTTTTGCTAAGAAGATCTTGTTCTTGCTTTAGAAGTGGGGTGAATTGCTTTGGAGAGTTCGTGTGAATTTTTGTGAAGGTTTTGTGGTTCTTTTCTTGCATGTTACGATTTCTAATTAATTATACTATTTTTACAAGTGGAGCGAACCACCTGGGGAGCTTGGATCTAAGGTTTGGAGGTCTCATTTGGTCTAAAATATGCAAATTAAATATTATGGTTTTATTTGCTAATTTTTTTGTTTGTGTGAAGAATTGGACAAATTTGTGAAAGGTTTGAAGGAGAAAATTAAATATTATTTTTCAAAATTATTATTTAATTATTTGATAGGTTTTGAAGATTTTTCCACTTGTGGAAGTCAAAATTTCACTTTCTAATTTCTGCTAATTTTTCCTGCACTTGGGAAGTGGAGCGATTGGCTTGGAGAGTTAATTTTGGCGATTCTATCCCCAAAAAAAGTCGCTGTAAATTTTTTATATTTTTCAGGTATTCGTGGCTATTTTTGGCAGGGGTTCAAAGAGGAAAATCACTTAGAACAGCAGTTGTAATTTTTTATAATTAATCAAGATTTTTCTGTCATCAAAAAGTGGCATTTGAGTTTCAAAAATTGGGCAAAAAAGGTACTTGTTTTGTGCAATTTAATTTTTGGTTATTTTTTTACCAATTTTCAGTGATTTTGGAGCAAGTTATTCGTTGGGATTCATCCATAAAACCCTACCATTTTGGCGTCTAGGGTTTATAGGGCCTAACAAGGATTTTAAAAGCTTGTTTTGCAAACTAGGGTTTGTTGATTGCATTCGTCCCATTTGAGGACATTACAGTGGTATCAGAGCACTGATCTTGTCTACCGGTGAGTTGGTTGTTGGATGGAAATAGGAAAAGAGTACATAGTTTATCAGAAGACGAAAAAAACTATGGGGGACCAAGAGCAAGGGTTTTCTTCAAAAAAAATTAAGCTTATGCAAAGCTTAATCAAAGAAATCCAAAAAAAAATTCAACAAACTTTGAGTGTACAAATTGCAACTTTGTTGAAAGATACTACTATTCCAAGGAAACATCACCCCTTCAATGGAGGACATTCAAATAATAATGAGAGGGTTCCCATTAACCCCCCTCAAAAATTCTTCAAGGCCACCTTTTTGCAAAAAGAACCAATAATAGAGAAAAGAACGTCAAGGGAGGATATTTTGGAGATTCGTCAAGGAGAATATGCAGCCCTAAGTTTGGCCATGCAAAATCTTGACTTTTCGGGATTTTTGTGAGATGAAGGAACCAAATCAAAAGCTCCTAATATGCAGCCCTACAAAGACTTGCAACAAAGGTTGGGTAAGATTTCTCTTCCAATTTTTTATGGTACTAATAAACTTCATATGAGATCTTGGATACAGATGTTAAGCACGAAATACATTGAGAGGGGGGTGAATCAGTATATTATATATCTTTTTACTTAATCTGATTTATTTTCTTTAACCACTTAATCACACATTCAAGATATATAATAAAATTGAAACAATAATTTGCACCACACAAGAGAGAGAGAGACCATATTTTTACGTGGAAACCCAGAGTAAGAAAAACCACAAAGAACAATCTCAAGTATATGAATGAACACTAACTCAAAATACAAAGTTCGCAAGCACCAACTTGCAGGAAGACCAACCTCTTTGTCGAGCACCAACACAACTATTTGTCAGCACCAACCCCTCTTCTGTATAAAACACAATTATCTCTCAATGTTGCTTACTCAACAAATAATAGAACTCTACAATATCTCCCGCTTTTCTCTCTTCTAAAACAAATACAAACCATGCACTTTCTTGCATATTACAAATGTTTTCTCAAGCCTTTATATATAGCTTTCCAAAAGACCTTTGGCATTCACCCTTTGTGACCCTTCAATCCTCATGAAAAATGGCGTCAAACTTGCATGACCCTTCGTATCCTTGCATTTGAAAAGTCATATGGTGACCCTTTATAAGCAAAAACGTTCTTTCCTCTTTTGTCTTTATCTTGGTGTGACTTTTCATATTCTTCAAAGTGTCCCTTTATGGAAAAATGCGTCATACCTCTTTTGTTTTCACATAGTGACTCTTGGAATTCATCAAGATGACTCTTCATGAGAAAATGCATCCCATTCCTCTTTCTTCTTTTATCCCGTGATTCTTTGACTTCTCCATGGGCCCTCTTTTGACTTATACGCAACCAAAAACATATTCATTAATATTAAATATATATTAACACACATTAGCCAAAATATGAATATTAAAAACACCATAAAATGCAATGGGGCCTTTATCACCAATAACGCTAGACCTTTGACATCAATGACAATTCTTTTGGTTCTTTTGTTCAAATCCCTTCTTGAATTTGCCTTTGAAATTCTTCTTATATGTAGACTTTTCTTCTTCATTGTCATCATTACCCTTATTTGGGCATTTATCTACAAAATGTCCAATCTTTTCACAATTAAAACATTTAAAAGGTAATTTTTCTTGATATTTCCCTGTGCCTTTTTTCGACTTGCAAATGCATAGAGCTCCATTGTCATCTTGATCATCTCTAAAACTATCACTTGATTCTTGAATCTTAGCCTTCTTTTTCTTTGATGTCTTGAAAGCAGCGTCTCTCTTTGAGGGTTTATCTTGCTCAATTCGCATCTCATATGCCGTTCAAATACCATGAAGCTCATCCATCTTTAGCTTGGCTAAATTCTTCATCTCTTCAATTGCCAAAAATTTTGCATCATATCTCAATGGTAGAGATCTCAAAACTTTTTGAACCACAGTTGATTCTTCTAAATTTTCTCCAAGACCTTGAATCTGATTAACTATTTGATCAACCCGCAAAAGATAACTTGCTATATTTTCTTCCTCTTCCATCTTCAAACTGTCTTCTGAAAGTCTGAAGCTTAGCTTGTTGAACTTTGCCATCATCTTTGTTAATATTCTAAAGTTTTACCCAAGTTTCATGAGCAGATTTACATTGCATAACTTTAACAAATTCTGATTCACATAAACCACATAAAATAGCATTTAAAGTTTTAGCATTATTTTCACTTGCCTTCTTTTCTGCTGGAATAGTTACAAGTGTTTGTGGCTCTTCATATTCCTCCACCACTGCTTGCCATATGTCGAATCCAAGGGCCATCAAATAAGTCTTCATCATTATGCTCCAAAAAACATAATTCATCCCATCAAACAAAGGTGCCTTATTTGTAGAAAATCTTTATGTGATCCAACCACCGTGCTTTCTCAATCTACCTTCAAGCTGGAAAACTTTTTCAAAAAGAACCTGCTCTGATACCAATTGTTAAACACGAAATATACTGAGAAGGGGGGGTGAATCAGTATATTATATATCTTTTTATTTAATCCGATTTCTTTTCTTTAACCACTTAATCATACATTCACGATATGTAATAAAACTGAAATAATAATTTGCACCACAAAATAGAGAGAGAGAAACTAGATTTTTACGTGGAAACCCAAAGTGAGAAAAACCACAGAACAATCTCAAACATATGAATGATTACCAACTCAAAATACAAAGTTCTCAAGCACCAACTTGCAGGAGCATCAACCCCTTTGCTGAGAACCAACACAGCAACTATTTGTGAGCACCAACCCACAGGGGCACCAACCCCTTACAAAGATTTGTGAGCACCAACCCACAAAAGCACCAACCCCTCTTGTGTATAAAACACAACTATCTCTCAATGTTGTTTATTCAACAAATGATAGAAGTTTGCAATATCTCATGCTTTTCTCTCTATGAAAACAAATACAAACTATGCACTCTCTTGCATATTACAAATGTCTTCTCAACACTTTATTTATAGCTTTCCAAATGACCTTTGGCATTCACCCTTTGTGACCCTTCAATCCTCATTAAAAATAGTGCCAAACTTGCATGACCCTTCGTATCCTTGCATTTAAAAAGTCATATGGTGACACTTCATAAGCAAAAGCATCATTTCCTTTTTTGTCTTTATCTTGGTGACTTTTCATATTCCTCAAAGTGTCCCCTCTTGAAAAATGTGTCATACATCTTTTTTCTTCATATGGTGACTTGTAATAACCACCCCTATTTTTCCAATGAAAGAAATTTGCAAACTACTATGTCATATCAATTAAATTGCTTAATGATCAACATGGCATTTTGTCAAACACTTGACAAACATACAACAATACATGCAAAACTTGAAACTCCTTATTTGTTGTTAAACACTAATTGGCAATATAAATGTGCACATACAATTGCTTTATGGGCTGCGACAAATATTCAAATTTGTATTCAAAAATTACAATGCTTAGATATGAAAATTTGATAGAAGAAACCTGAAAATTAGTGCTGTAGTGATCTACAGAGGAAATGGCAGCCTTTCAAACCTCTAATCAGCAAAAATAGACAAGTAAACTTGATGCAAAAACTGTTCAGGCACTATAGCATCACTATTCACGGCACTGTAGCAATTTTACTATTCATGGGTTACTATTAAAAAATCACTATTCATGCGCACTATAGCAAAACACTATTCACACGCACTGTAGCAAAAAACATTATTCCGCCCTTCTTTATTATAAATTCAATATGCCCAATGTGTTTCCTGAATGAAAACACCATCAATCCTCATGACTGTGTCTTTCAACAGCGAAGAGAATGCTAGCAAAGAGGGATTTCGTCCTCCAAGCTCAAAAATCAGATTTCCAGGAAATCCAATAGCTTAACATTAATCTCCAAAAAACTCCTAAATGGAAGCTCTTCTATTTCTTTTATAGAGTTCTCACAAGAGTCCATTCCTTCGTTTTGTCAATGTGGGATAAAACATAACTCCCTTTATGTAACTTATGTATCCGATGTATTATAAAATAAAGGGGATTCTTTTATTTAAATAATTCTCACAAACTATAGAATATGCATTAATAAAGTAAAATATTGAAATTTAACTTTATAAAATAGCTTCATTAATGCCCAATAAATCATATCAATGATAAATAAATTTTCCTGTCGATTTTAAACAATTAGCATCGACATGTCACTGCCCCTAGATGTCCAGCCATGTCCATTCACGACTTACTATAAATAGTAAGTATGCCCCAAACTACCACAAAACCCCTCAAAAAGATATACAACTGAAACTGTCTAGGCCAAATGGCCTCTAAATCAATTTAATGACCTGGTTAGCCTACGGGACCATAGGGAAATAGGCTAATGACAACATTGTTGATGCAGTGGATTGCACCCTGAACAGGAGGTTGAGCTCATGTCTTCCACACATCAAAATGGAAACTCCCATCTTGCCTATGGGCAAGGCAAAACTAGGGGGAGAGTCTCTAGATAAGGGCTAGCTCCCTTTGATGCATTTGAGTTATTCCAATAAGTGCTAATACATATATATATATATATATATATAATGGAGGGGGGGATGAAAACGGAGAAGGATTACAGGAAAACAAAACCTAATCTAAGAGGGTGATGCACCAAATAAATTCGACCTACTCACACTCACACTCTGAACCATAAGAACACATACATACACTTTAACTGATAAAAGGACCAAACTGCAAGAAGCTTGACAGAGAGGCTTTAATGGAACACATAGAAAAAGGGACTTACCATAGGCACTGTAAGAAAAGCACACTGTCTAGTAACCTCGTTCTGCCTCTGCGCTCCAGGTACAACTCTTCTTGTCACCTGTAGGAATGGCGCCTTGTAGATACCAGGTGTGTTGGTGTCAACCCTGTGAAAGCATTAAGAAGCAATGACTGAACACAAGACTAACACTCAGACACACTCAGAGAGATATCTAACCAGAATAGAGGTAAAATGCATTTTTTATTGATTCCAGGTGAAAATTGCTAAGGCTTCGCCTTACAATGTGAAAGATAGATCCTTTGAAATGAGAAGTTACAATATATATATAGAGAGAAGAGAGAACAAAAGCGCCTCCTTTGCAAAAAAAATTTTGGCGCCCTTTTACAAGTGGCCCATGTGTGTTTCGAGGGCGTTGGAAAGAAGAAGCCGCTGAAATATAAATGCTTTGTCGGCTCCGATTCTGACTTCAGGCGTTTAAAAACATAGGCCGCGCCGTTTATCCACGAACAAGACTGCTCCTTGAAGGCAACCACGCGGTTTGTCTGCTCATAAATGCAAAATGGAGAAAAATGGGTCGCGTCGTTCACTGTTTGCATCCCTTGATGACCACTTGGCAAGCACTGTTCCAACCGCTGGAATAACTCTTTGAGTCGACGCCTTCCTTCGCCACTTGGACTGTTTTCTTTGTTTTTGCACTTGGCTCTTTTGTCTTTTCCTTGCCTTGTCTCTTCTGGCTCCTTTCTGGTTGGCGCCCAGGAATTTAAAAAATCAAACGGCTATTTCTCTACTATAAAATTGACGTTCGCGGGCTCGTCACCGTTTGAAAACCAACAGCTAGTCTATTTCCCTGAAATTGACGACTTCGGAGACGTCACCATCCTTAGCAATTCCTTCAGTCTTTTCTCTTGATTCGGCCTTTTGTCGCTTTTCAACTTTCGGGCTTTTGCTTTGGACCCTCCCGAAGGGAAGGTGTCCCTTCGAGTTTGGATAAGTGCCCTTCTTTCGGCAGCCGAAAGTCTCCCGCAAGGGCACCTACCCTTCGGGGTCCTTCGTCGGCCTATTTTCTTTGGCTATTTTCCCGCAGACAAAATGTCCGCGAGAATTTGTCTCGCCCGCTTCTTTTCTTCCGAACCTTTTCCCCGCAGACCTCTTTCCGCGGACTTTTTCCTAACCACATTTCCCGCGGACAAAAGTCCGCAATAATTGTTTCGACCATTTTGCTTTACCCTTCGGCATTCCTTCGGGTTTCCTTCCCGCGGACTTTCCCCCAAATTTCTTCGGACATTTTGTCCAAAGGAATTCCTTCGGACAAAAAAGTCCGAAAGAAATCCGTTTATACTTTCCCTTTGCCTTAAGTCCTTTCTCGTGGGGTTTTTTCGTTCATAGTCCTTCCGAATTTCTTCGGAACTTTTGTCCAAAGGAATTCCTTCGGACAAAAGTTCGAAGGAATTATGTCCTTGTCTTTTCCTTCAACTGCCTTTGAAAGGTGCCCTTCGGGAAAGCTACTCCGGTACTGTCGCCGACCAAGTGCCCTCTGCAATGGTACTTGTCCTTCAGGAGACTATTGAACCAAACTGTTGAACCGACTGTTGAACTTTGACGATGAGCTTTGCTGTTGCACCAAAGCGATGAACTAAACACTTGAATCAAAACGACTGAACCAGACTATTGAACCAAGCACTTGTCCATTTTGCGCCTAAGTGTTGGAAACCTATTTATTCTCTGCAGAGTCCGTAGAAAACATGCCGGCCGAGTCTGTAGAAACACCTGTGGAGTCCGTAGAAATTCTCTGCAGAGTCTGTAGAAATTATCTACAGAGTCCGTAAAAATTCTCTACAAAGTCCGTAGAAAATTCCAGACTTGTGCAAAATCAAAAAATGAACTAGCTAAGAACAGCAGGGAGAGAAGGGGACCGATTTTGGCCTGTTGGACCAAAAATGGTCAACAAACATCATGCTATGACTGTTAGAAAAGGGATATTACAATTCACCCTTCCCAAAATTGCTTGTCCTCAAGCAATTTCAACTTTGAATGCTGTAATATCTGTTCATTTTCCCAAATAGCATCCTTTACTGGTAGGTTCCTCCACTTGACTAGGTACTCCTTGATGACTCTCCTCCTGAATGTTCTCTCCCTGGTATCAATGATGGCTTCAGGAATCAATATCAACTTACCCTCTTCATCTAGAGGGGGCAAATCTGCAGATGGAACAACACTATGACCAAGCGCTTTCTTAAGCCTGGAGACATGGAACACATTATGCACCCTGCTATCTGCTAGTAACTCCAATTCATATGGCACCTCGCCAATGCGGCGAGCAACTCTGAATGGCCCATAAAATCTTGGTTTAAACTTCTCTGCTCCACTCTTTTAAAGTGTAGATTGCATATAGGGTTGAAGTCTCAAGTATACCATATCCCCAACCTCAAAACTACGTTCCACCTTGTGTTGGTCAGCATATAATTTTTGTTGATTCTGAGCCGGTTGAATATTATCCTTAAGTGATCTCAAAATATCTTGGCTGTCCTGTAACCAACTCCGTGCACTCGGTACCATGCTATCTCCAAAAAGATCTATGAAGCTAGGAGCTTCATACCCATATAACGCCATGAACGGAGACATCCTGATCATGTGATAGGTAGTATTATAACAATACTCACCTAAATAAAACCATCTGATCCAAGCCTTTTGCTGCCCTGATACATAGTTTCGCAAGTACCTCTCAACCCACTTATTAACAATCTCCGTCTGCCCATCTGTTTGTGGGTGATAGCTAGTGCTAGGAGTGAGCTCAATGCCACTCAATCTGAAAAGTTCCTGCCAAAATAAGTTCAAAAACTTACTATCCCTGTC
Organism: Torreya grandis; assembly: GCA_037957365.1. NCBI lineage: Eukaryota > Viridiplantae > Streptophyta > Pinopsida > Cupressales > Taxaceae > Torreya > Torreya grandis. Next base: position 823,391 of record JARHVA010001077.1, read on the forward strand.
GTTGACTATGTTCTTAGGCATCCCATGAAGCCTAAAAACCTCCCGAAAAAACAACTCTACCACCTGTGCTGCTGTGCTGGTAGATGTAATAGCAAAGAAATGAGCATATTTAGTTAACCTGTCCACTACCACATATATACAATCTCGACCCTACACCTTGGGTAGGCCTGTGATAAAATCCATCGAAATGCTTTCCCATTTCCTGTCAGGAATGGGTAAACGCTGTGGTAATCCAGCTGGAGGAGTATGCTCATCTTTGTTCTGCTGGCAAACTGGACATTCTCTAACATATCTCTGCACATCATCCTTGAGTCCTCTCCAAGTAAACCTCTCACGAATCTGTCGGTATGTTTTGAAAAACTCGAGGTGTCCAGCCATAGGCGCATCATGGAATGTCCTTAAGATAGTACCTTTGATGTGCAAAGAAAGTACCAAATAAATCCTATCCTTGTATAGGATAAGGTCGTTAACCACCACATATCTATCGTCCTATAGAGATCTCTCTATCAAATCAGCTGCCCGCTGATCCTTAGCATATTCAGCTATTATTTTCTCCTTCCAGTATGTTGAAATCTCAACCAGGGAACATACATGTGGTCTCCTAGAAAGTGCATCAGCCAATACATTCTTCTTCCCTTTGACATACTCAATGTCAAAATCATATGCCTATAGTTTGGTGATCCACTTCTACTGCCTATCATTAAGATCTCTCTGGCTCATGAAATATTTTATATTGTTATGATCTGTTTTAATCACAAATTTACCTCCAACCAGATAAGACCTAAATTTGACCAATGTATGCATTATCGCCAACATTTCCCGATCATATATAGAGTAGCTCTTCTCCACTCCCTTTAGTTTCCTGCATTAACACTGCACCCACCCCATCTCCAGATGCATCACGCTGAAGTTTGAATGGCTTGAATAAGTCTAGAAGTGTTAATACCGGACAAGATGTCATCAACTATTTGAAGTGCTCGAAGCACTTCTTAGCTGCCTCTATCCATACAAAGGCTCACTTCCTGGTCAAATCCGTAAGTGGAGCTGTTGTCTGTGAGAACCCCTTCACAAACCTCCTGTAGAAACCACATAGACCAAAGAACCCCTTGAGTTGGGTAAGATTAGTAGTAGGCCACTCAACTTAGCTCTGATTTTTTCTGGGTCCACCCTCACTCCATCCGCACTAATGATGTGCCCAAGGTACAATAATTTTGTCATGCCGAATTCACATTTAGATTCTTTGGCATAAAGGGACTCATTCTCAAGTATGCTAAATACCTCCTCCAAGTGTTGCAAGTGCTCCTCCCATGCCCAACTATATATCAGGATATCATCAAAAAATATAAGCACAAATTTCTTTAACCGACTCCTGAACACCTAGTTCATACAACTCTGAAAAGTAGCTAGAGCATTGGTTAACCCGAATGGCATTACCAAAAACTCAAAGTGGCCATAATGGCACTTGAAGGTTGTCTTCTCTACATCCTCTGCTCTCATTCTAATCTGATGGTACCCAGAGCGCAAGTCTATCTTTGAGAAGCAGCATGCACCATGTAACTCATCTATTAGCTCATCTATTCTCGGAATGAGGTATTTGTTCTTGATTGTCTTTTTGTTGAGAGCCCTGTAATCTATGCACATACGCATTGTTCCATCGTTTTTCTTTACTAGGACCACTACTGAGGCAAATGGACCTTTGCTAGACCTAATGTGTCCCATCTCCAGCAACTCCTTTATTGCCTTCTCGATCTCATCCTTATGCACCTTACGATGACGATAGGGGGTGGTAATCACAGGGTTCGCCCCCTCCTCCAGTTCAATCACATGCTTTATTCCTCTCTCCGGTGGAACCCCTGGTGAAATGCTTCCAAACACCTTTGTATGTTTGGATATGACCTCATGAATGTATGGATGGTACTCCTTACCCTGTTGCTCTGTAGCTATAGGCATGATCATACATTCTGCTGCCCACTCTATCTGGTCATGTCTAAACAAACGTTCCATCCTCTTAAGTGAGACTACTCTAAGTCCCCCATCTGATAAATACCCTCTGAGAACCACTTTCCGACCCTGGTGAACTCCACTAGAGATCTCATCCATGTCATGCCTAGGATGACATCATAATCTCCCATGTCAACAACATAGAACTGGCCTACCATGTCATAGTCTTCAATCCGCATATGGAGATCAGGAATCATCCGAGTACTAAGAAGCTTGTCTCCACTAGCTACCATCACTCTGAATCCCTCATGTTCCTCAGTCTGAAATCCTCGCTTCTTCACAAAGCTTGCATCAATGAAATTGTGGGTGGCTCCTGTGTCTATCAATGAAACAACTCGCTGCCCCTGAATCACACCTCTTACCTTGAAGGTTATTGACGGTTCAGTGCTAGTAAGTCGCGCAATGGTCTTATCTTCTCTAACCTCCTCTGCCATAGTCTCTTCTTCATCACTTCTTTTTCAATCTGACTGTTGCTCTGACTCCTCTGAAGCTGATTCTTCAGCAGAAAAATACTCTAACTGTTTTGCTTTCGCCTTAACCGTACACTTATGCGAAGGGTCCCATGGCTCTCTGCAATGAAAACAAAGTTTTTTCCTTCTTAGCTCATTCAACTGATCACTATCAAGTCTCCCTGAATCTGCTCGTGGTGGATGTGATTCATTTTGTCTCTTATCCTTTTCTTTTTTCTGTGGGAAACTCTTCGACTGAAATCGGCTTTTTGAACTAGAGGCCTCCATGTCCCTAGCCTTCTTAATAGCCACCTGTAGTGTAGGTGGGTTGAGGGCCTTAATCCACCCTCTCAATGGATCAGCCAATCCATCCATGAAAAGCACCATAAGTCTCCTCGGTGATATATCTGTGACTAATATTGAAAGTCTCTGGAACTAAGAGATATAGTTCTCTAATGGTCCCCATTGTTTCAACTGTGCCAACTCCTTAAAATGCAGTTTTGGATCCTTCCTGTCAAACCTCTCTATCAATTGTTCTGTAAACTCAACATAAGAAGTGATTTGATCATGTCCCATAGTCACCATGCCATGGTGCCACCACTCATGTGCAACTCCATCAAAGTGTATAGCGGCATATTTAATGGCTTCTTCTTCAGGCATACGATTAAGCTGAAGATAGGTATCCACCTTTTGCACCCAAGCTCGTGTTGTAGTCTTCCCAAAAGCATCAAAATAAGGTAGAGACAATTTCCCTACTTCCGTAACTCAAAGTTTTGGTTCCTGTCTCCTGCACGAGGCATGTGTCTCATCCTTACATCAATATATTCTCGTAAAGATATAGCTACCTGAAATTCAGGTCCTCCACTCTCCCAATCTCTTCTGAACTGATCCTGAAAATCTATGATCTGAGGTTCATTGGCAGGTTGTGTCGGTGTCCTAGGTGGGAAGGTAGGTAGAAGCGGTCTAGAGTTCACTATTCTAGTGGGTTGAGCTACATGGCCAAAGTTGTCGCCTACATTTCCCCTCCATTACCTCCATTTCCATTTTGTCCACCATTATTACCTCCATTGTTTCCACCATTTTGTCCATTATTACCTCCATTCTGATCAATGCCACCCTTATTTCCACCTCCTAAGTTGTTCATGTCAATACCCAACTGGCGTGCCATCATCTGTGTCAATAGATCCAATCGTTGATTCTATTGTTGTGCTTTTTGCTCTGCTAACTGTTTTCCCTGAACTAGTGTGTCCAATAACTGTGAAAATCTCTCCTCACCTAGGTCTCTTCTCTCACCCATATTGTCAATGTTTTGTTCTCCTGTAGTTATATGTTCTTCTAGAACCCCTTGTTCCTCTGGACCTGTATTTATTATTGCTCTGTTCCTTCTTATGTTGTAATAGTGAGTGAAAGGTCGCTGATCAAAACCAGACATGTCGTTGTTTATACATTCTTTAACCCTTCAAGATGGCAGGATTTTCTATTCTGATACCACTGTAATAACCACCCCTATTTTTCCAATGAAAGAAACTTGCGAACTACTATGTCATATCAATTAAATTGCTTAATGATCAACATGGCATTTTGTCAAACACTTGACAAACATACAACAATACATACAAAACCTGAAACTCCTTATTTGTTGTTAAACACTAATTGGCAATATAAATGTGCACATACAATTGCCTTATGGGCTGCGACAAATATTCAAATTTGTATTCAAAAATTACAATGCTTAGATATGAAAATTTGATAGAAAAAACCTGGAAATTAGTGCTGTAGTGATCTACAGATGAAATGGCAGCGTTCCAGACCTCTATTTAGCAAGAATAGACAAGTAAACTTGATACAAACATTGTTCACGCACTATAGCAGCACTATTCACGGCATTTTAGCAATTTTACTATTCACAGGTTACTGTAGCAAAATCACTATTCACGCGCACTGTAACAAAACACTATTCACACGCACTGTAGCAAAAAACATTATTCTGCCCTTCTTTATTGTAAATCCATTATGCCCAATGTGTTTCCTGAATGAAAACACCATCAATCCTCCTGACTGTGTCTTTCAACAGCGAAGAGAATGCTAGCAAAGAGGGATTTCGTCCTCCGAGCTCAAAAATCAGAGTTCCAGGAAATCCAATAGCATAACATTAATCTCCTCCAAAAAACCCCTCAATGGAAGCTCTTCTATTTTTTTTATAGAGTTCTCACAAGAGTCCATTCCTTCGTTTTGTCAATGTGGGATAAAACATAACTCCCTTTATGTAACTTATATATCCGATGTATTATAAAATGAAATGGATTCTTTTATTTAAATAATTCCCACAAACTATAGAATATGCATTAATAAAGTTAAACATTTAAATTTAACTTTATAAAATAACTTCATTAATGCCCAATAAATCATATCAATGATAAATAAATCTCCCTGTCAATTTTAAACAATTACCATCAACATGTCACTGCCCCTAGATGTCCAGCCATGTCCATTCACGACTTACTATAAATAGTAAGTATGCCCCAAACTACCACAAAACCCCTCAAAAAGATATGCAACTAAAACTGTCTAGGCCAAATGGCCTCTAAGTCCCTTTAATGTCCTGGTTAGCCTACGGGACCATAGGGAAATAGGCTAACAACAACATCATGCTATGAATGTTAGAAAAGGGACATTACATGACTCTTGAAATTCCTCAAGATGACTCTTCATGAGAAAATGCGTCCCATTCCTCTTTCGTCTTTTACCCCGTGACTCTTTGACTTCTCCATGGGCCCTCTTTTGACTTATATGCAACCAAAAATATATTCATTAATATTAAATAAATATTAACACACATTAGCCAAGATATAAATATTAAAAAACACCATTAAATGCAATGAGGCCTTTATCACCAATAATGTTAGATCTTTGACATCAATGACAATATTTCCAACAATAATGTCATGAGGTATTGTAGTAATAGACGTTTTGATTCATAAAGTAGGCATATAGTGTATATTTTATTTTCCTGTCATAGAATGAAAAGAAATGACTATACGGCAATGAAGGAGTTCATTAGATTCCATCAGTGATTACTATTCTATTAATTACTAATGAAAGCTTAACTAAATTGGTTGGATTCAGGTGCAGTGTTATGCTTATAGGAAATCATTGGAGCAATTTTCTATGAAAACTCACTCATTGGTTATTCTGTTATAAATTCAGTGTAATGGAAGGATGAAAACTGATGGTTGGTTGAATATGTGGAATTTGAAATGTTATGAAACACCAATCGTAACCTTTAGTTGTGGAACCCTTATTTCATGTGTCAAAAAATTATGAGGTTCTTTTAAGTATTTGTCATTTTTGAATCTTTCTAAAGGCATATTTACCTTCATAAGTGTGTTTGAGGGTGAACTTGAGTACAATAGGAGCAAGTAGACAACATGCTTGTTGCTATTGTTGGACTAAGTAGGTCATCTCCTTTATTGATAGGATGAACATTGAATGAGTAGTTACAGTTTCAAAATTACAAGTCCCTTTAAGGAAATTCCTACTAAGGATTTAGAAATTCATCTAGGTGTATTATGATATGATTATGGAAGTAACTTCGTATTCTTTTTTGGCAATCTTACTTGAAAATATTATCTTTGGTTTGACTGCAGTCTATATTGCATCATCATCATTTCAGCCTGCAGACCACTGAGTAGATATCCCTTTTGATTGGAAAAAGCTTTTGAAACTGCCGAATGAATCTATATTATTGAGATGTTAGATGGTAATATTGCGTGGAATTGAGTCTCACTAAGTTCGTAAATTTATGACATGGTTTCAGAAATGTTGGAATGGTATGAAGTTGTTTAAGGAGTATGGTTTCTAAGTAAGGACATCATGTGGAAACAAGTATTAAACTATATGTGAGTTTTCTTATGAGTGAAATTTTTTTTTTTGGTTGCATAGTCCACGTGAAGGTTGTGTTCATGGTAACATCATGGGATGTGAACTGATGTGGAAATAATGCATATGTTGTTTGGATTGATTTTAAATTTGAGGTTGCATACTGCCTGAAAACTGCAAATTAATCTTAGAGAAAATGAGACCAAGATAGGTTATTTTATAACCTCAATGGAATTAGTGGACTGAAATCATGCTTCATGCAAGGAAAGGTAATAATGAGATCTTTTGGCTTAAAGATAAAACTTGTGTCTTTGATCATCCATTAAATCCTCATAATCAAAAAACCATTAGATCTAAATGCCTCGTTGTTAGATATATGCCAAAAGTGAATGGACTAGAAGCTTGAAATGAAGTTGCCCTTAAATCATGAACTCTTCAAATTGTTAAATGTTAAAGGAACTTAGTGAACCCTAGATTTGATTTAAGAGTTAATGATGTCAATTAGTAACTATGAATTTTCATCTGTAAGTACACAAGGATTTATGCCTGAGGTACTTCTGTGGGCGAAGTAAAGAATAAGGAGTGTAAGTCTATTTTTGTTCACCTTGCCCTTTTTTGGATTTATGTTCTAGCTCAATGAGCTTGGTATAGAAATCATCCTTCTAGTAAATGCCAAGAGCTTAAAACTTAAGAAAAGGATAAGGTCCCTTTGTGTAGAAGACCGTATGATACTGAGGTAAAGCTCTAAACCTTAATTATTGCTCTTGTATTCACTTTCCCTAGCTAGTTATTTGCATCCATTCCCCTTGGACAAAGAAATGGAATTAGTAAGAATGCTATAGATGGGCTATGGTAGAATAAGTTAAAGTTAACTTTGTCAAATACATTGATGTAATTGGAAACACATTATTGCAATTGAAACCATTGGATACTTTGTCGTCATTATACTTATGTTGCACCCAGAAGATAATTCATCTTGCCTTAGGAAAAGTTCTTGTTATTTTGTGTTTTTTTGAGGGGGATATTAAACATCTTTATAAATCTTCAATGCATAAGGAGGAAGATGGACAATTACTATCTTCCATTCATTACTTTGCCTTGGATGTACAAGGGGACTTAGAAGAGGACATCACGTTGCGGAAGAAGGTAAGAGAAACAAAAGGAGGACCACAAGAGTCTTGGCAGGTTGTAATCAACAGGCATGACTCAAAACAAACAAAGTGGTAATCCTAGAAGAAAGTGGGAAAGGTCTTCCCACGTCTCTTGAAAAACCAAGCTTATTTGGGGACCAAAAGCCTTCTAAGAGAAGGGGGTATGATCCATAAGGATAAGAAAAACATTATCTTTCAGCAAACAATCAAAAATTCCATCAAATTTAGCAAAAAGCCAAAGTCATGTACTGTGACAAAACTGCTGAGCCAGTTTCATTTGTGTCAATGGTGGTTACATTAGTCTTGATGGAGGCTTTGACAGGCAGGGGTTGCATTTGTTCCACCAACAGTTCCATTTGTGACAGAGGCAGTTGCATTTTTGACAATGGCAGTTTCATCCAAAAAAGTGGCAGTTTTTTCCAAATCTGACAATAAGTCTACTAAGCCAAGAAATGGTGTCTCTTCAAATTATCAACGTTTGGGAGTCCTTTAGTGCGTGAAAGGACACCACCACTTGTTAAAAGAAGAGGCATGATACCACTATAAGCATGAGAGTGTAGAAACTGAGTAGAAGTGAATTCAGTTGCTTGTATGTTAATAAAAGTTCAAAGAGTTAACATAAGTCTTGCAAGAGTAGATTGTTGTAAGCAGACTCCATACTGTGATCTCTGTAATTTCCCAAGCTGAAAGGAGAAGGGGATGTGATAAATTGGTACTTCCAAGATGGTTTTTCCACCCCGACATTTCTAGGTCAAAATTATGTGTGTTCATGTTGTTTGCATTTGAATTTTATATTCATCTTTCTTTCCCAACAACTGCTTACACTAAATCCTCCAAAAACTACAATCAATTCACTGCCATTTAAAATTTTAATTCAAATAAAACAGCATTCAATATGTGAATAATTTCCAGCAACTAGGAACTTGAGGAATTACAGATCAGTCGTGTCAATAGAAATAAAAATCATGGAACTGCCAAAAACTATGTTTATCGGAACATACGAAAAAAGATATAGATAAATAAGCGATAACTTGTGATAAGTATTAGTTTTATAAAGTCGAAAGAGTACCTCCCATATGAAACGTAATGCCTTTGCTAGTGCTTGACAACAAATGGGAAAGTATATCTAGACTTTGTTATTCACTTAACATGAATATCCAAGCATAATGATAAAACGATGATATTAATGGTTAGTGTAACAAAAATGAAAACATTCATTCCATAACTCGTAAAGCTTCAAACCTCATACCAGTAATCACAACACAATATTTCTTATAAATTACTAGAAGATAGAGTGAGGATAGAGACCTAAAGCAAGCCTTTGGGAAGATATATCCCAAGGCATAGGAAAATAATTAAAATTTAGTAGAAAATATTGCTGACAATAAAATAAGAAAACTAAAATATATATCAATCAAATTATGTAAGAAAAAAACACCCTTCTAAAAGTTGTAAATGCAAACTTACATAGGGGCAATGAGATTTTCAAGGTTAGTACTTTTATGGCCCTGAGAAAGCCTTCAAAACAAGAAAAAATAGTTAAATGAAACTATTTAAGATAAGCATGAGACCAGAAATGTATCTAAGAACCCAAATTAATCCCAGACTCCCAAGAAGAGTGACAATCTCATGATAACCCATTTATGAATTCATTGTGACAACATCATTGCATTTAGAATGTAATTTCTAATTTTAAAAGTATAACCTTTAGTATTTTTGGAGTACCTTGATATCTCCTATGATTTTCCAGCCTGTCCCACTTGGACATTCTAAGATCATGCATTAGCCCTTTCATGTTGATGGATGATGTTGTTCGTTCTTCTACTCCGGACTTTTCTACAAGCATGTGATAGCATCAATTTACAACATTGTTCTACATCCAAGGTCTTCATTTGATCCTTGTTACCTTCAGGGTTCTTTCCCTCACATGGATATTAGTGCATGACCTTGCATCATATGGTTTGAGTTACTAATATTGGGTTCACCCTCTCTAGTTATGTTTACATTGTTTTAGAATTTGTTTTTAGTTACTTTTACACATTCTAGGGTTCTTCTTACCCTAGTACTTTTCTATTGTAATTAAACATACTTTCGATTCCTATTGAATTACTATGGTCATCTGTGGACATTATCATAATTTCTTCCTTTCTTCCTTTTCTTCTCTTGGTCAATTTGGTTTTGAAGACAACATTTATTACATTTTTAATATTGACTGGGTCAAAATTATGTTGTGTCAACTCTTAAATTCTTCTTTAAATACATATGTATGCAATAACAACACCCTCATCAATGATCATTCAAAATGTAATATCCCAAATCGGAATATTATGCAAGAATTTCGATTCCTTGGAAATCCCTTTTAAAAGAAATATTGATTTTAAACTTGAAATAATAATTTATATAATAAAATGAATTTTAATTCAGAATTTTGAATAATAGAGTATTAATCCTCAAGGGGTTTTGTCCTTGGGTAACTTGATAACAAGGGTTTTCATCTTTGAGATCAAGTTACGCAATTAAGGGGTTACGTCCTTAAGAGCATTTGTAAAGCGTGATGCTTATACTTGATTAAATATTTGAATACATTCTTAGATGCCTTCTTCCATTCCCATGATGGATTATTTATACATTCAACTTTCTATTCAAAAATGACTCTTCCAAAGGTGGCATCCCCTTATTTAAATGAATGCTAATAACAATGAATTAATTAATAAATGATTAATTAATGACTAAGACTGCTATGTAAGACTGTTGGATTATGGTGCTCCATAGACCTGTGATTTTATTAACTGCGGCCATTTTGTTGACTGCTGCAATTTCTTTGACTACAGCGATGGATCCTTGGCAATAGGAATACCCTTTGTTGATTGTGGCGCTATTCTTGTAACTTTGTGATCACCACAATTTTCCTTGTAGGCTGCAACATTGTTTTAGAACCTGCGCTACTTGTGGTAAGCCTGCTATCTGTAGTTTGGAGTGTTGAGGATATTACAAACCTCCCTTCCTCAAATTGCATGTCTTTAAGCAATTGTAAATTGGGACGTTCAAGAATTGATGCTCATTCCCATGTTATATCTTCTATTGGCAATCTCACAAATACGATCAAATACTGTAAGACAACAACAGTCTTAATGGGAACCAACAAAATGTTAGGAGGTTTTGTATACTTTTTCCATGAAAAGATCTTACAAAAAACCAACACTTGGTAATCTTTACTTTTCTTATTTTCACTCAACAGCATAAGATAGCAATAAAAAGATGAATAGCTTATGTCAATGAATAGCTATGTATATTTCTAGCAGATGTATTTTGTCTTACTCAAACTCTTTAAGCCATTCCTTATGATAGAGTACCAAATACATGTAGATAAGATGACATAACAAAAATATATTAATGTCCAACTAATGACCACAAAAAGTAGGTCAAAGGGATTGCAGATTACAAAAATGTGTCAGGAAAAAGCAGGAAACCAAAAAAATCTCCGAAAACAAGAAAAACAATGCTAAAAGTAGTATAAAACATGGCAAAGAGTGACCACGCTCAGAGCCAAACCACCAAAGGAACCAACCATACTCAGGTCCAAATAAGGGAGAAAAAGAAATGAGCAATCTCCAAGAATCTGTAAACCCCAGAAGCATAAGAATGATCCCTAAGGAAGAACCAAGAGGGAACCCATCAAGGGTTCGATCCAATTCTCCTAGCATCCAAGGCCGACGAGAAGAAGCTCCGAATAGAAGTATGACCCGAAGGAGGGGAGGTATGATGCTTGGTCTATCCTCCAATCCTCTGCCTAGAAGGAAAAGTCCTCTGTGAAGGTCTAGTGGATCTGATCTGCCTCCTGATGTCGGATCTAAAGTGGATATGCTAATGAAAACTCGAAGAACTATGAATAGTGTCTCTGGGCCTCACTGATCTGGAACATGGGAGTGTGTTGATGTCAATCAGTCGCTTAGTGCCTCTCCTCGAAGGTAGCACCATGAAAAAAGAAGTAATCCACTAAGTGGAGACTGGTCTAGCGAGTCTGAATAAAATGATCACAAAGCTTAAGAGCTTCTTGTATATATAGAGCCAAACATCTCCGGTCCTCATATCTGAATAAGTCAGAAAAGGTCTGTGTCCTCCTAAATAGGCTAGTAAAACCTCCGTCTGATCTCATAGATAATGGGACAATGAAAGATGAAGTGCTCCTCGGACACCGTTTCCTGGATGCTACATAACTAACAAATCATGTCTGCTCGATCTAAATAGTGATCTGTCTCAATCCTAAACCTGTGAGACCCCACTTGAAACTGTCCTAATCGGATGCGAAAAGAGTGCATCTAGTGGCGGAATGTATACCGTAGACGAATGATAAGCCCATCACTCAGCTCTAAGAAGTGCTCTGCATAAAATGCCATCTTAGGGCGTAACCCGACAAGAGGGTTTACCCAAGTAGTATAGATAAATTGTCTATAGATATCATCCCTAATAATCCAGTTCAACTCCTGTCTAGTGGGTAGAAGATGAGCTAATGTGTCCAAGGAGTACATAAATGGAGGAAGGCAGTCCATCATGATTCCCACAAACTCCAATAGATCAAAAACTCTTGTATACCAACAAAATCCACATGTCGAAGGAGTTGAGAGAGCAAGATTCTCTGAATAACAGTATGCTAAACGTCCACTCGTAGAATCAACAAACCTCTGTATGCGATGTATGAAAGTGATCAGATCAAATATAGTCTCCAGTCAGAAGGGTCGGGCTCCAAACTCTGCAAGAATAATGTGTTGAGAAACTGTCTGCTTACATCTGATCATGCGGTGAAAAAGAAGTGTCTGTACCCTCTCAACAGCAGCCCAATCGCCCTCATGTAGAGGGGCCCCCAAACTATAGATCCATAGAGAACTATGGGTCTGATGAGTGTATCCATGAGTGACATCTTGGAAGAGATATCTTGAAAGTGATGCTACAAACATTGTCGTTCAAAGAGAACTAAAGAACCATAACCTTTGTTTATTCTAGGCTGGAGAGCCTGCCTCAAGCTGAAACATGGCCCAGAAAATTGCACTCCCAAATAAGTATAGGAAGTGGTAATCTCAACCTCCTTTCCTCTAAAAGAGAAATGGAGGTGGGAGGTCTTCAAGCCATTAAATACCATGACCTTGGTTTTCCCCAAATTAACGATCAGCTGTCGGAGATCGCAAAAGAGAACCAAAGCATCCAACTACCGTTGTAAGCCCTCTAGGGAAGAGGCTAGGAGAACCACATCATCCGCAACCAAGAGGATAGAAATCAAAACCTGATGAAGAAGACACCCATCACTAGCCTGAATATGTTCATGAAGAAAGGTCTCTAACTCATCAATGTGTATCCCAAATAAGGTTGGGGACAAAGGGCATCCCTGCTTGACCCCAATGGTACTCCTAATAAAGTCTGAAATCCCATGAGCCATGCGGAGACGACCAAAAACATTCTCTTATAATTTCATAATGGCTGCCAAGAAGGTCTCCGAAATGCCAATATTCCGAAGTCTCTGGAAAAGTGCCTCTCTCGGAATAGAATTAAACACTTTCCTAAGTCTACAAAACAACAATAGACTTTGGATGAGCGATGACGTGCCTCCTCAATAATGGCTCGGAGTGTAAAATATAATCAATGGTCTGATGGGTTGGTCTAAACCTTGCCTATCCCCTAGCTCAGAGGTGTCTCTACTCTAGTTCTCTCGAAAGTTGCATGTGTAATACAGTAGCATACAATTTCGAGAATGTGTGTCCAACCATGATCATACTGTAATTATTAGGATCTGAACAAGAGCTTGATTTGTGTATCGGGTGAATAATGTGATTTGACCAAGAGGGTGGGAAACCCGAACAAACCACATGGTTGAAAAGATCAACCAAATAGCTTCCAAAAGCTCTAAAACCATGTTTGAAGAACTCAGCTTGGAAACCTTCTTCATTGGCTGCTTTGCTACTATTCATCACCTTCAACGCCTCTCTAACATTCTTGTATGTGAAAAAGTGAGAGGAAGATGGTGGAGAAGCAACATGGGTTTGCGTTTGGCCAGGAATATCATAAAGGGTGGAAGTATGGGAAATCATGGATGTGGGACTAAACTCAGTGGGGAGGGGAGAATGTCGTGGGAGGATAGTACGCCAGAAGAGTTTGGGGGAGTTAATGTAGGAAGCACTTAAGATTCGTCTCCTTTGAGAAATAAAGAGGCATTTCTTATGTCGGAGAAGGCATCGATAGGATGATTTTAAGGCTGGGTAAGAGGGGTGAGAATGGAGGAAGGCGTACCGAAGCTGATGGTGGAGAGTCCTGCAGACATCATCATACCACTTGTTAATGGGGCAAGATCTATTAGATTGGTGGGCAGGGGACGTAGATCTAGTGTAGTTAGGAAAAGATTTGAGGGCAGCTTCCCAAATAATGGAGGAAAGACGTGTACTTGGAATTAACACAACCAAGTGAGAAGAATTGAGGTTCTGGAGGTGGAAGCTGACGGATGTGAGAAAGGAAAATGTCAGAGTCTTCATCCTCAAACTGGAAAATGGTACAAGGTATACTGAAGGAGGGGCTTGTAACAAGAGGGAAGAAATCAGCCCGGATGGAGAAAGAGAGAAAAGCATGGTCCGCAAGGGTAATGGGGAAAATGGAAAGATGATAGATGAAGGGCACAAGGTTCTGACTAGATAAGACGTAATCCACCACACTCTTACCTCCCCCATGAGGTGTACATGTGAAAGAGTGTGAGTTTGGAAAGCAAAGCAGCCCATTAAGAATCAACAAATCCTGAGATTCCCCCAACTGTAAGAGGTGTCTGTCGTAAGTTGTGTAAGGACCTAAAGCATCATCTAACCTCCTATGCAACCCCACTGATTCTGAATCAATCTCCTGTGTGCAGAGTGTATCAACGGAATGATCGTGGAGAGGTATCTTAAAGTCTCTGGTACGGGCATTGAAGTCACCAAGAAGGATAACTTCTCCAACAGCTGGAAATTGAGAAATCCCAGTATACAAATCCATAAAAGGGTCCCCCTCAGGACCACTATGGATGGCATATGATAAAGACACTGGAGGAAAGTAACAAACAACAATGTAAATATCTCTGGAAAGTGGGGCAGCCCCATTAATCCAAACCCACATGAATCTAGCAAATTTATCAGACACCTCCCCTAAAATTCTGCTATGAACTGAGTCTATAAATAAACAAGCCACCCCACGAGAACCTCTAACCCCCCCAGAACTCCTCGTCTCCTGACGGCAAGCTGAAAATCAGCGATAACCTATAATGTTTGGGAGAAGCCGTACCGGGCTCTCAAGAGTCTCTGTAATAAAAAGAATTTTTCACAACCCAAGAGCGTCAAACATAGGTCTGGAGAAGACCATAAAGTGTCGTTGCAATTCCAAGAAGCAATGAAGATGTCATCACCATCCACCGAGACCCAAGGTTGTCGTCATGCTGACGGTCCAGGGCGTGACAACCCCGGTGGGGGAGAATCATGAATGACAGCTCTACAATCTCTAATAATAGCCCACCTGTTCTTCCTGGCAGCTACCACCTGCATACAAGATTTTCGAAGCTCTTCCACTTGGAGACATGTGAGATCAACATCTAAATACATTTTCTATAGAAAGAAAAATAGCTTCTTTTTTGCTTTAAGAGCTTGCAGACGCTCTTCAACAGTTTGGAATTGTATAACAAGGGTGTTGTCCGGCAATGTCCAAGCTTTTTTAAGGGAGATATCTTTCAAGTCCAAGGATTCATGCAAGAACACATGCCCTGCCTGTAGGGGATCAGTCGATTTAGGGATGCCACGAACATGAAGGTTGAGTGCCTTGGTTTGACGTGCCTTTTCCTCTTCAAATTTTTCTTGGACAGCCATTTCCACAACTGGAGGTGCTTTCTTCCCCTTAACCACTTGAACCCAAGAGTTTTGTTCCTCAACCTGTTTTTGGATAGTTTGTTGTTGGGCAATGGTTTCTTTTTTGAGGTGTTCATGTTGAAAGATTATCTCAGATTGTTTGTTTTGAATCTCTGTAACCACTTCAATACACTGTTGTAGGCATGGTGAGTCCTCAGGGGTGGCTTGGGTTTGCTCGAGTTTAGTGATTCTAACCTATAAATCAGCAATAACATATCTTTCCCCTGCAACTGTCTCTGAAACAGCGATATTTTTAGTGATTCTAACCTATAAATCAGCAATAACATATCTTTCCCCTGCAACTGTCTCTGAAACAGCGATAAAATATCACAAAGTTCCAAACCTAGGGCTTCAATTCCCGAAACTCTGCTGCAAATGCTAGCATATTTAAATTTTGGGGTCAATACCTTTTGGTGGCGAGGATTTTTAAACTCCTGTGTTGGAGGGAGCTCTATTTTGTTCACTGTAAGAGCCTCAAATAGGCACAGTAGTAAAAATTTCCCTCCAAGTGACTTATGTTCACCAACTCTGTAACAAGCTTCCTCTGTTTCCTGTATGAGCCTGATTATGTTCACTTTATGAGCCTGATTCTATTCACTGTATGAGCCTTATTCTATTCATTATATGAGCCTATGATCACCAATCACCCTAATGCACCTTATGTTACTTGACGCGGCTAAGAACTGACACTGTTTATTTTCATGCCCTAGTTATTTTCGTGCCCGTCCTGCAACTTTGTGTTCTCTTCTCCTCTAGACCTTTGAGGACCACCTCCTTGCCCTCTTTGAAGAATTCTAGCTTCTCTAAACATTAGGCTAGGGAAAGATCATCACGCGAGAGAAAACGTGAGGCTAACAGCGGCTAACAAAGGAAACAGTGTGTTTTGCCATCACGGTAGGCGTCGTCTGAATCATGGATCAAGGGTTTGCCAGACGCAAACAAGGAAGAACCTGCAAAATCGTGGCTCAAGAAAATCATGGGTCATAACAGACTCGTGGAAAGAAGATAGCGAAAATCTTGTGGCAAAGTTAGAAACGAATCGTCACTAAAGATAAATACAAAAACAGACGTCAATGAATATATAATTGTTCAAGCATATCGTGTCGTTTTTGTGAAGTTCGCCATGGAAAGAAGTCCGTCAGAACTTGCATAAGGCTAGGGCAAGATCATCACACAGGAGAAAACGTGAGGCTAACAGTGGTTGAAGGAGGACACAATGTGTTTTGCAGTCACAATAGGGGTCGTCAGAATCATGGATCGAGGGTTTGCCAAATGCAAACAAGGAAGAACCTGCAAAATCGTGGCTCGAGAAAATCATGGGTCATAACAGACTCGCGGAAAGAAGATAGCAGAAATCTCGTCACAAAGGAAGAAACAAATCGTCGTTGAAGATTAATACAGAAACAAACATCAAGGGTTTTTAGCAGAGCTCGAAAGTTCTTTGGAGAAATGAGCAGCCCGTGGGAAAATAAACCAAAAAAAATGAAAAAAAAAGACATGAGGGTTGCAAGGTTGCACGAGCCACAGTGAAGGGCAGAAGAAAAACAAATTTGTAGACTCAAAATGCCAAACACATGCCAAGGGCACAAAATTTCCCATGATAACAGGGCACAAGGGCACAAACTTTCCCTTTACTCAACAGTGAGGAATTTGACGCAGCTTGTAGCAAAAGGTGCACCAATAACAGACCCATCAAGGAGCATACAGTCTAGCAATGAACATACAGTTCTGAGCCGCATCATTTTGCAAATTCTGTGTTATCCACCGAGTCATACAGGGAACATAATGGAGCTCCCTTTAACGCAAGAGTTCAAAACTCCTCATCACAAGGTGTTGACACCAAAATTTAAGTATGCTAGCATTTGCAACAGAGTATCTGGAATTGAAGCCCTAGGTTTGGAACTCCGCGATATTTTATTGTTGTTTCAGCGACAGTTGCAGGAAAAAGATGATATTATTGCTGATTTGCAAGCTAGAATCACTAAACTCAAACAAACCCAAGCCATCCCTGTAGACTCACTGTGCCTACAATAGCGTATTGAAATGGTTTCAAATATTCAAAACAAACAATCCAAGATAATCTTTCAGCATGAACACCTCAGAAAAGAAATCATTGCCCAACAACAAACTATCCAAAAACAGGTTGAGGAACAAAATTCATGGGTTCAAGTGGTTAAGGGGAAGAAAACACCTCCAGTTGTGGAAATGGTTGTCCAATAAATATTTGAAGAAGAAATGGCACATCAAACCAAGAAAATCAACCTTCGTGTTCATGGCCTCCCTAAATCAATTGATCCCCTACAAGTAAGGCATGCGTTCTTTCATGAATCCTTGGACTTGAAAGATATCTCCCTTAAAAAAGCTTGGACATTGCTGGACAACACCCTTGTTATACAATTCCAAATTGTTGAAGACCGTCTACAAGCTCTTAAAGCAAAAAAGAAGCTCTTTTCCCTTCCACAGAAAATTTATTTAGATGTTGATCTCACACGACTCCACGTCGAAGAGCTTCGAAAAGCTCGTATTCAGGTGATAGCTACCAGGAAACAGAACAAGTGGGTTGTTATCAGAGATTGTAGGGCTGTCATTCATGATTCTCCCCCACCGAGGTGGTCACACCTTGGACCGTCAACATGACGATGACCTCAGGTCTCGATGGGCGGTCATGACATCTCCAGTGCTTCTTGGAATTGCAACGGCGCTTTATGGTCTTCTCCAGGCCAAATGTTTGACGCTCTAGGGTCGTCAGACATTCTTTTTATTACAGAGACTCATGAGAGCCCGATATAGCCTCTCCCAGACATTACAGGATACCATTGGTTTTCTGCTTGTCGACAGGAGACTAGGAGTTCTAGAGGGGTTAGAGGTTCTGGTGGGTGGCGTGTTTATTTAGAGACTCACTCTAGAGCAGAATTTCAGTGGTGTCTGATGAATTCGCTAGTTTCATATGGATCTAGATTAATGGGACTGCCCCACTTTCCAAAGATATTTACATTGCAGTTTGTTACTTTCCTCCAACGTCTTCATCATATGCCATTCATAGTGGTCTTGAGGGGGACCCTTTTATAGATTTGTATACCGAGATTTCTTAATTTTTAGTTGTTGGAGAAGTTATCCTTGGTGATTTCAATACCCATACTAGATACTTTTAGATACCTCTCCACAATCATTCTGTTGATACACTCTGCACACAAGAGATTGATTCAGAGTCAATGGGTTGCATAGGAGGTCAGATGATGCTTCAGATCCTTACACAACATACAGAAGACACCTCTTACAATTGGGAAAATCCCCTGATTTGTTGATTCTTAATGGGCTATCTTGCTTTCCAATTTCACACTCTTTCACATGTACACCTCATGGGGGAGGTAAGAGTGATGGATTACATCTTATCTAGTCAGAACCTTTTGCCCTTCATCCGTCATTTTTCCCATTACCCTTGTGGACCATGCTCTTCTCTCTTTCTCCATCCGGGCTGATTTCTCCCCTCCTGTTACAACCCCCTCCATCGGTATACCACATACCATTTTCCAGTTTGAGGATGGTGACTCTGACATTTTCCTTTCTCACATCCGTCAACTTCTACCTCCAGAACCCCAATTCTTCTCACTTGGTTGTGTTAATTCCAAGTACACATGTCTCTCCTCCATTATTTGAGAACCTGCCCTCAAAACTCTTCCTAACTACACCAGATCTATGTCTCCTTCCCATCAATCTAAAAGATTTTGCCCCATGAATAAGTCGTATGATGATGACTGCAAGACTCTCCACTGTCAGCTTATGTACGCCTTCCTCCATTCTCACCCCTCACTCAGCCTTAAAATCATCCTATCATTGCCTCCTCCGAAGTAAGAAACACCTCTTTATTTCTCAAAGGAGACAGATCTTATGGACTTCCTACATTCACTCCCCCAAACTCTTTTGGCATACCATCCTCCCACGACATTCTCCCCTCCCCACTGAGCTTTATCCCACATCCATGATTTCCAATACCTCCACCCTTTATGATACTCCTGGCCAAACGCAAACCCATGATGCCTCTCCGCCATCTTCTTCTCACTTTTTCACATACAAGAATGTTAGAGAGGCGGTGAAGGTGATGAATAGTAGCAAGGCAACCGATAAAGAAGGTTTCCAAGCTGAGTTCTTCAAACATGGTTTTAGAGATTTTGGAAGCTATTTGGTTGATCTTTTCAACCACGTGGTTTGTTCGGGTTTCCCACCCTCTTGGTCAAATCACATTATTCACCCGATACACAAATCAAGCTCTTGTTCATATCCTAATAATTACAGGACGATCATGGTTGGACACACATTCTCAAAATTGTATGCTACTATATTACAAATGAAGCTTTTCAGAGAGCTAGAGCAAAGACACCTCAAAGCTAGAGGATAGGTAGGGTTTAGACCAGCCCATCAAACCATTGATCATATTTTCACACTCTGGGCCATTATTGAGGAGGCATGTCATCGCTCATCCAAAGTCTATTGTTGTTTTGTAGACTTTAGGAAAGCATTTGATTCTGTTCCGAGAGAGGCACTTTTCTAGAGACTTAGGAATATCGGCATTTCTGAGACCCTCTTGGCAGCCATTATGAGATTATACGAGAATGTTCTTGGTCGTCTCCGCACGGTTCATGGGATTTCAGACTTTATTAGGAGTACCATTGGGTCAAGCAGGGATGCCCTTTGTCCCCAACCTTATTTGGGATACACATTGATGAGTTAGAGACCTTTCTTCATGAACATATTCAAGGTAGTGATGGGTGTCTTCTTCACCAGGTTCTGATTTCTATCCTCTTGTTTGTGGACGATGTGGTTCTCCTAGCCTCTTCTCCTGAGGGCTTACAACGGCAGTTGGATGCTTTGGTTCTCTTTTGCGATCTCCGTCAGCTGATCGTTAATTTGGGGAAAACCAAGGTCATGGTATTTAATGGCTTGAAGACCTCCCACCTCCATTTCTCTTTTAGAGGAAAGGAGGTTGAGATTACCACTTCCTATACTTATTTGGGAGTGCAATTTTTTGGTCCATGTTTTAGCTTGAGGCAGGTTCTCCAGCCTAGAATAAACAAAGGTTATAATTCTTTAGTTCTCTTTGAACGACAATGTTTTCGGCATCACTTTCAAGGTATCTCTTCCAAGATCTCACTCTGATACACTCATCAAACCCACAGTTCTCTATGGATCTATAGTTTGGAGGCCCCTCTACATGAGGGTGATTGGGATGTTGTTGAGAGGGTCCAGACACTTCTTTTTCACCGCATGATCAAATGTAAGCAGACAATTTTCCAACACATTATTCTTGCAGAGTTTGGAGCCCGACCCTTCTGACTAGAGACTATAATTGATCTGATCACTTTCATACATCGCATACGGAGGTTTGTTGATTATGCGAGTGGACGTGACAGATACCCATACTTAGCATATTGTTCTTCAGAGAATCTTGCTCTCTCAGTTTCTTCGACCCGAGGATGTTGTTGGTATACAGGAGTTTCTGATCTACTAGAGTCTATGGGAATCAGGATGGACCGACTTCATCTATGTACTCCTTTGACACACCAACTCATCTTCTACCCACTAGACAGGTGTTGAACCGGATTATTAGGGATGATATCTACAGAGAGTTTATCCATACTACTTGAGTAAACCCTATTAGGGGGTTACGCCCTAAAATGTCATTTTATGCAAAGCACTTCTTGGAGCTGAGTGATAGGCTTATCATTCGTCCACAGTATACATTCCACCATTAGATGCACTCTCTTCGCATCCCATTAGGACAGTTTCAAGTGGGCTCTCACAGGATAAGGATTGAGACAGATCACCAGATAGATTGAGCAGACAAGGTTTGTCAGTTATGCAGCATCCAGGAGACGGAGTCCGAGGAGCACTTCATCTTTCGTTGTCCCATTTACTATGAGATCAGAGGGAGGTTTTACTGCCTATTTAGGAGGATACAGACTCTTTCCAACTTCTTCAAATATGAGGTCCAGAGATGCTTGGCTTTATATATACAAGAAGCTCAAGTTTCATGATCATTTTATTTAGAGACCCGCTAGACCAGTCTCCACTCAGCAGATTATTTCTTTTTTCACGGTGCTACCTTCGAGGAGGGGCACTAAGCGATAGATTGACATCAGTACAGTGCCATATTCCAGAACAGTGAGGCCCAAAGACACTATTCACAGTTCCTTGAGCTTTCATCAGCATATGCACCTTAGACACGGCATCAGGAGGCAGACTAGATCCACTAGACCTTCACAGAGGACTTTTCCTTCTACGTAGAGTATTGGAGGACAGACCAGGCATTATACCTCCCCTTCTTCGAGTCAGACTTCTATTTGGAGCTTCTTCTCGTCAGCCTTGGATGCTAGGAGAGTTGGATCAAACTCTTGATGGGTTCCCTCCTGGTTCTTCTATCTTAGGGATCATCCTCGTGCTCCCGATGTTTATAGATTCTTAGAGATTGTTCATTTCTTTTGCTCCCTTCTTTGGACCTGAGCGTGATTAGGACCGTTGGTGGTTTGGCTCTAAGCGTGGTTACTCTTTACCATGTTTTAATACTATTGCTTTCAGCATTGTTTTTCTTGTTTTCGGAGACCTTTTTGGTTTTTCGCTTTTTCCTGATACATTTCTGAAATATAGTCCCTTTGACCTATTTTTGTGGTCACTAGTTGGACATTAATATATTTATCTTATATTATCTATCTTATCTGTGTCTGGGAACTGTCACTGGTTATTTTCATGCCCTAATTATTTCCGTTCCCGTCCAACAACTTCGTGTTCTTTTCTCCTCTTTGCGTTAGGATTTCAATGGGGACTGTTTTAACTTTCCCTTGTTTGCTTTCCCTTGTCCTGTAATGAGAATCGATGGGACTGGATGACTTTTCTCTGCGCGAAAGCCCTTCGCGAGTTCTCTCGCGTACCTTTCTTCCTGACTGTGCTCGCTCACGTTTTTCTGTGACTCTGCTCGTGTGCCCTTCTGCAACTTGCTTTGCATTGTCTCCTGCTCCCTGAGACTCGCGACTCATGTTTCCTCCTCGAGTTTTCTCCTCCTTGACACAAGAAACCTCTATGTTTATCTCCTCTCGTGTTCAACTTCTTTCCTCTTCACCTTCGATCATGTTTCTTTCCACAGAATGCAAACACAAATCCTGTAGTGGCCCTGCATTGATCTAAATTTTTCTTTCTCAAAGTCATAGAAATTTGCAAAGTCATAAAGACATCCTTCATTGATATTATAAGATTTACAATCCCTTTGTCGCCAAGATATACCCAACTTCACAACTAATCCTGTGCCATTTGAATTTGATGGTGATATTTGATCGATTTGTGTAATTCCATCTTGATTCAATATATCAAGAATAGTATCTTGAGATAAATGCAAGCTTACAAGGCATGTTACAGCCAAGGTCTTTACTAATCCACAATTCTCACTATCGGGGGTTGAAATGAAGCAAACCCTTCCCCAATAAGAAGGATTTGGGTATCTTGCATTCCCTAAACTTGCAGCATATTAAACCTTCAATTGCAATCTACGCATCGCAGATATAGTCTGCAATGATTTGTTGCCTTGAAGCTTGCCACAACACTAGTACATTTGGTATTGAATTTATGAGGATGAGATCGATTTCCTGTATAAAATGCTCTCCCAAGATCATTTGTGATAATTGAAGCATCAACATAAATATCCATTGACTGAATATTGCCACGTACTAAGAGTTCTCTTTGAATTCCTTTGAGAATTTTGAGCACTAGCAGACTTACAACTTTATCGAAGATATCTCGGTCCATACATTTCAAGCTTTCAAGACCCATCCATCCAAAAGCAAATACCAATCTATGGTTTGTAAGAACCAAAGTCTTCCTCTTCCTTGCACAAACTTGCATTGCCCGATGCTCCTTGACAGCAGTCACTAATTCTAGAATAGTTTTATCAATTTTATTACCATGCCCCAACACTCCATAGTGCCCTTTTCACCATGTATAAACATATCCAATGGAAACAAGTGCAGTTGAGTATTCATCTCCAACTAATACACGACTCCCATGAATATTTGTCCCTTTGAAAGCTTGCACAAACCTCCCCTCTGCAAGGGTCTCTTTGGTTTCTCTTGTAAGCAAAAGAAATTCCTCATCTTGTTTTGGCTCTCTATATGGTGGTCGGTAATCGTGAATTCCATGCAACAGTTCAATTTTTATGTCATCAACGGTTTCATATGTTTTATTGTTTGATCGTTGCTCCATCCTTATAGTATATTCATCGATATCAAGGACCTTTAGCAAATGTGGATGATTTTTGACATGTTCAATTGCCATCTCTTGTTGTTCGTTATCCCTGTCATCTAAATCGTGCCCCACATCTTCACAATAGACAATTACTGATTTAATCTTTTTCTTGTCAGCTTGTCTAAATAAAGGCAATACTTGCAGAAGAAGCACCGTCATTTTTGACTTTGCTAACCCCTGACACATGGAATCTAAATTACCCTTATAAACCTCTTGCAAATTTGATTTCTCTTCATATTCAACAAGCTCTCCATAAACATGTGAACTTATTTCTCTAGAATACCCAGGCAAATCTAAAGGTGCACATGCAGTGTTTTGTTTGTTATCCCTAATACCATTGAAAGTCACTTCGGTATCCTTCAACAGGTGAGGTACATTTAATGGTTTTCTGTCTTTCAAGGTTTCAACCTTGGTTTCCTTATTATTTTGCTCCTCAATAGGGTTTGGGAATTCAGTCCTTGATTTTTTTGTTTTCCTTTCTTCTGCCCATGCCATTAACTCGGCATCTACCCTATCAAACCTTTCGATCAATTGTTTGGCAAATTTGTCATATGAATTGATATCGCTATGTCCTTGGGTGACCCATCCATGGAACCACCATTCATGGGCTATACCTTCCGGATGGAAAGTCGCAAATTTTATGGCTTCTTCCATCATGGACATAACGAAAGATAAGTTTCCAACTTTTGTATCCATGCCCTAGTCATACATTTGTTTGTACCATCAAAAAGTGATAATGACATTTTGCCTAATGCATGTTGCATATCCCTTTGTCTATTTTGGAGTTTATATTCTGGCCGAGATGCACCTCCATTTTTTCTCATTGCCATATAAGTTTGTAGGGTAATTCCTCTTTGGATTCCCTTCGGAAGTGATTGATATTCTTTGAAGCAAGTTATAAGATCATCATTAAATGATTTTGGAATTTCTTCGTCTGGTTCTTCTCTTGGAATGAAAGTTGGTTGGCAATGTCGATATGATGATGTGGTGTCTGTTTTACATTTGAGTTTAGAGATGGACGAACTAGTTTATGCATTTTGTGTATTGAAATTCATCATCATTTCCATGGTATGGGCCATTTGTGCCACTGTATTTGTCAATTGTTCTTGGCCTTGGATAAGTTTGTCCACCCTCTCAACATTTCTATCATCTTCCATGTCTCCTTTTGGCTGGGTTGCCTCCTTAGTTTTATTTCTCCTTTCGTAATACTAAATATTCTTATTGTTATCCTGCATATGATTTTTATTCCATAGGCTGGTAGGATAGAAAACTCTGATACCACTATAATATCCCAAATTGGAATATTATGCAATAATTTGGATTCCTTGGAAATCCTTTTTAAAAGAAATATTGATTTTAAACTTGAAATAATAATTTATATAATAAAATGAATTTTAATTCAGATTTTTGAATAATAGAGTATTAATCCTCAAGGGGTTTCGTCCTTCGGTTATTTGATAGCAAGGGTTTTCGTCCTTGAGATCAAGTTACGCAATTAAAGGGTTACGTCCTTAAGAGCATTTGTAAAGCATGATGCTTATACTTGATTAAATATTTGAATACATTCTTAAATGCCTTCTTCCATTCCCATGATGGATTATTTATACATCCAACTTTCTATTGAAAGGTATGACTATTCCAAAGGTGGCATCCCTTTATTTAAATGAATGCTAAGAACAATGAACTAATTAATAAATGATTAATTAATGACTAAGACTACTATGTTAGACTGTTGAATTATGGCGCTCCATAGACCTGTGATTTTATTAATTACTGTCATTTTCTTGACTGTGGTGATTTCTTTGAGTGCAGCGATGGATCCTTGGCAATGGGAATACCCTTTGTTAATTGTGGCACTCTTCTTGGAAGTCTATGATCTCCACAATTTCCCTTGTAGGCTGCAACGTTGTTTTAGAACGTGCGCTGCTTGTGGTAAGCCTGCGATATGTAGTTTGGAGTGTTGAGGATATTACACAAAACCACTATTTTCTCTCTTTTGATCAACTAGTAAGGATACAAATTTGGAATTTGGGAGAAAATATATTTTTGACATCAACACAGTAATGGATGACTTCAATGGACGTGCTAGAATTGACTTCGAACCTCCATTTGACTGTTTAACAGTGATTCAAGCATTGGCTTCAATCTTCTCTTCCCTAACGATGGATCTAGTAGTGATATCCGTAACGTCGAAAAATAACTCTATTACGCAGTTGATTCCAGAAGCACACTATTTAGTTAATCACAATGTTGCAATGTTTGACTATGAATCTACACCAGTTGACCAATCTGCCAACATTGATTGTCTACCAAGGCTTGCGTACACACAATTGTTTTCTAAGGTGACTTGACTTTTGATTACTTTGTTTCACGTTTTGTCATTGAAAAAAAATTGAATACAATATTTGACCAAGAGAAGTAAATGTTGTTGAGTGCACATGATCTAGTTAATCATCATAAATATTGAATTATTGCAGATAAAAGTTGGTTTTGTATTGGTTGAAAACATCAGCCGAAGTTTGTTCGGATGTAAAACTCAATTAAGATAATCCATGGACCACTAGCTGAATTGTGAGTCAATTGGTGTAACTTATGGCCTGTTGAATAATGTAATGCTCATATGGGGTAACTCATAGGCCAGTGGTTTAATTGAGGGTCAAACAAGGTAACTTATGACCCATAAACAAGGAAAGTCATGGACAATGGGTTGAATTGAGAGTCGGTTAAGGTACTCATGGTCCATTGATTGATATGAGGCTTAGTCGAGGTAACTCATAGGCCATTTGTTTAATTGAGGATTACTTACTATAAGTCGTGGCCCATAAACTGGCTCACTTGAGATTCATGGGCCAAGGATTAAATTGAGGGTTAGTTGGCTTAGCTTTTGGCCCAATGCTCAATGTGAGGTTCAATTGAAGTAACTCATGGGTCGTCGATTTGGTTGAAACTTAGTTGAAGGAGCTTGTGCGACAAACAAAAAACTCAAATAAGGTAACTCAATTTTTTCACTCCCAAAACACACATATTTCCCTTGTGCATGGCATGACATCATCACAAAGGTAATGCAACACAGTTAAGAATTTGTTTTGCAAGTAAAGTAAGGTATCATAACTATTTCCTAGCATTTAACATAATAAAAAGACAATCGAATACATTTCCAAGCACTTACTTCCAAAACATGTCTTTTTTGGCACTGAAATGTCTTGCCATGTCTTAAACGAAAGCATACATTTCTGGTGGCATTTATAGTTCGAGAAACACTGTTGGGAAAAAAAAATTGGCTACTGCTAAAGCATTTCTGAGCAGTTTCAATTTGGAAACAGTTTCCAAAACAGAACCAAGGGTGGAAGCAGAGTTTCCTACAGCTTAGTAAATTAGTGATCCCTCACGAAAATGAATGCCAAAGGACACACTTTCTTGGATGTGGTTTGGCGATCTTCCTTCTGGCTAGACCTATCGGGCTTTGATTAGTAACATGGGGTGGCTTATATGCAGATACCATTGCAATCAAGACTCTATATCTTGTACTTTGCGCTGTATGTCGGTTTCTTGGCAGGATAGTCATTAACATATTCTCTATCCTAAGCCAAATAGCTTCTTTGGCTTGCAAATAGCTTTTAGAATAGCCCCAGATTCCTTAAAAATAGCCCCAAGAGATTTAATTAGATTCATTTATTTCAACTTCAAAAGGTAAGAACATGTCAAGAAGTGCTAAGATCAGATTAGAATGTAAATTCTTTTTGAGACAAGATATGTCCTTGAGCAAGGATCCAAAATAATGAAGTTTTGGCTTTATTTAGATCATGTAACAGGGAACCCCGCCTTTATGTAGTTTAAAACAAATTTGTAGAAATTTCCATGCAAGATGACTATAGCTTGATGAGGATTTTAGGGGTAAATTAATTAAGAGACTTCAACCTGAATTGAATCTACCTTACCCCCTTGTTCTTATGACAAGACATATAAGAAAGTTTATTTGCATCAAAAGAGCGCCTGGTCACATTTGCCTATATTTGATATGTGTAACAGATCTATAAGCACCTTCATATATGCTCTACATGCTCCTTCCAAAACCAAATATATCATCCAATATGCGGCAGTAAAATTATTTTAGTGTTGCATGAATATATCATCTACCATCTGCATAAAGATAACAAGGAGATTAGTCAACTCAAAAAGGTTTCATTTTCCAATTAAACAATCCCATCTTTTCAAGGATTTTATGCTTTCACAGTCCATACGGTTGCAATTTTTTTCTCCTGATGAAGGATCACAGGGGACAATACAAAACGTCGAGCAACAAAATTGCACACAGTTTTTCCAAAAGCTAAGATTGCAAATCCCATCTTTGTCTATGTGTTATTTTCCAGCTATTAGAGTTTTCTACTGCACTTCTGGTCTCATGGTTTCTTTGACGGAAATCAATTTTGAATTCTAACCGGCTGATTTCATTTTTAAAGATAAGTCTCTGTGCTAATAGAATTTCTCAATTAATTGAACAGATCCTGGTTCTTACCACTTGAAGTTAAGAATATTTTATCAGTCATCTCATTTTGCTCTATCCCAGCTCATATCAGATATAGTATGTGAGAGAAAAAAGAACATATGCACACAAAAGTGAAAATTAAAGAGGGGAATAGGCAACTGAGGAACTATCCATGTTTTCAAAATGAGTGAGTTGCATGCACACCCACTCGGTAAAGAGTTTAACGAGGGGAATAGCAAACCGAGGAACTATCCATGTTTTTCTAAATGCATGTGAGTTCGATGCACATCCACTCAGTAAATAGTTTAGCTCGACACATCCATATTGTTATAAATAAAAGTTAGCTTCCTAAACATACCTATAAGATGTGCCATGCACTAAATGGCTTCGCATTCCAATTATAGCATAGATGATTTTTCATGCACAAAAGCTATATAAGGAAATATTATTACCTTTGAGTGAGATGGCTGGAGCTTAATAGCACGGCTGCAGTCTCTGATAGATTCCTTCAACATACCCATTTTCTGTAGAGTTGAATGACAATATTGGTTTCAAGGGCACAATAACAACCAAACAGATAGAGCAAAGAAACAATAAGAATATGCAATATGCTTTGTGCTTGCAATCATTTGTATTGCATAAATGTAAACATGTAAACAGTACTCCAGGAATACCATCATTAATGTTTCCTATTGCTATGACTCCAATTAATTCTAGTTGCCTGGAAGGACTACCTCGCAAGTCATTCCAACCACGAAAGAATGTATTTTTAATTTTTTTGTACAAGGGGGCAACTCGACTAATAAAAGAGAAAAAGTATTACAAAATCAACCAACCCCGGGCTTATTACAAGTGTCAAACTGGTAACAGCAGTGAAAAGCAAAAATACAAAGAGTTCAGTGCATCACTGCAAGAAGCTACAGAAACCACTTCAAACATGAGTACAGCACAAATTCATCATATCAGACGTTATATTAATTGTTCCCAAACATAACTCTTCTTTTAAAGAAAGATAATGCTAGGTTCGTAAATCAAAAGAAACTTCACTATTTACAAGCTGCTTCAGATCAGCAAAAGCATCACAAAATTTATCAAAGTCATGGTCCGCAGGGCCAGGGTACTACTTTTATAAA
Organism: Torreya grandis; assembly: GCA_037957365.1. NCBI lineage: Eukaryota > Viridiplantae > Streptophyta > Pinopsida > Cupressales > Taxaceae > Torreya > Torreya grandis. The sequence continues at coordinate 852,683 of JARHVA010001077.1, forward strand.
ACTTTATCAAAATAAAAACTATGAAGTGTAAAGTTGTTATGATATTGTTTCTAAACCTTTCACCACATGGAAGGCACTCAAATAAAACACACCCCCAAATCATCAAGCATTGGGGGAATCCTTTATATGGAGATATACCGTATGGTCTATCATCATAGATAGAATCTGGAATTGTATGATATGTATATGCACATTTTGATATACATATCATATAGACGTGTGTGAATGAATAAGTCTTTCTTACTTAATATGATGTGTCCATATACATTTGGATATAGAGATTGGTATTTATACTCAACTTCTGCAACCAAATATGTATTTGTTTTTACAATCGATAAATTAAGGACCAATTCCCCCTCCGTCCCCCAACCCACATACACCTGTCCTTAATGCTCAATGCCTTCCATTGTGTCCTGGCTCACAAGTCTGCGGATGGAAAATATTGACCGTACAAATCACATGGAACCTGATGTGGAGCTTTCTAGCTGAAAAGAACGCTAAGTATGAGAAGGGGACGGAGATCCCATGTCAGCAATGTTATCATAGGACCTCTTTCGAGAATCTATGCACACCACTACTTCAATGACCAGTTTCATGTATTTCTCCTGATTATCCAAACCTCTGATTAAGTTTTTCTTGGTTCCCTAACATTTGCACATAGCAACAATCAAGAACCAGGTTCATGAAGCCCTTATCTCTGATCTCATTGGTAAGGTCTTGGGCACTACGCAGTATGGCTTCATTGGAGTTTATGAGCATTGTGACACAAAGAACAGCCTCCATATGGGTAGGGGAGTTGCTACCATCCTGGGAAGCTAAGGAAGTTCTAGATTGTTTCTGATGACTTTGGGAAAGCAGAACAAAGCTTTATTTATGCTGAGGGGCTGAGGAATTGATGCAGCCCAGACTAAGGAAGGTTATTACTGTGGGAAGTAGAGGGAGAAAGACTCCTCATACAGAATAGCCCCTGGCGAAATTAAGCCATAGTGGTAACATGATTATGCGAAGACTCCTCATACAGAATAGCCCTTGGAAAAATTAAGACATAGTGTTAACATGATGCTGGAACCTCACAGAGCCTTCAGAAGACCTATGAGGGAGAAGTCCTCTATGCCTACCAGTGGAATGAATATTGGGATTAAAAGGAGTGAAATTTGTGGCAGCAAAACATACATGAAAATTGTGCAAACCAACACTATTGGGAGTAGACAGAATAGGAGGACCAAAAGTAGCCTCATCCTCATCCTTCTTGATCAAATTGTGCATGCCTTGTTCCATGACTGACTTCATGTTGTTTCTTGCCATTTCTTCCTCCGCCCCAGGAATGAAATCACTGATGTTCCTCTTCCACTTATAAACTTTGGGCTTTTGTAGTCTATCTTTCCATTCAACTTTCTTTATAAAATTTAGCCGCTTTGAAATCTTAGTTCTTCCTTCACATTTACAATTGCAAAAAGAGTTGATTCTTTCATAGCCAAACTCTCTAACAGAGGGCATCGATGAGGAGCCATGAATGCACTTATCTTATTAGCAACTACTCCAGTGTTGTGATGGAAGTACATATATCCAGCTTCCCGCACTGACTACAAATTTGTGTGACGTAACTGTTGACATTTTTGCCCCACAGGGCAAAATTGTCACCCCTACACTTCGGAACTTTGCTATGGTGCCAAGTTGGTCTTGTGAATCAGTTTTGGGGTCCTCAAATGAGCATTTACAGCCACCCAAGTGGCCATCTGCAGCCAGGTGAAGTTTAGTCATGCAGAGGTTTCCAAGGAGCTTGCTTGATTACAGCCAAACCTGCAAATACAGCCAAGATATTCAAGCTGTAAGTTTATTTGTTTTGTCTTCCCAAGGAATTTTTCAGGTATAAGAGGTGGACTATTTCTTCAGACATTTTGTCCGAAAGAAAGAGCTTTCAAAGCACTGACAAAAAATCCGAAAAAATGACTAAAGTGACTAAGTGGCAGTCGTTCAAGTTTTTTTTTTCTCTTCGGGTTTTTTGTCCAAAAGAAAAGAGGAAGAGCACAGTTGAGCAGACAGGACAAAAGTTCGAAGGAATAAGGACGGTTACAAAAAGCCCGGGTGCCCTTCAATTCTTCCGAAAAACCTAGTTCCGAAGGACATCAGCCCTTGCGGAGGGTACTTGGTTGGTGAAGTGGACCCTTCAAAAGCTCCGAAGGGCACAGAGGAGGGACAAAAGCCCTTGCATAGGGCAGAGACATAAACAGTGGACCCTTCAAAAGTCTCGAAGGGCATGAAAAGATAGCCAAAGGAGACGAATTCCTTCAGACTTTTTGTCCGAAGGAATTCCTTCGGACAAAAAGTCCGAAGAAATTCGGGAGAAAGAAAAAACCCGGGTAAAATAGACAAGACAAGGGCAAGATGACAAGAGCCTAAAAGGAATTAATTCGGGAAAATTAACAAGGAAACGAATTCCTTCGGACTTTTTGTCCGAAGAAATTCGGGAGAAAGAAAAAACCCAGGTAAAATAGACAAGACAAGGGCAAGATGACAAGAGCCTAAAAGGAATTAATTCGGGGAAATTAACAAGGAAACGAATTCCTTCGGACTTTTTGTCCGAAAGAATAAGTAAAGTCGACAAAAGCCATAGGAAATGAACAGGAATGGTTCAAGGAAAAGCTCCGAAAGAAAGGAACAGATAGAATTCCTTCGGACTTTTTGTCCAAAAGAAATGGATAGAAAGTAAAGCCCAAAACAATTACAAAGCACCAAACAAAAGAAGGAAACAATTCCTTCGGACAATTTGTCCAAAGGAAATGAAAGAGAGACAATTCCCATGGACAATTTGTCCGCAAAAGAACTGAACAAGAAGCAAAGGCCAAAGAAAGAGAAAAGACAGAGAAAGAGAAAAGATAGAGAGTCCTTCGAACATTTTGTCCAAAGGACGAAAACCAAAATAAAGCCCGAATCTCGAAGTAAAGCAGAACACGGGAAAAGCAAGAGAAAACACGAAGTGAACTAAGCACGATAAATAGCATGAACAAAGACGTAAGCACAAACAGGACTGACCCAGAACTGAACAAGAAGAAAGACAAACACAAAAATAGATGCATGAGCAAAGATTAAAGCAGAAATGAACATGGACATAAGCATGAACAGTGAATAAAACAAACACAGAATAAAGACAAAGGCAGGATAAACAAAAATCATGCACAGACTAACATGAAGTGACTCCAACAAAGTAAACGCGTTTAAGAAAGCAAGCACACTTCAGTTCTGAAAATAAAGTCGTCTTGCATGATGAACAGGCAAAGCGTTGAATGTTTCAAACAGCAAGAAATTCTGTAGTTGGAGATTGGCGTAGCATCATGCAGCTTGGGCCCACTGTTCATTTTCAATGCCGAAGAGCTTTCATGCAAGGCATAAGACAAAAATAGATTTTATTTGAAGGCTGAAATAACACAAGTTGGACTGAGTTGACCTCTTCTTCTATTTTCAGCGCCAATCTCTTGGCTGTTGTATACTTTTCTATATAAGTTGGTTTTTCAACCTTGAATTGACCCCTCTCTTGGTAAGACCAGACTCTATCATTGGTGAGTTGTGTAACCTCTTCAATCAATAAGACTGTACTTTCTGATTTCAAGTGCCAGCATAGTGTACATTCATTCAACAATTTGCATTCATGGTAGATTTCTCTCCCTTCCCAAATTCTGATTCGCACCTAGTTGCTAGCTCATCATATTATGCAGGTCATGTTCAGTGTTTTATATGTCTTTTGTTGATGTTGTAAGTAGATGTTAGGTGGCTGCAAAGTGTCTTGTATCAAACCTCTCTCCATCGTTTTCCCTCACGTTTTAATCATTGGATCAAACCTTCTCATGAAATATTTATGCATAGTGATAAAATGAAATCAAAGGTCTTCTTTTTCCCTTGTTTGATTCAGTGTTCAAGGTTCCAAGTAAAGTGGATCAATATTTTGGTGTATCACCGTCATTAGGTAGGATTTTCCTTTCGAGTTTCTTTCTCCCTTTTCCATGGTAGATTTGTAGCACAGAGTAGAGATCCATTGATACATCTTACAGGAACCAGCCTTCTCTGGAGGTTCTTCTCACCATTGAGGCACCCACCCTCGTGAGAAGATCCCATTGTTTCAACCAATGAGAGGATTGGCCATTTTAGCACATTTTCGATCCAGGGTCAACTCGAGGGTGACAACAATGACTCCAATTAATGTGGAAGGATTGAATCACACTTCACAATCATCCTTCTATTTTAATGTTTTGGTTAGAAGTAGTGCTTGGCTCTTGGGTATGAAGAGGAACAATGAAGAGTGAAACGCTAGCTTAGGATTTAGCAAGAGCTTTGGTGATATGCTTTGGGGTTACCCAATCCTCATCATCAGATACATACATTGTGCAAACCCAAGTGGACCTTAAAAAACCAAAATCTCAGTCATCACCTTCCTAGCTCTGACATTGTTTTCCTGGCTACACTGAAATCCAAACCATAAAATAATATGCGTGTCTGCCAGCTATGAATTTTGGAAACCCATGAAATTATACTGAGCCAAAACAATGAATAGAGAGCTGAAAAGGGGAGAAATATCACAACTAGGAATGGAGAAAAGTTGTTTGACAGCCTGATGCATGAATTTTCTGGACACATGGATGGAATAAATGATAGACTCAATGGATAAGAGTTCAACGAACACCAAAGAATCAAACCCCCAAATGTGAAAAAGGATACGCATAATGCCAGTAGCCACATTGAAACCAATGTCCCGGTAAACGAGTTGGAAACTATAATGTGGAAAGTGTCATGCGAAATAGAATGATAAGTGATGGTGGTCCACAAGGTGTTGTCTCTATGAAGAAGGGAGATATAGGGCATAAAACGAAGAAGTAACACATAATAAGTTATGATATTTTGAAGAATAGTCAACTAACTATAACCTTGACACCGTCTTTGGATAATAGAGAGGATCATTAACATTGAAAAAGACCAGGGAGAGGCAAGTGGGTAATTTAAACATTGAACATATACAAGTGATGTGGCAGAATGTGGGCTGATTTTAAAGGGAGGAAAAAGAATAATAAAATTAAGAGAGAGGATAAAGTAAAAAAGAGGATTAGCACAAAAAGGAGGTTGGCAGTAGCATGACATCATGTTAACCCATGACAAAGATAGTATTAAATACAATGTATTAATAAAAATTGAGATTCACAAGAATCTTTTGCATAAACATGTCAATAGGAGATTCAACTCAATTCATATATTTTCATATGCTTTTGAGATAAGATGATTTATCAATGTACTTTCTTTGCATATGCCTTATTTTTAAAGCTTGAATGCTTTGAACTTTGTACATGCAGTTTAGGCTTGGAGCATGTTAAAAATAAAAGGATACATCGTGCCCATATCTAATAGTGTTGCCATAGTTCCAACTTCCAATGGTCCCCTACACTATCTAGATACATTTCTCCATGAAACTGTTGGTGATAGTCACATTGTTGACAGTGTGTCAAAAAAACTGGAATTAGACAAGACCGTGCACAGATGAATGGATGAAGAGACTTACTATGACTATGGGGGCAAAGTATGCTAGGAAATGTCTCAACTTTGCATGCACCTATGCAATAATAATTGTGCGCAAGGTTGGTTCTATGCAAGGTGTTTGTGCAAGCACAGGTTGCACAAGATGTTGTGCAAGTGGATTGTGCAAGCAGAGATGATTGTATAGACTTGCATGAAGATGGCCTATGACAGTTGCGCAAAATTGACAACATGCGGGAATGATGGTAGAATTGTGTTGGATCATTTGCTCAATTTCAATGCACTATGGAAGGTTTCAAAGTGGAGCGCAATGGTTGAGTCACAGTAAGGTGTCGCGAGGAGTTGTGCAACACGTCAAGCAATGGAGAATAACTTGAGGCATTTCATACACTTGTCTAATTGTATTTGTCAGACTAAAGAAGTGTGCACAATGTCTTGGTGGCACTCTAACATGAAGCTATTGAAAAGCGTCACACAATGATCACTTGGCTCAATGGTTGGTGAATGCATAAGTTACAAAGTGAGTGACGGATATAGGCACAGTTCTTCTTAGGAAGGGTAGGTTGATTCATGCATTTTTTGGTTGAATGCATGAATGTTGAATACACACAATCAAGTGTGTGCATTGCAATATATAGTAAAGAGTTGTAGGAAGATGTTGAATACACACAATCAAGTGTGTGCATTGCAATATATAGTAAAGAGTTGTAGGAAGATAACAGGGGGTGCTCCAGCGAATATGAAGAATATGATGGTGGTATTGTCTTTTAGGGAGACAACTCCACCTACAGGATCATGGGTGGAGGAAGGGTGAAGTTGAAGTTCATAGATGGGAGGATCAAGACTCTCCCTGGTGTTTTCCACATTCCAAGCCTTGCAAGGACTCTGATCTCTGTGAGCAAAATAAATGATGCCAGTGTCCAAGTCTCATTCAGCAAAGATGGGTGCAAAATGGTGCATGGAGCCATGGTGTTAGTGATGGGCAGGGACACAAGTACTCTGTTCAAAATTGATGTATCTACAATAAGCAACGCATGTAATAGCATTGTTGTTCTTGAGGCCAAGGCTGAAACACGAACTTGCGCATTGCTTTCATCAAAGAAGACAATGCTCTGGAGTTAGAGGTTGGGCCATATTTCTACGACAAGACCATGCTAGGTCCCATCACTCTAGACGTTGTCTAGGACATTGAATCTGATCCATACTATTCAAAGGAGCCAACTACTACAGACAAATGATAATTGTAGAGCAAGTGGTAATTGTAATTTTGTCAGTATCGTTCCAAGTGGGAAGTACAAGGTTCAAATCGCTCCAAAACTATCTTTTTAGTCAAAGTTGTTTTTTGGTCAAATTGTTGCTTTTTTAAAAAAAGGGAATCTTTTGAGAATATTTCTTTTTAAAGTTGCATGTGTTTTGTAAGGTGAATGCAAAGGAGTGAAAAGGTGTAATATTACAGACATAAGGGTGTATTTTTTCCATTATTTTTGTTCTGATTAAATGCAAAACCCATCAAAAACATGTTACATGTTCTACACGGAGATTAAGTGCATAATCCCATAGACGCATTTTTTTCATGTATGCAAGTCTGTGTTTTGTGATTGTTTGGATCATTTTCATTTTGAGCATTTATTCCTTTGAAAATGCCTAAAATTCAGAATTTGCTTTCTGACAAAGATCATTTAACAATCTCTAATTATACTAATTAGAAAAGCTTAATAAAATCCCCGCTCATGTTTAATGAATTGTGGATGTCATAAAAGTCGAAAACCCCACGTTTCCTACCAAACTAAAAATACTTGATATAATAAATCTAAAAAACTCTAAGACCCTAGATCTAACCATACGTTGTTGCACTAAGGATAGTTGCATCCATATCAAGAATTCTCCTCACAATTATACTGCATGGAAAACACTTTTTGACTTGTATGATAAAGCTAAAACATGAGAAGATAGGCATTCATATGCACTTGTTCACGTTGTCCTTAGTTGATGACAGGGATATGGGAAAATATATGTCAATATTGAAAAACATTGCAACAAAATACATTAAGATGGGTTTTGGCAACCTTGATGATGATTTGATAGTGATCGTTGGGTTGAAAGGACTTCCTAGTTCTTACAGAAACTTTGTTGAAATGCTTCATGTTTCTAATAAGATCACTAGGATCACTTTCGACAAACTAACTGAATTGCTCATCTAATGTGATCTATCTCTACCCAACTAGGAAAACGGAGGAAACCCAAAATATAGAGTCAAAACCTAGTACTTCACATTCTAGTCAACAGATCTATAAAGAGCAGAGTTCTAGAAGGGGTAGAGGTTACAGGGAAGGAAGATTTCAAAATAGAGGAAAATGATACTATCAAAACCAAAACAGTTATACTCATCAACAATACAATACTCATTCTCATCTTAATGAAATGAGTGATAGAGGACGAGGTCCAAGACCATAAAGAGGTAGAGGCAGAGGACGATCAAATATTCAGTGTCATAGGTGTGGCAAATATGGCCATATTGCATCTCAATGCAAGATTACTTTTTGTAAGATTCACAAACCACAAAAAATGTATAATCAGATTTTGCTCAATATGCAGAGCATGACTATGATGAATCAAGGAATGTTGCTCATGAATCAGCATTTACAACATGAGGGAACATAGCTTACTCAACATTTGAGACTAGGGATGAATTTACAAATGTTTCGGTATTAGATATAGATGCCACCAAACATATGACATACCGACAAGATTACTTTTGGACTTTCAAAGAACATCTCCATTTTCTATCTCATTAACAAACAAATATATTCTTATTCCACCGGGAATTGGTTCTATTTGGATTCTTCTTCCAAATGGACCCATTAACTATTTGCAAAATGTTTGATATGTTCCTACTTTGAAAAACCATCTCCTTTTTGGTTACCATTCATAAGAAACGTTGTCAGAATGTGTTAGAAAATGGCCTTATTTACATTAACTTTGTCAAAGAATGATAGAAAATAGTGTACACAGGTTATGAAGATGGAAACTTCATTCGTTTACATTGCAGAGTGCTTCCTCCTACATAGCGTTTGTAGCATCTGCAATATGAACATTTAAATGTTCACTCTTTGGTGGACTTATAGAGACTTAACATGGTGTATGGTTTGCCCATTTTCCGAAGAGATAGCATTCTTTGTGAGTCGTGTTTTAGGCAAACAAAACAAGGAAAATTTTCTTGAGGATTCTTCTTGGAACGCTGACAAGTGTTTACAATGAGTTTACAGCGATGTATGTGATATGAAGTCACCCATTGGAGGGTGCAAATATTTTGTATTGTTTATTGATGATTTTTCTAGGATAAATAGGGTATTTTTCATGAAGAATAAATCAGAAGTTTGCACTAAGTTTGTTAAATGGTTAAACTTAGTTGAAACAGAGACAGATTGGAAATTTGTTGCACTTCATTTAGATAATGGAGGTGAATACACTTTAAATGAATTTTCAAATTATTCCTGGGAAAATGGAATCAAATGGCACTACAGTAATGCATATACTCCACAGCAAAATGGAGTTGATGAATGCATGAACAGAACTTTGGAAGGTACAGCTCGAGCAATGTTGTATTAAAAACAACTTGATGACAAATTTTGCGTTGAAGCTATTGGTACTGCAGTGTATTTAAGGAACAGGACCCCCACCGTTGCTCTTTTGGGCCAAACTTCATATGAGGCTTGGAATGAATTCAAGCCCAAGGTAAAACACTTGAAAATTTTTGGATGTACTTGCTAAGCTTTTGTTCCTGCTAAAAGCAAAACTAAGTTGGAACCGTGAAGTAGGAAATGTATATTTCTTGGATATTCTGAATGCAAAAAAGGGTATCATTTGCTTACACAAGATACAGGCAAATTCGTAGTAAGCACCCCATCATTTTGTATGAGTTTGGTACTATGAACGCTGCAGACACTGATTCACAATTTGACAAATTGGATAAGAAATACAAAAGCATCAACAAGCTAAGGAATTGAGACATGACTCTAACTTTCATCGATCGTGGTATGAGGTTGATTTGAACCAACCAAATGTCCATTCATTTCTTCTGTTTCACAAGTAACTACGACTTCAGATTCGAAAAATGATAACTTAGAAAATTCTACAAATTCTCTAAGTCTTCCTACTGCTACTTTTGAAATATCCCTTTCAAATTAAAATAAGAATTCTGATTTTTATTGCCCTTAATTCTAAAAATTCATTCAAATACCAAAACAATACACGCAATACAAAAAACCAACAACTCACATGTGTTCTTTTTATTTCAGTCAATTGCATGCATAGAAAACATTCTGAAAACAATTAAGGAAGATACAAATAGCATAATAAAATCAAAATATTAGTTTTCCCTAATTTTTCCACCAAACCCTAACCTGAAACAGCAAAAGGCAAAATCTTTCCTTGAAACCCTAGCTAGAATATCCTGGAACAGTACGGCAACATCAAAGACATAACAATTGGATTTTTCTTGAAACCCTAGCTGAAAATAACACCTGATCAGTACAGCATCATCAAACCCCTAGTTCCAATAGGACAGCCTTCAAAATGGTATGGCAACCCTTAAAAGCCAATGACCAACTTAGCAAATTCAAACCCTAGTGCAGAAAAGTCAATGCTTAGGTACAATAGTGAATAGTGACGTTGTGAATCGTCATATGAATAGTTGTCATGAATAGTGACGTCACGCTGAATGTCACTGCGGGAGAATATTTTCATAATTTTTTGAACTATTGCAGCCCCATACAAATTCATAAATCAGCCTCTTTGTACTTGTGTTATGGATTTCCTTTGAATCTGAAAGCTCTGGAGTAATCCTTAAATGGAATTACCAAATGGGTTTGAGGGTTTTCATCCCCAACACTGTGCACATGAGGGTTTTCATCCTCTAAGTAAAATATCGAAGTTGTCCCAAATTTGCAAAACAAAGGTTTTGTAAAAGTGTTTGAATGAATGAATGATTCCCCTTCACTTTTTCCAATCAATTCTTTTAATAAGCTCTTTTCATCCAAAACCCTAAAATTAATTAATATTACTTTTAATCGAATATTAATCTTTTTCTATCTTTTTAATTATTAATTACCTTTTTGGCTATGGATCTAATATTTGTTTTTTGGCTCCATTCAATAATAATACACTAAATATCCCTTTTTTTTTCAAGTTATAAGTTAAAGTACCTTTTTGGACAACTTAATGAATTATTATAATATTATTTCCCTTTTTAATCCCCCTTATCCCATGAGAAATAAAAATAGGCTTTGGGTCCTTCGATTTAATTAATTCGCAAAAAGGCACAAGGCACATTACAATCCGCCCTTCCCGAAAGTACTTGTCTTCAAGCAATCCCTAAACCGTTTTGCGAATACCAGGACCCCAAACCAATCTTTCTATTTCTTCTAGTACTCCTTGTGTGGTAGTTAGCTTCTGTTGTGCTTCTCTGATACAATGGGGAATTTGAAGCCCTGCATCCATTGATGCTTCTCCCATAATCTCCATGAGCAAACCCATGATAGCTAAATCATGAATCAACTATGATATAGAGAGAGTACTATCAGATGTGACACGCTTCATTCTATTTGCGATGATTGATATTGAAGTTATGTTAGTGATACCTCAGGGAACTACCTCTTTTTCCTTGAACTGTGACACCATGGCATGCTCAAAACTATGCTTATCCCTTCTAGATTGTTGTCATAATACTTACTTTGTGTTCCAAATATTCTTATTGTGACACCCCAAGCTATACCTCTTGGCAAATAGCATGGATCAGATTGTATGTGGGCTGTAAAATGGCTGTAACAGTTATAAGTTGCTTGAACTTTCTCCCTAAACAGCAATGTGTAGGCTAGAATATTGAGAACAACCTATCTAAGGTCGGAAACAACATTCATGTTGGCCCTTGGTTCATGTTTCTTGCAGGCAACACTTATCCCTACCATGTAAAGTTGGTGACTTCCAACAAGAAAGCCACATTTTGCCAATATCTCATTTGGTGGGCACCTTAGAAGTGTAATATTGAGTATATCCAAAACAAACCAAACATTATCATAAACTATCTTACCTAATGATAGACCCTCGGTTGTCTCTATGCATGACCCAATTTGGATTTGATCAAAAGGATCTATGTGCCCTTTACTGCAAGTTGTATCCTTCACTCTTATCACCTTTTTAGATTGCTGTCCATGATGACAAGAATCTTGTAATGACATAGATAGAAACAACAAATCTGAAATATTTTCATACCTTAGGCTGCAATCAAAGTGTTCACTGTTGACAAATCTTCCACAAATCAGATTTTCTCTTGCCACCAGAAAATTTTCTACGGACTCAACCAGGGAATTTTCTTCGGACTCAATCAGATAAGGAAAACCTTCAGACTTTTTGTCCGAAGGAATTCCTTCGGACAAAAAGTCCGAAGAAATTCGGAAGACCACAGACAAAGAAAGTCCGCAAAAGGCAAGCCAAAGATTAATTCGAAAAAAGAGGCATTTCAAATTTTTTCGAAGGGCAAAGTACCCTTCGAAAGGGTCACTTTCAATATTCCTAAAGGGCACCTACCCTTCGGGTAGGAGGAAGACCAAATTCAAAGACCTTTGCATAAAGCTCGGGTGCCCTCCAATTTTTCCGAAGGGCACTGGCGGACGACACTTGGACGGGCGGAGGACACTTGGTCGGTTGCCGAAGGGCACATTTGAAATCCCGAAAGGCACATTTCGGAGGGAAAGGCAATGGAAAGAATCCTTCGGACTTTTTGTCCTAAGGAATTCGGAAATATATATACAGAGAAGACTAAGGACATTTCAAAGAACAAAGACAAAACAATTGGAATTCCTTTCAGACTTTTGTCTGATGGATTTCCTGCAGACAAAAAGTCCGAAGAAATTTGGAAGTGTCCACGGAGGCTAAAAGACAGAGAAAGACAAGAAGCAAAGGCAGAAAGATATCCTTCGGACTTTTTGTCCGAAGGAATTCCTTCGGACAAAAAGTCCGAAGGAATTCGGAGAAAAGACCGACCAAAAAACCCGAAAGAATTCCGAAGGCCAAAGACTAAGATAATTCTTGCGGACTTTTTGTCCACGGGAAAGATGCGAAGGGAAGAAAGCCGCAGGAAAGAGGCAAGATAGAAGTCCAAAGAGGGACGTGGGAAATAAAGCCGAAAGAATTTTGTGGAAATAAACCAGAAAAAAATTGCCAAGCAGAGAAATCTGAAGGGAATAAGAAAACTAAGGGTGACGTCCCGCAAGCGTCAAATTTTGCCTGCGGGAAGTAACCGTTGGAACAGGGATAAAACCAGAATTCCGCAAGAAAATATAAACTGGGTATAATTAGACTAACACCATTCGAATATACAGAATCCCGCCAAAAATAGATACGAACAGGAAGACCAGAATAGAACGAAATACATGCAAACATCGGAGCTATTTTCGAACATCGGAGCTATTTTTGAATAATCAGTCAAAGCTTCAATTGACTGATTATTAAATCCCTGTTCATCTCCAGCCAGCTCATGCATCCGAAAGTCTAACTCAACTTCAGCAGGTGTTCCAAATTCGAACGACAAGTTGATTGTTCCTGATTTAGAGTTGACTAATTGATTAAACGCCACATCCACTAGAAGCTTTCCATGCGAAGGAAAATGGTCTCTTCGTCCAACTCAGCTTAAATAACGGTTAACTCAGTTTTCAAATGCTACAACTCGGCATCAAGCAACTCACATGGAGTTCTAAATTTAACAATTGCGTAGATTTCCATGCAAAAGAGGTGGGCAGTTCGTAACAAAGATAAGTTCGCTTCATCAAACGAAGAAGCTTCATGCAAGAACAAAAGGGAAAATATATTTTATTGAAAGGCCAAGTAAAGCCTTGAGTTAACCAAAGTGAACTTTCTCTTCAAGTTTTCTACGCCAATCTTTAGCCTCTTGTAATTTTCTATATAATAGCTTTCAGTCTTGATTAAAATATCCAATCTCTTTTGGTTAGAGCAGACTCTGCCATTGGTGAGTTGTGTAACCTCTTCGATCAATAAGAAGGGACTGTACTTTCAAATTTCAAGCATGGCAGTGTATATTTCTTCAGCAATTTGCATAAGTGGTAGAGTTCTCTCCCTTCCCAAATTTTGTTTCGTACCTAGTTGCTATATTATCCTTGTGCAGGTCATGTTAAAGTGTTCTTTACTGTCTTTTGTTGAGACTATAAGTGGATGTTAGGTGGCCGCAAAGTGTCTTTTATCAGACCTCTCTCCATCATTTTCCCTCAAGTTTTAGTTATTAGATCGAACCTCTGCATGAAATACTTACGCATAAGTGATTAATTGAAGTCTAAGGTCTTCCTTCTCCCTTGTTCGTTCAGTGTTCAAGGTTCCAAATTGAGTGGATCAAAATCTTGGTGTATCACCCCCTTTAAGTAGGATTTCCCCTTTAAGTTTTTCTTTCTCCCTTTTCCACGGTAGTCAGCAGCGTAGAGTAGGAATCTTCATTGATACATCATACAGGAACCAACCTTCTCTGGAGGTTCTTCTCACTATTGAGTCACCCACCCTCGTGAGAAGATCCCATTGTTTCAGCCGGATAGAGGACTGGCCATTTCGCGCACATCTTCGAATCAGGGCGCAGCTCCAGGTTGATAGCATTCACCTTCCTTTGCCAAATTAGAATTTGTTGAGATATCCTCAACATCTCCATCCTTGAGTCTCAAAATTTTCGAGTTAGGATCAGCATTCTCCCCCTGAAGTTTTAGTACCTCAACTTCTAGCATTTCTAATTTTGCATGACATAGCCAACAAAGTGATTCTTGGGCTCACTTTGCCACCTCTTCAAATGGTTGTGCTGAGTTCAGTAATGTGGACCTCACATAGCAGTGAACATCATTCGCTGTTAGGACAATACCAGCAGCTGAGACTTCTAAAATAGCTAGTTTCATTCCCTTTTTTATCATCGTTTGGCATGTTATGTGGAACCATACCAAAAGACTTTTGGATATCTCTATCCTCAATCTGTGATGAGATAAAACCCTCTGATCTGGTACAGTAGCATAGATGTTTTGAACCTAACACACAAATGGATGTAAGCGGTGCCTGGGCCTTCCACTTCCAAATTTCAAAATTGTTTCCATCTAGCTCAATCTCAAAAAACATATTTTGTATTTAACAGAAGAGCTTGAAATAATACATGGACTATTGTCCAATTTGTTGCTGCAAGATACTGCCACAATGCGACCATATTGGCCTACCACTAAGAGAGTAGCCCTGACTTCTGAATGCTGTCTCTCTATCACTCTTTCTGATTTTCTGTTCATACTTACTCCAGACGTAGTTGTTGCATTTATAATAAAAGAAATAATGAAAGATTGTTTGCTATCCCGAAGCAAAAAAGAAGACATAAGATGTCAAACCAACAAAACATCTAAAGAGCAGAATTCACCATTTCTTCAGCCCTAGAAGCTCCTATGAATAATCATTTGGCATAATCATTTGTTGTATGTTGCTTTGCAGTTTCAGAAACAGCATCATGATGTTGTGCAATGGCTAAAGCGTCTCCCAGAAATCCTGTATTTTGTCCAAGACTATTTCTTCCAACCAGTAATTCAAGTTGTCTTGCAGCCAGGTAGTATCCGCTCAGCATACAAACATATCCCTTAAGAGCTGGCCTACTTGTAAAATATCCTGTCCAATAAGCACTTTCAGAGTCTGCATACAGGAAAGAATCATTAGCTTTAAGAGGCCATGATTGATTTGCTGCATTCACAAAATAATCAACTTGTTCTTGAACATTGTCATCAAAAGGTAGGGAATCGTCCTGAACAGGAATTGTTGTCTCATCATTCACATTAAAGGAGAAGCCATCAGGAGGACCATAACCAACACGAAAAATACTTGCAAAAATCTGATTCACCATGAATTGGGACGTAGCAGGAGCATAGTCAAATTAAATGGCATGACCAATAACTCAATGTGTCCAGTAAAGCATCTGAAAGTTTTATTGTGCACACCTCCCTTACACACAAAGATCTAATGGTGGCTTGATCTCAAATCAGTTTTTGAGAAATGAGGAGTAATAATGGCATGTTTACAGCCAATTTTTAACTCTATGGCATGTTGGAAACCTATTTCTGATAATGATCCTGGGGACATATTATTGAACACCATACTATGTTGTTTTGGAAGCATTTGAATACCAACATAAAGACTATGTTGCTTACCAGAAGATGAAATAGTTTGTGTAATAACACCATACTATGTTGTTTTGGAAGCATTTGAATACCAACATAAAGACTATGTTGCTTACCAAAAGATGAAATAGTTTGTGTGCTCTCCACCACAAAGCAACTTGCTGCTCAAGCAACTTGTTCTTCTTGAGGAGTCCCTTTAGCTATGACTACTTTTGATAATTCATTAGTGACACTTCCAATTACCATATATTTTCCCTTAGATGTAAACATTAGCTTCTTAGATTTGGGATGCTGTACTAACTTGCTAATGGAATGCAACCCTTCTATCTCCACAACCATGTTAGTTCTCATTACATAAAATTCATTCCATGCCTTATTCTCACCCATGGTTATATTAAGTTGTCTACTTATCCAGGTGCATGGAATGGTGAATCTATCTGCAACTATGATATGAAAGCCATCAAACATTTCAGTCTTCGTGTGTTTCTCAATATATTCCTTTTGTAGCTCTTTGTTGGTAACACCAGGATCCCACACGATCATACATGAAAGATCTTGGATTTGAGAGAAAAGATCCTCTTTCGATTTTGTACCCTTCATCTTTTCACCAATCTCTCGGTACTTCCTCTGATGACAAGAGTCTCGCCACAAACCTCCGCTAACATCAACACATTCATTCTTCTTGCTATAATCATGAAGGCAATCAAATTGCTTACCATTTGTCGTTGATCTAAAGATTCCAGCAAGCTGAACACCAACATTAGTATCTAGTGAGGCCCTTTCCTCATGTACATGACTCTTATAAAGGTCTTCCTGGATCTCCACCTCATAAACTCCTTGATTTGAATCCTTCATTTCATATTTTGAGTTGTCATAAGAATGATCCAAAAACTTATCTTCTTCTTTCAAGGCCTTAAATAGATTTGCATCAACTCTATTGTATTGCAAATCTGATTTTTCTTCATGCTCCAGTACAATTGGAGAATTCTTTCCCTTAAATTTTTGTATTTGTTTTGTTTGAATGGCTATCAACTTAGCTTCCTTAGCTCTTTTGAAATGTCTCCTTTACGGCGGATTGTACAATTCTGAAAAATTACAGCAAACCCAAACAAAAATTGCAGTTTTTGATTTTTCTTTCAAACCCTAACCATACAAAATTTCATACTTTAGAAAATACCAATTTTTAGTTCACAATTTCAATATTTTATTACCAAAAACACTTGCTAAAAATCAGATAAAATACAACCATGCAAATACTTTCAACTCTGAATTTTTGTAACAAATATATAACTGGAAATTACAACAAAAATACCAGTTGTATGAATGTGTGATCAAATATTTAAAAAGACATCAAAATCACCTCAAAATTGCACCTTGAAACCCCCAAGGGGTTCGCTGCCCTGGGAGAGGGCACCAATTCAGGTCGCTGCTCTTGCTAAGGCTCAAAATAAGGTTCGCTGCCCCAAAAACTGTTGCGCCACCCTTTCACCTGATATTCCACTGCTGCACTCCACCTAGAATGGTAGCTAAACGCCACAAACTACTCAGTTCTACCCAATATGACCCCTGAAATGAAGTCACCCTGCTGAAAGTTGAGGGTTTTCGTCCTCAACTTCAGAATATCAAAGAAGGGTTTTGTCTTCTAAGGTTGAAAGTTAAGCAAGTTGCTCAAACTCATAATTTTCATTGATAAAAATTGACATAAGTTTCAAAATGAACCTCATTTTTCCCTTTTATATCATTTCCCTCTAAAAGACCTTCCCAAAAGAGGAATTTAAATATTCAAAAAGCAATTTCCTTATAATTGCACTTAAGGGCTAACTTGCCCATGACCAAAAGGTTCCCTCCTTAACTCAAAATTAGAAAAAGGTTGCCAATAAGGCACTTTTGACAATTTGAATAGAGAATCAATGTTTCCCTTGATTATTCCTTCCCTTAGCCTATGGAAAACAAGAAGAAAATAGGCTAAGGCATAGTTCGCATAACCTGTTGGGGTGAGTACGCACCAAGGGGCCAAAATGGGTAACCAGCAGTTATTCGACCCGCTCGGTCGAATAACCGGCAATAATCGACAAAGGCAAAAAATACTTGAATTCGCCTGAAGCAAACAGTGTATAAATAAAATAAACATTTAAGTATAAGAAACTAGATGTCCCTTCTTATACTTTAAGTTATATTTTATTTATATACTTTCAGGATGTTTGAGAGTGGTTTTGGACCTCTAGGAGCTATAATGAAAATTCTAGGTTTTGGAGGATCCTATCATATTTCAAACTTAGTCAAATTTCAAGGTTTTAGGGTTTCAGACTTACCTATATTTCAAGGTTTCAAAATTTCAGGGAGACATCATAGGAGGGATGAAGGATGCATGAAGGGATGTAGGTATGATAAAATAGTATGAGAACATCTCTTGCAAAGTGCCACAAGTCAATCCCACCCCATTCCCTGTGCATAGATTACTAGATTTTCTCAATCTCCCTTAGTTTTCTAGAGAGTAGGGAAGAGAAAATTATAGATTCTTGTAATTTGTACTTGTAGATTCTTGTATAAGTATCATTGTCTTAGTTTTAATCTATGCACAGGGAATGGGGTGGGATCGACCTGTGGCACTTTGCGAGAGATGTTCTCATACTATTCTATCATACCTACATCCCTTCATGCAACCTTCGTTCCTCCTACAATGTCTCCTTGAAATTTTGAAACACTGAAATATAGCCAAGTCTAAAACCCTGAAACCCTAAAATCTTACTGAGTCTGAAATATGATAGGATCCTCCAAAACCTAGAATTTGCATTATATCTCCTAGACGTCTGAAACAACTCTCAAACAACCTGAAAGTAGATAAATAAAATATAACTTAAAGTATAAGTTTACGTTTAGATAGGGATGTCTTGAATGTTTATTTTATTTATATACTGTCTGGTTATCTAAATGTAACCAGCAAGTACTCACCGGTTACTCGCGATTACTCGTAACTGGAGAGTACTTGTCGGTTTAAAAAAAAATTGTAGTTTTTCAAATTTGGCGGTTTCGAGTGGCGGTTATTCACCTAGTGGTTTTCCTAGCAAGTAACCGACTAATCGGCAGTTACTCGCCGGTTATGCGATCTGCTGATCTTCAACTACTCTAATCTTGAGAAGGGGACATTACATATTCTTAACTATTCATCACACCTTTTTTGGGTCCTCATTACATCATCTGCGCTTGTCTATAATGTGGTTAGTTTCTTTTCAACAACATTCCCTAGTTCCTTTTCAAATAAGATATCCTTACCTTTGACTTACATGTTGAATTCCGTTTGCTCCTCTATAGGTTTTTGAGGTTCAAAGTTTGATTTTTTTGTTCTCTTTATTTCTAGCCATGCCCTTAGATCCATCTAATAATCTTGCATAGCTTTCAACATCTCTAACATAGATTCTTACATTGTCCTCATGATTCACAGGCTAGCAAGATCAAGCTCTGATACCACTGAAATATCTTTGCGAGATAAAATAAGAATTCTGATTTTTATTGCCCTTAATTTTGAAAATTCATTCAAATACCAAAACAATACATGCAATACGGAAAACCAACAACTCACACGTGTTCTCTTTATTTCAGTCCATTGCATACATAAAAAACATTCTGAAAACATTTATGGAAGATACAAATAGCATAATAAAATCATAATATTATTTTTTCTTGATTTTTCCATAGCATAAAGGCAGAATATTTCCTTGAAACCCTAGCTAGAAATGTCATGGAACAGTATGACAGCATCAAAGGCATAAAAATTGGATTTTTCCCTGAAAACCCTAGATGAAAATAATACCTAAATAGTATGGCAGCATCAAACCCTAGTTGCAACAATATGGTAACCTTCAAAATGGTATAGCAGCCCTTAAAAACTAGCGACTAGTTCAGCAAAGTCAAACCCTGGCACAGAAAAGTCAATGCTCAAGTACAGTAGGCCTAAAAAATAAACGACCAGGTATAATAGTGAATAGTGACGTGAATAGCGATGACGTGAATAATGACGTCAAACTGAAATGTCATTGCGGGAGATTATTTTCATAATTTTTTGAACTATTGAAACCCCATACACATCCATAAATCAGCCTCTTTGTACCTATGTGATGGATTTCCTTTGAACCTGAAAACTTTAATGTAATCGTTGAATGGAATTACTAAATGGGTCTGAGGGTTTCCATTCCCAAGCCTATGCATATGGGGGTTTTCGTCCTCTATGTAAAATATTGACGCTCTTGCCCGAAACTTGCAAAACAAGGGTTTTGTAAAAGTGTTCAAATGGATGAATGATTTCCCTTCACTTTTTCAAACCAAATCTTTTAATAACCTTTTTTCATCCAAAACCCTAAAAGTAATTAATATTACTTTTAATTGAGTATTCACCTTTTTCTATCCTTATAATTACTAATTATCTTTTTAGCTATGTATCCAATATTTGTTTTTTGGCCCAATTATAATACACTCAGTGTCCTTGTTTTTTCCAAGTTATAACTTAAATTACCTTTTTGGACAACTTAATGAATTATTATAATATTATTTCCCTTTTTAATCCTCACTTAGCCCACAAGAAATAAAAATTGGCTTCGAGACCTTCGATTTAATTAATTCAGAAAAAAGACATTACATCTTCTTCCTCACATACACGTGCAGAGATTTTTGGTATTCATGATCTTGAGAATTTACAAAAAAATCCTAAGTGGGCTCAAAGTACTTTTTTTGACTTGAAAGTAGATGAAGTTGGTAAAACAGACCCCAGAAGTCCTTGCAAACAAGTATATTATGCAATGCTTGCAACTTCTTTCACAAAGCCATCCACTTTTTAAGAAGCTTCTACTGAACAAGTTTGGCACAATGCAATACAAGTTCAATATGATGCCATTATGAACAATAACACTTGGATTTTGGTTGATCGTCCTCGACATATTCAACCCAAAGGATGCATATGGGTTTACAGAATAAAATATAAATTCGATGGCTCCATAAACAAACACATGGCACGGCTTGTTGCAAAGGTTTACACGCAACAAAAAGGTATTGATTATGAAGAAAAAATTGCTCCGACTGCAAAGTGGCATACTGTTTGTATGGTTCTTGCCTTAGCCGCACAAAATGGGTGGAACGTCCATCAAATGGATGTCAAAATGCCTTTTTGAATGGTGATTTACTTGATGTATATATGACAAAGCCGCAGGGTTTTGAGATGTTTGATTCTGAACACAAGGTGTGTAACTGATCAAAGCACTATTTGGGCTCCAACAAGGACCATGGGCTTGGTATTTAAAGATGGATTCCTACTCACATAAAATTGGCTTTGTAAATAGTGAATTTGATGATACATTATATATTCAAGTGCAGGGAAAGAAATTAGTAATTCTCATTCTCTATGTCGATGACTTGTTTATCACAAGAAATGATGAAAGTCACAATAGGGCCATGAAGAAAGAATAAAAAGATGGGTTTGAGATGAGAGATCTTGGACTTCTTCACTATTATCTTAGCATAGAAGTCACTCAAAAAGATAAAAGCATTTTCATTGCTCAAACTAAGTACATTTTTGACTTATTAACAAGGTTAAATAAGAATGATTGCAAACCTGCTCTTGCTCCATGGAAAGTAACTTAAAATTGTCTAAGGATGATGGTGGTGCATTTTTTGATGGCACAAAATACAACAAATTAATGGGAGGATTAATATACTTGATGACCACCAGGGCCGATATCTATTTTTGCGATGGCGGTATTTTATCAAGGTTTATGCATAAGCCAAGTGAAAGTCATTGGCAATCATCAAAAATAGTAATTTGTTACCTTTAGGGAACAAAAACATAAGGCCTTGAGTACCGCGAAAACAAGAACTTCAAACTTGATGGGTATGGCGATGCCGATTTTAGCGGTTATGTGCATGAAAGAGTGCCCACAACAAGATATACTATGCATATGGTTCACTTGCCATTGCATGGTGTTGTAAAAAGCATGATATTGTGGCAAACTCATCAGCAAAATCAGAATACATTGCAACATGGGATGCTTCCATAGAAATTGTTTATCTACATTGCATCCTTGAGGATCTTCGAGTTTCTCAGATTGCGTCTACACCTTTATGCATTGATAATCAAAGTGCAATCAAGATGTCTAAAAATACAGTATTTCATGCAAAGATTAAACACATGGATGTTACGAATCACTATCTGCGAACGTTGGTGTCAAAGAAAACACTACAACCAATATTTTGTGCAACTATAGATCAAACAACTGATATTTTCACGAAACCCCTTGAAAGGATAAAGTTCGGAAATTCTAGAAAGCACCCTAGTATGTGTCCAAAGAATTGACTTTGGATCACAGGGGGTTTCCTAGGACTTGCCCCAAAGTCTTAACATTAGCATAGGTTTAATAACTTTATATAGTTTGTAAAAGGGGCATGTTTTTTTGTATAAAAGACATACCCTTCGAAATAAATTAAGTCTACTTAAGTTAGTTAAGTAAAATGGTAGTTAGATATTCAGGTTGTATTCTCATAAGAAGTTAAGGGTTTTTTGGGTAGTTGCATTTAGTTATTTTACTAGTGACGGTAAAACTATGAGTAAATAGTCTTTTGTGTGTCAACAGTTAATAGAGTAAAGGCACCCTCTTGTACCTCTTTCACTAGCATTAATAAAATGCATGTTACCCACCATAGTGAGAACAAGATTAAACTTACATGATGTATATGAATGGTTTAATGTTCAATCATATACAACTCGGTTGATTTAGTGTAGGCCTCCACAAAACACTTGCCACTTGCCACTCTACTTGCATATGAGTGGCCCCATCACCCTAGAGTCTCGTTACTCATTAATCTTGGAGTCTTATTCCGCATCACTTATGGAGTTTAATTCCTCAACACCTGGCACTTGGCACTTCAGAAGTCTTGCTACTCAACATGTGTCCCTTGGCAACGAAAAATTTGAAGTTATCACTGAATTTCAGAATCGTAGCTGCAATTGTTGCATCCATCCACAAGTTGAAATTTTATAATTGTACATATATCTGTTGCATCCATCCTCAAGCCAAAGAGTGGATTTCCCAACTCATTCCCCTTCAAGCTAGACTCGTCAACCGAAGGAACTTGAAGAAGAAATGCAGATGTAGAAGCAAAAGCAATCCATCCATAAAGGAAAAGCTAGTCAACATATAAATCATGTGCAAGACCTCAATATCTCAAATATCATCTACAATTGTTATATACCTAATTAAAAGTCATTAGGTACCAAGGATCGCTATAAATGGATGTGACTTATCAGCTCGTGGGGGACAACCTATCTTGCATGTTCCTTGACTCATATAAATCCTATCACTCCTGTCATATCTTCTCACTTGTTAGATTATTATTTCTTAATTCTACCAATTCTAAACTTAATTATATATTATTTTTAAAATTTTGGTATTTACAAAAAAAAATCAACCACCCCTTTTTTTATAATCCTAAAATATTATAATTAAATATACTTGTTCCAAGTTATATAGATCCTTAAATATTAGTGGAAGAATTCAATGCCTTCTACCTAATACAATCTTTTTATGCTAGAAAAAAATGTTTACGGCCCACTTCATAAATAGCATAACATTACCTTCTTGATTTTTTTCATGAGACTTTCATTACCGATGAGCATTATAAGATCTTGAATTGGCCCTTTCACAGTGATAGACAATGACACAATAAACTCCTCTATCCCAGGCATGGTAAAAAATGTTTTATGGAACTGCCATTCAATCTTTCCGACTTCCATCAGAGCTTGCTCTTTGAGGGTTCTTGCTCCCCTCACATGGCTATTTTTATTGGTACCCTAACCACATGGGTTGTGAGCTTTACTGTGTTGGTTTACCCCTCGTTTATTTCCAAAGCTTTTGTTCTTTTATTTAGTGTATTCTCAAGTCCCATTGACCAACTTTTGGTCATTCATGGACATTAATATATTTTTTTCTTTTTGTCTTTCTTTCAATACACTTTTCACAACTTCAAACATGGTTATTGGGTTTTCACGGGATTTTTTATTTGAGAACCACAATTTTTTATTAATTTTCTACAAAATATCAACTAGGGCATTTTCTTTTTAGTAGAGGACTGTCTTTTCGTAGCCGATGTTGTAAGGGAGAATGTTGTTAGCAGCACACCCAAATTCCCAAGGAAATTGAGACCATAGTTTTGAAATCAAGATTCGAAGATAGCTTAATGTTTGGAACTATATTGCTCTTTTTCAGTCTGTTTTTTCATGGGGGTTTGTAATCCTTAATTATCTTCAAGGCTCCTTGTTTCCGATTTTCCTTGGGTTGAAAAAAGTTGGATACTTGTTTCCCTCTCGTAAGGTTTTGCTTGGGTGATGCTTATTTTCTTTTTGCAAATTGTTGAGTTCATCCTTCACTGTAATCATGGTTGTTTGCCACTTGTCATATTCTCATTTCATGGAGTATGTGGGTCTAAAGTTGGTTTTCGATTTGCACTCAACAAGAAGGTGACGTTTGTCACCTCTTCGTTGAGCATCCTATATTCTTTTTTATTACCTTTTTTGCTTTCAATCTTTGTTTTCCTCCATGCAACGACCATGCAACAAGTGTCGTTTCCTTTGGGTTTTACAATTATTGAGTATTCTCTAAGTCCTGATATTTCAACATGCTTCATGAAAAGAGATTGTGTCACATGTCATTATCTCATGAGCTTGCCTCACAGAGGGTTACATTAGTCAATCATTTCTTGGTAATGCTATTTTTATTTTTCTTTTGTGAAGTGAGATTGCACACGCCATTATCTCATGAACTCGCCTCACACAAGGTTGCATTATTAGATTGTTTCTTGGTTTACCTTTTCATTCTACCTCCATGAAACAAGATTCGGCCCCATGGCTCTTTGTTGTAAGATCTCAACATGGCCGCTCTAGAGCATAAATTGTTTGAGATTATTTATTTTGGAGGTAAATCATGATTACCAATCTTGAAAACAGTGATCAAGGCGGGTCTAGATGTAATGACTTTCAATGAATCAAATGCTAAGTGGATGGGTGCTTCAAGGGAAGATCGGTGGATGGTTGTAAGAACATGAAGACCAAGAAAGTTGCTCTAGATTTTTAGATACCATGTGGACAATTTGTGGCAGAATAAATATTTGGATTTGCAATGTTTGTGTTCCTTTGAGAATAGCTCCAACGAAGGTTCAACAAGTTGTTGGTAGAGAGTTAAAAAATACAATGTTTATGCCTCAAATGCCCACTAAGGAGAATTACAATGAATTTTATTTTATTTCAGAGATGCGTAGGACCCCAGTAAGAGGATGGATGATTACGATGAGAAAGTGGAAGAAACATGGAAAATCAAAGCTTCATTTTTCACCAAGTGGCTGTCAACCCAAAAGTATTTCCTTGTCGTGGGACATATGTCAATACTACGAGAAAAAGAATGGCCTAATCTATGTGTCTAGAGGTAAAATGATAATAGATGTTACGGATTTTTCTATCCGACAAACATTCAAGATTCCAAACCCTGAATTTAATTACAATAGTGACTAGATTAAGGAGTGGAGAATAGAGAATAATGTGTACAAGGTTTTCAAAAATTGGTCAATGAATATTAATGGATGGAAAAATAACACTGACATGGCACATTCAGTTTGCTTGTTTCGAGCCCCGATCAGAGAATCAATGGTACTTGTTGTCAATCAGACTCGCACCCTTGTGAAGGTAGTTTCAGGGTTTCACAGTCTGCTGAAACATGGAAACAATCACAAGTTGTGGGTAACCTAATCAGTGAATTGAATCTCTAGATTGTAAGGGCTAGCTCCCTTTGGTGTATCAATTAAGATCTTTGCTCTACGCTACAAACTACTGAGAAAAGAGAGAGAAACTTGAACGGAAATCCTATCTAATGATGATGATAAACTTGTATTTTTTTATTGATCCACTCAATTTGAGCTCCTACGAACACTGATTTAGACAAGAAAAAGGCTGAACTTTCATCTCCAATTGACCAATATGCATAAGTATTTCATGAAAAGGTTTTATCTGGTGATCCAAGCTTGAGAGAAATGAAATAATAGGCTTGATTTAAGGCACTAACCAGCGACTTATATCCACTGTAAACTCAGCCAAGAGACATCAAACACAGAACATGACTTGCATAAACTGATCAACTTTGCTGCTAGGTAAGAATCAAGACTTGACAAGGAAAAGAAATTCTATCACTTATGCAAATCACTGGCATGAATACACTATACCAGCATTCTACAAAATAAAAAGAGTCCTATTAATCTGAAAAAAGGTTACAAACTCAGCGTTTGGCAAAATTTGATCTTGCCAAATGAGGGATACAATTCAAGGCTGAAAAGCCAACTTATATAGAAAAATATACAACAGCCAAGAGGTTGGCGCTGAAAATAGAAGAAGACAACTCCCACTTCAGCCCAAGTCCAATTTGTGTTATCACAGCGTTCTAAATTTGTATTTTTCTTTGCATGAAAACTCTTTGGCATGGAAAAATGGACGGTGAACTAATCTCCTTCATGCATGAACCGCACGCTAATTTGGATGTCTAAACTCAAGCTTGAACTGACTTGAAGCTAAATTGGAACGTGACAATGTCTTCTATTGCATGGAGAGCACGAGTGCATGTGACACTTGTCACTTAGTCAACTAGAGCTCAAGACTAGTCAACCTCCAATGGTCTTCACTTGAACTGCTGGAACGTTTGAAAGGCTCAGAACAAACAAGAGTGCATGGATGAAATCTCTTGTTAAGTTCTCCAACATTAAACTCCTTGAGTTCTTCACGCAAACAAGTCTTTGTTTTAGAACTGAAGGTGTCGTGTTTGAAATGGCTGCATGTCTTGGATGTGTCTAACCCTGTTCATAGCTATTGAAATCTCTTGCATTTTTTGGTTCTTCGTCTCTATCTATTATATTCCTTTTGTTTGTATATGTCTTTTCCCTGGACTTTCCTTCTACATGTATTTTGTCTTCTCCCCTCGGATTAATCCACGGCTTTTCTTTTCCTTCAGAAATCCTTCCTCGGGCATTCCTCTTTTGTCACTTTCTCGCAAACAATTTATGTTATTTTCCTTCTGAGCTTCCCAGAGTACCCTTCGGACCTTCTCTTCCTTTTCCGAAGGAATTCCTTCGGACAATTTGTCCAAAGGAATTCCTTCAGACTTTTTGTCCACAACTCTCCTCTTGTTCATTTCTTTCTTCAGCCTTTTGTCCACTTTCCCGCAGACAAATTGTTCGCGGGAATTCAAGTCCTCAGACCTTTGAAACCAAACCCTCTCGAGTGTTTTGTGAAACGTTCTTTTCCGAAGGGCCATAACCCTTCGGAAATTTGGTTTTGAACTTTCTCAAAAGGCAAACACCCTTCGGGATTCCTTGTTTTGAACTTTCCTGAAGGGCACATACCCTTTAGGATTTTTACAATGGTCCTCGTCTTTGAAAATGGACTTTCCCGAAGGGAAAGTGCCCTTCGGGTTTTATGAAAAGTCTTTATGCCTTCCGAAATGTGCCTTTCGGACTTTTGTCATGGTAAACCTTTCGAAAGAATTCTTTCGAACAATTTGTTTGAAGGAATTCCTTCGGACTTTTTGAAAAGTCGTTTGTCTTTTTGGGAATGGACTCTTCCGAAGGGCTAATAACCCTTCGGCTTTTTGTTTTGGACTTTCCCAAAGGGAAAATGCCCTTTGGGTTTTCTGTAATAGACCTTCCCAAAAGGACCCTACCCTTCAAGTTTTTTTGAACTGTACCTTTTCCCTTTGTCGAACTACCCTTTGGAAAAAAGCAAGTGGACCACTAATTCCTTCGGGAATTTCAAAATGGCCCTCCTTCCGAAGGGCACATACAAAAAAATCCACTCAGCGTTTTTGTAATGACCTTTCGGAATTCAACAATGGCCCTCCGACCTCCTTAAATGTGCCCTTTGGAACTTTATCTTTTGCCCTTCGGGAAAATGTTATGGACCCTCGGAAAAAATGACAAGCCCTTCAGCTTTGTTCAATAGAACTTTCCCGAAAGTTGAATTGGTCTTTTTGAGAAGAACCCTTATTCTTGTAAAACCCGAAGTTCCCTTTAGAATTTGCTCCTTTCAACTGCTCTAGTCAACATCTGTTCTTTCCTGCAAAGAACAAGACAAGTGAAAGAAAACCCCCTAAATCACCTAGACAACCTCAAGAACTGTTAAACATGGATTTTCAAGGATTTTTCAACAAGGGTGGCAATTTGACCTGTGGGGTCAAAATTGTCAACAGTACTTTTGAATCGGTTGTATGGAAAAGGCAAAATTGAGTTGGTGGATGTTTAATGGGTTCCTCTGTTGGATGATCTTTTGGAGAGAGGAAAGCCACCAAATTGTGGTGACTTGAGTTCTTTCAACTTGATAAAATAATTTCAAGAATGCAAAGTAGGAAATTTCGTTATGGCATCTTATTGCATAGATTGCGTTTGTTTCTCCTTAACTTTCCATCCTTCTCGATTCTCTCAATGGACACTAGGACATAAGAATCAAATTCATGTGGTTTATAATGTCATATATAGACATTGGTATTGTGATTCCTATACCCTCATTTAAATTCATTTCAATCCCAAGGTTTATTTTGCAGTCCATAGTAAAGATTGCCCTAGAATCTCTTAAGTATTGAAAACTATGGTTAGCTTGTTCTTTTATAGTCAGGGTACACCCATTAGGATGGAAGGAGCTTTCATTAAACCTCATGAACTTCCATTTTAGGTGCCCAACCAATTGAACATCACGGAGGGTCATTACCAGTTGTCTATGGGTATTATTAGGATCTTGAGATAGAAGGGTTTTGGGATATTAGGTGAGTCTCCCGTTGTTCTTGGTAGCCAAATTTCATCAATACGCTGCCTTGGAGATAAAATGGAATGAGATTCATGCATATAAGTTTCATGAGGTAGATTACTAGAAATGGTATCCTTATAAATGGGTTCAAAAATATCTTGAGACATTGATACCCAAATCAATTTTAAGACATACAAGGATTATCCAGAACATGAATACTACCAAGATGCCGAAGATTCCAATGAAGTTATTGGAATATTGATTAAAGTTGGGATGTTGGTCCAGCCACCTCAACATATGGTTGATAATGATGGTGGTGGAAATCTAGATATACCCCTGAAGCATATTATTCAAACAGATACAACAACTCAAAAGACATTGAAACCCAAATCAAATTTAACATATACTCACATGGATTGTCAAAAACATGAGTACTACCAAGACGCAGAAGATTCCAATGAATTTTTTGGAAAATTGATCTGTTGGTCAAGCACCCTTAACGTGTGGTTGACAATGATGATGGAAAAATCCAAATATGCCCCCGAAGCAAATTATTCAAACAAATACAACTCCTCAAAGACTAAAGGCCTCTTTTATTGTATCCCAGGTTAATGAAGATGGTGTTCCATTTTGGTATCCCCACAATTAAATTCTTGTAACACAAAACTCTATTCACTTTGATTCAATAGCGGACAGCATACATATAGGCAAATGATCTCCTAGTAAGAAGGGGTCGTGCCTTCTCAAATCCCTATAAACTCTCTACTAAACTTAACTATATGATGAGTTGTTCCAACAACCCATTACACACATATGTAACATACTAAAAACTATATCTCCACACTTAGCATGGACATAGGGACATGAAGCACACTATATGTACTAGAAACAAAACATGTATGTCAACACATACACAAATAAAACATACTAGATGGGTACTCTTCATCAAGTGATAAACCTATACATGTAAACACAATTGTTTATGCTTTCACCTCTAGTGAGTGTTGGGCTTCTCATTGGCATACCATTTTCACCTCTACTTCAAGTGATCACCTACATAGAAAACACAATTGTTTACACTTTCACTTCCAATGAGTGATGGGCTTCTCACCAACAAATCACATATGAGGCACTTTTACAATAGGGGATACAAACATCTATTTATAGTGAGTGTTGGGCTTCTTGCTGATTTTTTGCATTTATAGCCTCTGTCATTGATCGTTGCCACTCAATTGTGAATAGCATAAACGGTAGTCATTGCACTGATTATCATTCTTGGCATTAGTCAATTTGGCGCATGCATGTTTCCAAGGACGTTGGGTTCACTTGATAATGTATCCATTACAAAGAGAAATTTTAACATTTTGATTTTAATATTGATTTCAATAACACTCCAATGATTTATTCAAACTAGAACTAAAGACAACACTAACTATGTCTTCGACTAATGGACTCTTAACTACCATTCTATTGGCAAACTATAGGATAAGATAATATAAAATAAAGAATCTGTAAAACTATAAACTATTGACTAAACACATAACCTAGACTTAGAACTATAACATTGATATCTAATATTAGCAACTTACAAACACATGACACAACACTTAATAAATTTAAAAACATAATACAAATTATATTGTAAGATGACAAAGATAAGAAAGCTTAAAAAATGATATTTAAAACACTATAGACTCGTTTATCTAAAGACTATAAAACAAACTATAAATAATAATAAACATTAATCTATTACTAATGACATTGATTGACAAAACTTGAATGATAATCTCGGATGGAGCAAATAGGAGTGTGTACAACAAGATTTCGGGACTAGAAACAATGGGCAAGAGATTGCATGGCAGAATTAATAGATCCGCACACAAATAGAGCATGGGCGATGGGATAGATCTGACCAGCAAATCTGCATACATGCAAGGGACTTCAAGGATGCATGGAGTGTCAAACATGTGTGTGGATTAGAGGAGGTGGTTGACAGAATGGCACAACCTGCACAACACAATGAAATGAATACATGTGAATTTACATCAGGCCAGAGATGCACAGAGGATGTCAGACGCGTACAAGTTTACACTGACAAATTTTACTATGCACGGAAGACTCAAGGCAGAAAATTATGATAGATCATGTGCACGTGCTCTGATCAGGTCAAAGGGACACGATCAGTTGACAAAACATGCATTGTCAGAGTGCAAAGCACACAGTACACAAAGGAACTTGCCAATGTATTTATCTCCACAATACTAAAACATTCAAATGTACCAAACTACCTTAAAAACCACGAAGCTATATTAATGTTTACAAAGAAACGTTAAATACTACTAAACTAAATGATATCAGATTTTCTCAAATGACGGAAACTAAATACACATTTATGTTGGTCGGTCTTAATTTATCCTTTCATAGAAACACGTTCTAATACCAAATTATGTTCCTGTGACACAAAACTCTATTCAATTTTATTCAATAACAGAGAGCATATATATAGGCAAATGATTTCATAGGAAGGAGCCATGCCTTATCAAATCCCTATAAACTCTCTACTAGATTATCTATATTAATAGTTGTTCCAACAACCCATTATGCAATTTCACACATATGTAACATACTAAACACAATATCTCCAACACAATCGTAATTTCTCCTCTATTTTCTTCCTTTCCTCATAACTATAGTTGGACAACCTCGAGTAACAATATCAAATGAGAAGGATATCATCATTTCAAAAAAAGATCTCAGTGGTTGTGCTTTCAAGCAAGAATGAGTTTGTTTGTTCATGGTAGCAATATGTTAGAGGGAGGGAGTGAGAGTTTAGGGGAAAAGCAAAGGGGCTTGGCATCATTGAGTCCCAACTTGCAGAGTTCCCTCAATATGACTAATAAGTATATATGACTTTTGTATATCGGAGCAGCCTATCGGATCAAGGCAGGGAACAAGATCATCATTTGATAATGAATAAGTGCAGTCTCACTGAGTACACAGAATAATAATTTCAAACATTCAAAATTGATGTTTTATTATTCATACTCCACTCTGTAAAGCTTACGGGAATCCCTGAATATATAGGCTCGAAATGAAGTTATCCATAGCTAAATAATAGCTTGGAAAGCCTAATATAGGGGATAAGCCAAATCCCATAAAACTAGCTTAAAGCTAAATTAGACATGTATGTGAACCAAGTTTGTTCAACAAATAACAACTTGGACTTATTCTTGGAACACTCCCTAAATAAGCTTAACAGTTTAGGTGTGAACGCAAACATTAGACTAGTGCATAAATAACTAGAAAAGCTAATTAGTGTGAACACTATTGTAACACCCTCCCTTAAGCGAAATTTAGGGACAAAAAACCAACTATGGGTCCCAGCTAGTAGGCTTTGTAAGGTACCCATGTACACACAAGAAAAAAGAAGGAAGAACTTCAATACGAATCCCCACAAGTACAACTTCCTTCACCCCAAGTAACTCTCGCAACTAAAGACAACAAGGAGAAACCAAGGGCTTAGTGAAGATGTTAGCAACCTGCTCAACAGTTTGAATAAACTCCAATTGAATAACTCCATCATGGACAAGCTTCCGAAATGAAGTGCATGTCAATCTCAATATACTTAGTTCATTGATGCTCTATAGGGTTGTGTGCAATGTCAATAGCACTTTGGTTATCACACCAAAGTAAAGTGGGATGACGTTGAGGACATCCAAACTCACCAAGTAACTGTCGTAGCTAGAGAGCCTCATGTCCAGCTTTAACAGCCCCTGTATACTCTACCTTAGTGGATGACAATGCAAAAGTTGTATGCTTCTTGCATGCCCATGCAACAAGACCCGAGCCACAATGAAAGGTAAATCTAGAAGTGGGTTGGCAGGTATCAAAACATCCACCCCAATCTAAGTCTGTGAATCCATCTATCTCTGAAGAACCCTATGGTGTGTATTGAATCCCAAAGTTCAAAGTGCCCTATATATAGCACAAAATATGCTTGGTTGAAATGTCCCAAATTAGGGAACCTTTCTGAATTCTGATTTTTTTGCAAAACCCTAGGTAAATAGTCATCTGATTTGTATTTCCAACAAACCCTAGCTGCCAAATACTTTCAAAAATAGCACAAAATTATGCTAAGCTCTAAGCAACAATTGGCTGGTCCAAACAAGCAATTTTATCCCTCCAAAAGCAGAAAATAACCCTCAAACACTAGACGCCTCCAAGCTGAAATTTTAATAGAAATTTGCAATTAATCTATTCAAGTGAAATCCTCATAAAATTGCATAAAAAATACTGAATTAATAAGCAGAATTTATTATGAAAAATCTGAGTGTATTTAGAGCCACAAGCCCCTCAAACCAATTCGCCAAAGTTGTAAAAATATATAAAATATTTATTGAATATTTTTAGGCAAGATGACCTTCAAAATATGCCACAAATCTTCCCAAAACAAGTCGCCACACTACAGAAATATTAGAATAAAATCAGAATGTGTTTTGGCTCAAAAGAAGCCTTAAAACCCTACAAACCAGCGTCACAACCAAGTCGCCCTAGCTGAAAACAGTCAATTGCAGCCACAAAATCCACGTAGCCCTCCAATGAGAAGTATTTGACCTATCCAAACAGCTCCAAAGGCTCCAAACCCTAGTCGCACCACTTTGTAATATCCCCCTTTTTGGGCTAGTCCTTGGGATGAGACCCTCAGCTTGAGCGTTCCCTAGGGCTAAGGATTTAAAGGTTAAAAAAAGGGAGCATTAGTAAGCTTCAAGGTTATGTTAATAGAGCACATTATTATCTAATTTTATAGCCTTTTTAAGGCCCATCCTAAAAGTGCTTTTATAAAGAAGCTTGTTATATATCATTTTATTAAAAGGAAAAGTAACTCTCCCTCTCTATTTTGGATGCCACAATTGGAGGAAGAATATAAAAAGGAAGAGAGGCTCTTTTGAAAAGGCATGTTGAATAATGATTTGGAAAATTGAATCAAGTATGTCAAGCTTGGTTTCCACCTCTTGACGACGAAAACCTTCAATAAGTGTCATACTGTTGGGTATGAAAACCTCCATTCCTTCTACTTGGGCAACTCTATTCAAAGCTTGTAAGGGAGCTTCAAATTGCATGTGTTCATGCAAGTGGATCTACAAGGTGTTTTTAGACACCACCCTCATTGAGGAAATATTGCAACTTCTATCGAAAACAGGTTTTTGGTAATTTCACAGGTTTGGAGAAGAGCAAATCATTTTGGGAGCTTGTTCGTGTTGCAGAGGACCTTCTCAAGGGGTGGTGACTTGCCTAGGGAGCTAGGAGAACCACTTAGAGGGGTCATTGGATGCCAAAGAGGGTTGCACATTATTTTATGAATTTTCCAACTAAGGTGACTTGATTGGAGAACGACTTTCTAAGGTTTGACACTGATTGAGAGTGCTTTGCGGTGTATAAAATCTTGCTAATATTTTAAAACACTTTTTCAATTTGGGTGACTTGCCCTAGGAGTCCTTTGGAGGCTATTTGGAAGAATTTTGGGTGAGTAAAATATTCTAGATTTTATTCGTATATTTTCTGAAGTAGGGCGAACCAGTTGGGAAGAAAAATTGAGCATCTCGAAAGGTTTTTAGACTCCGTTTGACAAGGTACAAGTTACTCTATTTTTTTATTTTTGTGGTGAATTATCGTAAGGGTTTGAAAGAAATTGGAAGGGAAAGACTAGGGTTTCATTCTAAAAATTCTTTCAATATTTTATGAGCGTGGCGATTCACTTGTGGAGTATTGTTTTGAGGTTTATAGGTGCTTTTAGGCCCTAAAAGAAGACACATAATATTTTAATTATTTGTGAAATTTTGGCATATTTTTTGGGGTCCTTTGACACCATTTTGTGAGTGAATCCAAGGGAAAACTATGATTTATTTAACACAGTAATTTCTGCATATGGGCAACTTCCCTTGAAGGGTTTTTAAAAGCTTTGGAGGGCTAACATTGGAAATATTTCATTCTAAAATAATTTTATATTTTATTATTATTTTTGGTGAGTTTTGCAAGGGTTTGAAAGTTGAATTAACAAAGAAAAACGTGGTTGTACCTTAAACTGAAAAATCAGATTATTGCAAACGTATTTTTCCAAGGTACATCCACTCTTTCTCACACAAACAAATATTTATTATAGCAGCAAATTCAGAGTTTATGTATGACATATAATTTGGATTTAAGACAAAAATTCAGTGGATATATGTTTTAACGGTTGTGGAATTAATTGTGCAATATTGGCACTGTTATAGCTTGGAATTGCACCCTTGTGGGAGAGTTTTTCAGCCTCTCCCACTTCCAGCCATAAGCGTGGAAACAACCTCAGGATGTGGGTATCCTATGGTGAGGTTGAGCCTCTAGGCTTTTTAAAGAGGCTAGTTCCTCTTGGTGGATCACCTAAAACTACTGCTAAACTAATGCTTCACGGGGAAAATGGTTAGAAGGGAGATAAGGGCTCCTAAGAAGGCTAACCAGACAATGCACCAAATTTAAATGATCACTCATCTATGCTTGAATCCACACTAGATCAATCATGAGACAATTTGGACTTGCACCATCTCAAGATCAAGTAAACACACACTAGAAGAGGTTCAGGCAGAACACTAATCCAGGCCTGCAAAAGCTTGAAAATACTTCAAAGAGGCAAGCAGAAGGCTAATGGACTAGGAATACACTCATTCACGAATCCACCAAGCACAAGCATACTAAAGCACTAATCGAAGACAAAAAATAGGCAAAGAAATCATCTCATTACATTCAAGAGGTAGTTCTTACAATATCTCGACAGGGTTTAGCCTAGTCGAAGGAGCATGTTTTTTCAAACGTCTCAATGAGCAACCATCTCCCAGCAAGATGACAAAATTCTTAAAAATTGGGGCCATTACAATGGCAAATCGCGAGATATTTATAGAGAAAGGGGGAGAGAGAAAAAGGGCCGCATGAGAAAACGGGAAGAGGGAAGAAGTCATTGAGTCGTTGATGGCTGCTGACTACTGTCATCGCCACTGCCTTGACCATGAAATGCGTTGTCCAAGATCGCCGCAAAATCTTCTCGAATCCCTCCCGCATTCAAGTATCTCTTTGGTGGATATTGAGAAGCCATGTCGCGAGCAGTTGGAATGTCGTTTCTTTGCACAACTAAAGTGATCTTTGCATTAAAATCGGCATGGCATCTTCATTTGCACGTGGCCTGCCTATAAAAGGGCACGGTCTTCATGTCTTTTTAGCTAGCCCGAACCATGCTACTTCTACATTGAACGACTGTTTGTTGGGAGCGAGCCCATGTCAAAGGACGAAAACCTTCATAAATTTCCAGCTACCAGCGTACGCCAATCGCTTGGACTCCCCCCTGTGCTCTGATTGGTTGTCCTTGTGCCACCTGTCTTTTATTGATTGGCTTTTTATGCTCCAGCTTACACCACACGGCAGTGTCTCTTCGTTTGATCATGACTTCGGGCTTTTGTGGCTACTCAACTTGCTTCAGGCTTTCGTGACTACTTCTAAATTCTTTTAAGTCAAGTAGCTCTAAAAGCCTGATTTGCACTTCGCAGTGCAAATCGGGTTTTCTTAACTACTCGACTTATAAAAATCTTATAAGTAAAGTCTTTGGAGAATCCCAACTTACACTATGCAGTGTAATTCGGGTTCTCTGAGCCACTCAACTTCGAAACTGTCCAACTTGATGTCTTCGGGCTTCTCTGTCTCCAAGCCTTAAAACTTCGGGCTTTTCAAGGCCAGTTACTTTAGACTCTCTACACCTTAAGCCTTCAGGCTTTTGGAGTCTTAAGTCTTCGGACTTATTTCTTCTCGGCCCTTTTTCTACATCTTCCCCTTGTTCTTTGGCATGTCTTCCGCAGGCAATTTGCTTGGTTTCTCTCGGACAATTTTCCCAAAGGAATTCTTTCAGAGGAATTCTTTCAGGCTTTTTTCCTGTGCTTTTTCTCCTTCGGAAATTTGTTTTAGCTCTTTCCCGAAGGAATTCCTTCGGAACTTTTCCTTTTGGACTTCCATTTTGTTCCTTCCCTTCGTAACTATTTTCCGCAGATTTTTTGGCAAGGACTTTCCCAAAGGGCAAGAGACCCTTGGGGCTTTTGCGAATGGTCATTTTCCTTGTAAATTGCCCTTCGAAAATCTTGGAAACGGCCCCTCCGAAAGGAACATACCCTCCGAAACATTGTTAAGTGCCCTGCTTTTGCCAAGAAAGTGCCCTTCGGCATTTTGAAAATAGTCCTTCCGAAGGGAAAGATACCCTTCGGAACTTTGTCAATGGTCCTTTCCAAAAGGAACATGCCCTTCGAAACTTTTGAACAAGTCCTTCAGACAAGTTTTTGGCTCCTCTGCAAAGGGAAGGTACCCTTCGGGGCTTTCGAAAGTGCCCTTCGAAAGAAATTGTTTCGGACAAAAAATCCGAAACAATTCCAACACTTAGCTTTTTGGAGAAACTTTGTCAAAAGAGAGACATTTCTTCGGAAAAATTGAGTGGACAATTTTTCCGAAGGAGAACCATGAGGCTTAAACCAAACCAAAGAAAACCCCGAGGGAAGAACTTTGCAATGATTAATGAATTAGCTGAAAAAAGGAATGCGGAAAAATAAAAGAACTTTGCACAAGGCTTAGTCCTTTGGCCTGCAGGCTTGTTTTGAACATTGTTGTTGGCCCCCTGAACATTGTTGTTGCCCCCCCTGAAGCAGTTCCTTCTCTTTGCCCCTTCGATCCATTGCTTCATCAAAAATGCAAGAGCTTTTAAATGTGGGCCAAAAATTGGCCAACATCTTTGGCGACTCACAGGGAAGCATGCTTGCTATGCTTGAAGAACCCAGCGACTTTGCCTTGCCTAATCCATTGGGCATGAAGTCATTGCTTCTGCAACTGTGTTGGTCTAAAACTGGATACAACGCTGACCCTTGCTGGAACTCCCTCTTGAAGCAATGAGGACAGCACAAAACAACACAAAACAAAGTGCCCAAGGCACCAAATGAAAAGAAACTAGCCTAGAACTAAACAGAAAACAACAAACAAATGTGTCTGAAATAGCACTTGGAGGAATTTGAACAAAGCTAATCTAATATATACATCTTAAAACTATATGTAGCCTTTCCTCCTGGATCAAAAGGAAAGTTTGATACTTTTCTTGCGTTATGAGATAGGGGATTGAATAAGACATACAGCGGCTTGACCCTTGGCCTTGAGGCCTGTCTCTTCTTTGTTGCAACTGTCAACTTCTTCATCATTATGCTCAATGAGAACTAAGCAGCTCCAAATAGGTCAGCTATGTGAATCCAAACAGTCCCAAACTCTTCATATGGCTCCTTAACTACAACCTCCAATGGTGGTTCAACAAGGCAAACCTCTTTAATTTCTATGGCCTCCTCAAAAAGACTGGACTTGTCCTTTATTTCATGTTTTTTAGGCTCATCAAGGCGCTGATAGCCTATTCCGAAGATCCGAAGCAAGTCCATATCAGCAATGCACTCTTGGGGTGGCAGAGTTGAAAAACTGCCCACTCCATCCCCCGTGATTTGCTTGACAAAGTTGCTCTCGTTGGCTGCAACCAGACCATAGTTGCCTTGGAGAAGAACATAACCAGCTCTCAAAATCTCAAACAAGTCCTCAAATGAGCCCTCCAACTGATTGGGAACCTCTAGCTGCTCCATAAGTTTATCAGTTTGATCAGCTACTTCATTCATTTCCTCATCCCTTTTATCACATGGCAGCTCATCTAGGGAATTGACAGCCTCGACCCCTTCATTCTTAACATAAGATGATAGCTTTGCATCCTCAATAGTGCAGTCTACTTCATGCACTACTACAAAAGAGTCTTCAATATGTTCTCCTTCATTCAAGAAGGTTGCTTTGATCTTTTGCAGACCAAGGGGGGACCCTATGGTGATTTCTTCCTCGTAGTTGCTCATGATATCCTCCTTCTCACCTCTTTGGATGCATCTCTTTGGTTTTCCTCAGAGAGCAGAGGCTCTTTCTCAAAGAGTGGCATAATAGGCTCTTGAAAATGCTCAACAAGGTGAGAAAGGTTCAGGGAAGCTACCATAGGTTCCTGATTTTGTTCCTAAAGCTGCTTTACTTGGATCACCCCCACCTCCTCTTCCCGATTCTTTGTTTCATGAATGGCTCTCCATGAAGGAAAGGCTCTAGGCTTTTGAGGGGAAAGGAATGGAGGTTGGAAGGTTTCTTGTCTGATTTCAAGAAACACCACCTCCTCTTTCAGCCCACTGCTCTGAATGAATTTCCAAGATGGAAAAGACAGAGGCTCTTGAGGAGGAAGGGATGGGGGATTGAATGAGCTTGGATTTACCTGGCTGTGTGACTTGGCTCCAAGATGGGAAAGGTAGCGGTTCTGCTTTCATTTGTTGATTCTGTCTTTCTTCTTCTTTCCTTGCCTTCAACTCCAAATCTCTGATTTGCTTTGCTATATTCTCTTGAAATAGCTCCTCCTTAAGGTGGTCAAGAACACAAGAGGGCTCCTGAAGAGGGGTGAAGACTTGGGTCCAAACAGCAGGTTGTTCCACAGCAAGCACTTCGTTTTTTTGACAACCCCCTTAGATGGATTTCCAAGCAGAAAAAGACTGTAGAACATATGACGAACTTGGAAAATTCAAAGGAGTACTTGAAATGGCCTCTTGAGGAGGAATGAACAACACATAAGAAGGCTGTGGAGGTGCGTACGTAGGCAACAAAGGTTGGTGGAGCTGGCCCTGCTGTTCCTCAAGTCTCTCCAGCTTGTCCTCAACGCTCTGAATGTAACTGCATATATCTATCATGTTACCAGTGAGGTTGTTCCAATTTACTCTCTCAACAAGTGCCCATTCTGCTTTCATTTGCTGCAATGAATCCCTCACATAATGGATTTGGTGAGTAAGGACATTTTGGCCATAACACTTTTGTGAGCACAACTCTAGTGCATGCTTGTAAAGGCTCACTAAAGTTTGCTCAAGTGTTGGTATAGATTGCTCATGATAGTGCTGATGAGGAGCAGTATTTTGATGGGTTTTTCCATATGGATGATCAGGGCAATACTCTTGCATATATGGATCATGAAGAACTTGCCAAGGTTCATCATAGCCTTGATAGAAATCTTGGTAAGCTTGATTGAGCTCATATGGATCATTAGAATCATACTGGAGCTGTTGATAAGGAGGTGAATAATAAGAATATTCACCATAGCTGTTCATGTTAGCCTCATAAGTCAAGTAAGAGATGATTAAGACTTCAAAAAGACAAACTTGGTCTCCTCATAACCGGGAGCTTTGATTTGGAGTCGCCAATGGCGCTAATACTTGCTTTCAAAAGCAAATAACGATGATCAGGCACTTGGGCTGCTTAAACCAGCTGATAGATGCTCGGGGTCGTCATCGATGTTTGTTGAACGCCTCCAAAGGCTGATATGTAAAAGAACAACATCAAAAATCCTTTCACTGCTTTGGACCTTAGTCCCACCGGACGTGCCAGAACTGTTATAGCTTGGAATTGCACCCATATGGGAGAGTTTTTCAGGCTCTCCCACTTCCAACCACAAGCGTGGGAACAACCTCAAGATGTGGGTATCCTATAGTGAGGTTGAGCCTCTAGGCTTTTTAAAGAGGCTAGTTCCTCTTGGTGGATCACCTAAAACTACTGCTAAACTAATGCTTCACGGGGAAAATGGTTAGAAGGGAGATAAGGGCTCCTAAGAAGGCTAACCAGACAATGCGTCAAATTTAAATGACCACTCATCTATGCTTGAATCCACACTAGATCAATCATGAGACAATTTGGACTTGCACCATCTCAAGATCAAGTAAACACACGCTGGAAGAGATTCAGGCAAAACACTAATCCAGACCTGCAAAAGCTTGAAAATACTTCAAAGAGGCAAGCAGAAGGCTAATGGACTAGGAATACACTCATTCACGAATCCACCAAGCACAAGCATACTAAAGCACTAATCGAAGACAAAAAATAGGCAAAGAAATCATCTCATTACATTCAAGAGGTAGTTCTTACAATATCTCGATAGGGTTTAGCCTAGTCGAAGGAGCACATGTTTGCAAACGTCTCAATGAGCAACCATCTCCCAGCAAGATGACAAAATTCTAAAAAATTGGGGCCATTACAATGGCAAATCGCGAGATATTTATAGAGAAAGGGGGAGAGAGAGAAAGGGTTGCATGAGAAAATGGGAAGAGGGAAGAAGTCATTGAGTCGTTGATGGCTACTGACTACTGTCATCGCCACTGCCTTGACCATGAAATGCGTTGTCCAAGATCGTTGCAAAATCTTCTCGAATCCCTCCCGCATTCAAGTCTCTCTTTGGTGGATATTGAGAAGCCATGTTGCGGGAAGCTAGAACGTCATTTCTTTGCGCAGCTGAATTGATCTTTGCATTAAAATCGGCATGGCGTCTTCATTTGCACGTGTCCTGCCTATAAAAAGATGTAGTCTTCATGTCTTTTTAGCTAGCCCGAGACATGTTGCTGCTACGTTGAACGTCGGTTTGTCAGGAGAGCCCATGTCGAAGGACGAAAACCTTCATAAATTTCCACTTGGACTCCCCCCTTGCTTTGATTGGTCATCCTTGTGCCCCCTGTCTTTTATTGATTGGCTTTTTCTGCTCCAGCTTACACCGCGTGGCAACCTCTCATTCGTCTGATCATGACTTCCGGCTTTTGTGGCTGCTCAACTTGCTTCGGGCTTTCATGACTACTTTTCTTGTAAATTCTTTTAAGTCAAGTAGCTCTGAATTGCAAATTGGGTTTTCTTAACTACTCGACTTATAAAAATCTCATAAGTAAGGTCTTTGGAGGATCCCAACTTACACTATGCAGTGTAATTTGGGTTCTCTGAGCCACTCGACTTCGGAACTGTCCAACTTGATGTCTTCGGGCTTCTCTATCTCCAAGCCTTAAGACTTTGGGCTTTTCAAAGCCTGCTACTTCGGACTCTCCGCACCTTAAGTCTTAGGGCTTTTGGAGTCTTAAGTCTTCGGACTTATTTCTCCTCGGCCCTTTTTCTGCGGGTTCCCCTTGTTCTTCGGCATTTCTTCCGCAAGCAATTTGCTTGGTTTCTCTCGGACAATTTTCCCGAAGGAATTCCTCCGGAAGAATTCTTTCGGGTTTTTTTCTGTGCTTTTTCTCCTTTGGGAATTTGCTTTGGCTCTTTCCCGAAGGAATTCCTTCGAAACTTTTCCTTTCGGACTTCCGTTTTGTTCCTTCCCTTTGGAACTATTTTCCACAGGTTTTTTGGCAAGGACTTTCCCGAAGGGCAAGAGACCCTTCGGGCTTTTGTGAATTGTCCTTTTCCTTGTAAATTGCCCTTCGGAAATCCTGGACACGGCCCCTCCGAAAGGAACATACCCTCCGGAACTTTGTTAAGTGCCCTACTTTTGCCAAGAAAATGCCCTTCAGCATTTTGAAAATGGTCCTTCCGAAGGGAAAGATACCCTTCGGAACTTTGTCAACGGTCCTTTCCGAAAGGAACATGCCCTTCGAAACTTTTGAACGAGTCCTTCAGACAAGTTTTTGGCTCCTCTGCAAAGGGAAGGTACCCTTCGGGTCTTTCGCAAGTGCCCTTCAAAAGAAATTGTTTCGGACAAAAAGTCCGAAACAATTCCGACACTTAGCTTTTTGGAGAAACTTTGCCGAAAGAGACATTCTTTCGAAAAAAATTGAGTGGACAATTTTTCAGAGGGAGAACCGTGAGGCTTAAACCAAACCAAAGAAAACCCAGAGGGAAGAACTTTGTAATGATTAATGACTTAGC
Organism: Torreya grandis; assembly: GCA_037957365.1. Taxonomy (NCBI): domain Eukaryota; kingdom Viridiplantae; phylum Streptophyta; class Pinopsida; order Cupressales; family Taxaceae; genus Torreya; species Torreya grandis. The sequence continues at coordinate 894,980 of JARHVA010001077.1, forward strand.
CGAAAAAACGAAAGCCGAAAAATAAAAGAACTTTGCACAAGGCTTAGTCCTTTGGCCTGCAGGCTTGTTTTGAACATTGTTGCTGGCCCCTTGAACATTGTTGTTGGCCCCCCACTGAAGCAGATCCTTCTCTTTGCCCCTTCGATCCATTGCTTCATCAAAAATGCAAGAGCTTTTAAATGTGGGCCAAAAATTGGCCAACAAGCACCTAGAGTTTGTTTCTATTTGGGGTGTTTTGAGCATCTATATATCAACTAGAGTTTGCTGATTTAAAAATTTTAGAATTCAATTTGTTTGGAGTGTTTAAGAGTTTTTTTTGGAAAACCCTCTTTTCTCATCATTGTCCCAATTTGGAGACATTACACACTCCAAATGCAATATTTTTGTCTTTTCTGAATATTATGCACAAGTACAACCTCAAGATGATGCTGGCCTAGATGAGAAATGAGGGTTGGCATGCCCACTCTTTTGCTTGAAGGTTTTCGTCTTCAAGGCAATGACTTGAGCATTTTTGTGCTTAATGACCAATATTTTTGAATATCAACATAACATGCCTTCAAATTAAATCCTCCTTTCTTTGTATACCACTTCCCCGAAGGGGACGCCCAAATGGAAGGGAAGTGCAAATTCAAATCATAATGACGATTGCTTTTTAAAATGCTCATCGCCCTTAAAGGGACCCAACTTAAGTGATTCTTAAACATAAAATACCTTTTAAAAGTGTTTTTTATATATATTCAATCAAAAACACTTATTTATCTTTCCCTTCTTGTTCCTTAGCCCCTAAAAAAGGGGTAAGGCTAAGAGTCTTCAATAATGTCCCTAACAAAAGAGGAACATGACAATCCTCCTTGCCCAAAATTGCTTGACCTCAAGGAATTGAAGTACCCATAGGGCTGTTCCCACTATAGATTTCGTGCACAATTCCAACCTTGGTCCCTCCCATGGGGAAGAACCCTCTTGGTGAAGCCTTCTACTGTTGTTCATGAAGCTTATTTGTTGTTCATGCAAGCTGAATTTGCAAAAACAGCAGTACCATATCCTCTTTCCTCTTGCCATAGAGCCCATGTACCTTAAAATTGCCAATAAAATGATGAAAGCAATGAAATATTTAGAAATTGACATTACCAAAGTGGCTGGAAAAATGTATTACAGCCATGTGATCTTAAAATATTTGGGCCTTGATTGCCCTCATATCATCACCTACACAAGATGCAAACACATTAGTCAAAAAGAAAGTTCTCCATTGTGTTTCGTGGTGGCTTCTATGGGCTGGAAATCCTCTCCATAAGATGATTCTCCTATCCTCGGTCCTTGTGCCCCTAGATCCTCTGATTTTAGAAAGGGGTGCTTTGCAAAGAGATCTATGCATGATGATTAGAGGGCTGCAATTGTAACTTACAGCCATGCAATTGTTCTTGGAAATCCCCTTTCTCACTTTCCTCTTGCTCCTTGGTGTGTCAAACATGTATGCAACTCTAAGAGGAACAACACTGGAAGCATGTTTTACTGTAAAAGCGCTGAATTTGCTATAGTAAATATGACAAAAAAAAAATTTACAGTTGCCTTTCACCTTTGTTTCTTCATGCCATACCATACAACCTTCATGACCATGCCCCAAACTCTCCCAAACATGCCTCAAGCTTCCCCAAACATGCCCCCTAAGGGCTGGAAGTTCCCAAATTGCCACCAAAGTCCATAGTCCCTTCATCAAGGAGACTGCCACCTTGTAGCCCAAATTGAACTTATTGTTATCCATAAACTTGGAGGATGTCCATTAGAACACAAACTTCATATACAAGGAACTAGGGCTGCCAAAACAACAACATTTGGAAAGGAATACCTTGCTGCCCCAAATGGAAAAGTACCTTTAATCTTCATTCTTGGTGTGCATACTAGTGTGCTCACCTCTCAACAACCCCTTGATAACTTTTACATGCCATGGTAGGTTCTTTCCATCTTGCAACAAAACAATAACAAAGTTTTTCTTAGGAAACATACCTTTGAACATACAATAGCCCTTAACCCCAAATTTTCTTTGTAATAAGGTGCACTTCTCCTTGTCAAGGGTGGTAGTTTGCTCCAAAGTTCAACCTTTTTACCCTCCATAGGTCGCTGAACTTGTTTCATCAACTCAAAAAAATTTGAGTACGAAAATTCAGACTTGGCAACAACATTTTTAGAATTGGTTAGGGGCTGAAATGTGCTCTAAAAATGTGAAATTTTGACCTCACTAAGTAGCTGATTTTGCCCTTCAAACTCACTATTCTTATAGTTCAAAACCAAATCTGATTTTTGTTTACACCTTTTAAGGTGGCCTCTAATACAAACTTCAGATCTGTCTTCATACCTTAGAATCAAGCTCATGTAAAAACAAATTTGATGGTTTTCTACATACCTTGAAGGCTGTCCTATGGGCAATTTATTGATTTCTTTTGAGTGGTAGCCTTTTTCCACCTTTGTTCCACTCAACAAGCCATGTGTATGACCAAATTCATTCATGAGAGTTGGCTGTTCCAACTCAGAAAAAGCAACTTGCCTTGCTGCCCCTACCAGAATTCCTTCTTGAATCATGCTCTCCATCCTCTTAGATGTTGCCCCCTTGGGTGCCTTATCATGCAAACCATGTAGGATCACTTCTTTTCCATTCACATCAATCTTGAGCTCCATGGTTTGGTAATTTTGTGTGTACTCTCTAAAAGAGTGCAACCATTGTATGCCAAGCACTAGGTTGGTCTCCTCAATACCAACCACATAGAAATCATCCTCAATGAGATGTGTTCCCATCATGATGCTCGACTTGGGAACCTTCGTGGTACAAAGGATGGTGAAGCCATCCGCCATGGTCACCCAAAAACCATTAAACTCAATAGATTGCAATCCACATAAAGCAACCAACTTCTTATCAATGAAATTATGAAAAGCTCCACTATCAATGAGAATAGTGACATCCTTACCTTTCAAATTACCTTTCACACGAAAGGGATAGTATCTAGGAGTCCCTGATAGTGAAGCAAAGGTGCCATCCAAGTCCTCTCCTCCAAGAATCTCTAAGTGCTCTTCTTCGTAGGTGGCTGCCCCTTCTTCTTCACTCTCTTTTTCTTCATCCAAATGCACTTCAATGTAGTACCCCTAACCCTTCCTATGGCAATGGTGACCCAGTGTCCAAGGGTCTTATTGACAATTTTGCCCCCCACAGGGCAAATTGTCACCCCTACACTTCGGAACTTCGCTATGGTGCCAAGTTCATCTCGTGAATCAGTTTTGGGGTCCTTAAATGAGCATTGACAGCCACCCAAGTTGCCATCTACAGCCAGGTGAATTTTAGTCATGCAGAGGTTTCCAAGGAGCTTTCTTGATTACAGCCAAATGTGCAAATACAGCCAAGACATACAAGCTGTAAGTTTAGTTATTTTGTCTTCCCAAGGAATTTTTTCGGCTATAAGAGGTGGACAATTTCTTCGGACATTCTGTCCGAGAGAAAGAGCTCTCAAAGGACTGCAACAAAAGTCTGAAAAAATGACTAAGCGGCAATCGTTCAAAGCTTATTTTCTTCGGACTTTTTGTCCGAAGGAAAGGAGAAAAGCACAGTTGAGAAGACCCGAAGGGCACCTACCCTTCGGGAAGGTCCAATTCAAAACTCCCGAAGGGTATGTACCCTTCGGGTTGGTTCACTTTATGGTTTTCAAGTCAAGACGAAAGTTCCATGGGACAGTATCAAAAAACCTGAGTACCCTTCAAAAAGCCCGGGTGCCCTACAATTTCTCCGAATGACACTTTTTAAGGCAGACATGCCCTTGCGAAGTGCACTTGGTCGGTGAAGTGGACCTTTTCAATTATTTCGAAGGGCACTCCTAGAAGACAGCCCTTGCAGAGGACATCTGGGCGTCGCGTAGGGACATTTACAATTTCCCCGAAAGGTATGTGCCCTTGTAGGGAACACTTCAAGCACGAAAAAAACCTTGGCAAAAATTCGGAAAGACAAAATTCATTTTTTCGAAGGACACCTACCCTTGCGGAGGGCACTTGGTCGGTGGCAGGACCCTTTCAAAAGTTCTGAAGGGCATTATTGGGAAGCATAAGCCCTTACGGAGGGCACCTCCATAAAGCGAAGGACAAAAGCAAAGTTCCCGAATGGCACTTACCCTTCGGGGAAAAGATAGCCAAAGGAGACGAATTCCTTTGGAGAAAAAGTCCGAAGAAATTCTAGAGGACAAAAACCCAAAGGAAATAAAAAGAACAAAGGCAAAGGAAATCCTTCGGAATAATTGTCAAACAGGAAATCTGAGGGAATATGAAGTCAACAAAAGTCCGAAGTAAATCAAAGGGCAAGACATAAGAGCCTAAAAGAATAAATTCGGGAAAATTGGCAAGGAAACGAATTCCTTCGGACTTTTTGTCCGAAGGAATAAGGATAGTTTCAAAAAACCCAATAGAAAAGACAAGGGTGTAAGCAAAGGCCAAAAAAGAGAAGGAAATGCCAAGCACGGGAAAGAGAAGAGATAGAGAGTCCTTTGAACAATTTGTCCGAAGGACGAAAGCTAAAATAAAGCCCGATTCCCAAATTAAAGCAGAACACAGGAAAAGCCAAAGAAAATACTAACAGGACTAAAGCACAACTGAACATGGACATAAGCATGAACAACGAATAAAACAAATGTAGAATAAAAACAAAGGGAGGATGAACAAAGATCATGCATAGACTAACGTGAGTGACTCCAACGAAGTAAACACGTTTAAGAAAACAAGCATGCTTCATCACTGAAAATAGAGTTGTCTTGCATGATGAATGGACAAAGCGTTGAACATTTCAAACTGCCAAAAATTCCATGCACGCACTCTCGTTTGTCTCAAAGCTCGAAACTTGCGACGGTTCAAACACAATTCTTAATTTGGCATTTGCATTGATTTCATGCAAAGGGGAGACTTTCAAACGTTCCAGCAATTCGAGTGAATTCGACTACTCTTGTTTTGAAGTTGACTAGTTTTCAAGTAAAGACATCTATTCGTAGGTGTCATGCATCCAAAGCTTGTCTTCTTTTTTCAACGCCAAGGATTCTTCATGCAAGACAGCCAGGTAAAAGCCAAGAAAAGACAAATTTGGAACACTCATGCAACACAATTTGGACTTGGGCTAATGAAGAGTTAACTTTTTCTCTTTTTTTCAACGCCAATCTCTTGGCTTGTAAATTTCTATATCAATGGTTTTTGAGCCTTGTAAAATCCATCCCTCTTTTGTTAAGACCAGACTGCTATTGGTGAGTTGTGTAATCTCTTCAATCAATAGAAGGACTGTACTTTCAAATTTCAAGTGCTGGCATAGTGTACATTCATTCAGCAATTTGCATATATGGTAGATTTCTCTTCCTAAATTCTAATTCGTACCTAGTTGCTAGCTCATCATGTTATGCAGGGCATGTTCAGTGTTTTATATGTCTTTTGTTGAAGCTATAAGTGGATGTTAGGTCGTTGTGCAGTGTCTTGTATCAAACCTCTCTCCATCGTTTTCTCTCACATTTTTGTCATTGGATCGAACCTTCTCATAAAATACTTATGCATAGTGATCAATTGAAATCAAAGGTCTTCTTTTTCCCTTGTTTGATTCAGTGTTCAAGGTTCCAAGTAGAGTGGATCAACATTCTGGTGTATCACCATCATTAGGTAGGATTTCCCTTTCAAGTTTCCTTCTCCCTTTTCCATGGTAGATTCGCAGCACAGAATAGAAATCCATATTGATACATTTTGCAGGAACCAACCTTCTATGGAGGTTCTTCTCACCATTGAGGCACCCACCCTCATGAGAAGATCCCATTGTTTCAACTGGAGAGAAGATTAGCCATTTCAGCACGTCTTCGTTTCAGGGTGTAACTCCAGGTTGACAACAGGGTTTTACAATCAAAACACAACTTTTTTCTTCTTAATGCATTTTTTGTCTCATAATTCCCCCTTGGCAACTCTCTTTGCTATCCCAAACCACGTTGGTTTGGCCTACCAAACTGCCCCAAACCATGCTAGTTTGGCCTATCAAATTGCCCCAAAGGAGCTGATCTTGGTGGTCCAAAAGTGTTGCCCCTTGGCTGCTCCCACTTATTGTCTTTTGGCTGTCCAAAATGTTTGAAAGAGTTATTTTTTTGTGAACTAAATGGCAGAATTTTACCTTGTGGTGCTGAAGACTCAAGGTCAAAGGTCTTTTGAAAGGCTCTTTGAAGAGAAGGGTCAAAAGCCTTGACCAAACCCCTAATAGAATCAGTCAAGCCTTCCATGAAAAGAACTACCAATCTTCTTTCTGAAACATTTGTTACCATGATTGAGAGCGTCTGAAATTTAGTCACATACTCCTTTACAGTATCTTTTTGTTTCAATTGTGCCAACTGTCTAAAGTGTAGCTCTGGGTCAGCGCTATCAAACCTTTCAATAATCCTCTTACTGAATTTTTCATAGGATGAAATGAGTTGGTGCCCTTGAGTGACCAATCCATGATACCACCATTCATGGGCAGCCCCTTCCAAGTGCAAAGTAGCACAGTAAATGGCCTCTTTTTCCATCATAAGCCTAAGGGAAAAAGTATGTGTCCACCTTTTGAATCCAAACCCTAGCTGAAATCTTGGGAGAACCATCAAAATTGGAAAGTGAAAGCTTTCCCAATGCATGGTGAAGTCCTCCTTGGCTGCCCTTGTGCTTTTGGCCAGCCCTATTGCCACCTATTTGGCCATACTTCCATGAAATGAAAGCTGAAAAATCCATTTGATCCCTAAAAAATGTTGGATAGGTCATGTATTCACCATAATCTCTCAACAACCTATCCCTTAATATGGGTTGTTCTTCCCCTTCCGGAATGACAACTTTTTGCAAAAAAGTAGGCTAGTTAGGCCTACGTGTAGCTCCTCCAATCCCTTTAGAACGTTGATCTGTAAGGTTGTGACTTCCAGAAGCACTACCATCCCCATTGGATGGTTTGTCACCCCTCATTTCCTTCATAGTGCAGACAAATTCCGCCATTATAATAGTCACTTGTTCCTAGGCCTATGTACCTCTTAAATCTTTGTTCTCTATTTTCCACCTCATCCCTTGACTGATCCAAGTGAGACATTGTTTCTGTTCGTGTATTTTTTTCCACTTTCTTCTTACTCCTCAGGTAATATTTTTTTTCTTTGTCACCCTCTTGCATGTATCACCTTGACAACCCACAACTAGCCAAGATATGGCTCTAATACCACTGAAATGTCCCAAATTAGGGATCCTATCTGAAATCTGACTTTTCTACAAAACCTTAGGCAAATAGTCAAATCTTATTTTTATTTCAACCAAACCTTAGCTACCAACTACTTCCAAAAATAGTACAAAATTATGCTAACATCTAAGCAATAATTGGCTAGTCCAAACAACCAATTTTATCTCTCCAAAAGCAGGAAATAACCTTAGATGCTTCCAAGCTGAAATTTTAATAGAAATTTGCAGCTAATCTATTCAAGTGAAACCCTCATAAAATTGCATAGAAAAATACTAAATTAATAAGTAGAATTTATTATGAAAAATATGAGTGTATTTGGAGCCACAAGCCCCTCAAACCAATTCACCAAACCTGGAAAAATATATAAAATATTTATTGAATATTTTAAGACAAGATGACCCTCAAAACATGCCAAAAATCTTCTCAAAACAAGTCACCACACTGCAAAAATATTAGAATAAAATCATAATGTGTTTTGACTGAAAATAAGCCTCAAAACCCTACAAACCAACTCCACAAGCAAGTCGTCCTAGTTGGAAATAGTCAATTGCAGCCACAATCCACACAGCCCTCCAATGAGGGATCTTCGACTTATCCAAACATCTCCCAAGGCTCCAAACCCTAGTCGCCCCATGCCAAATGCAATATTTTTGTTTTTTTTAAATATTACGTGCAAGTACAACCTCAAGATGAAGTTGCCCTAGATAAGAGATGAGGGTTGGTGTCCCCACTCCTTTGCTTGAAGGTTTTCGTCTTCAAAGCAATGGCTCAAGCGTTTTTGTGCTTAATGACTAATATTTTTGAATATCAACATAACATGTCTTCAAATGAAATCCTCCTTTCTTTTTATACCACTTCCCCCAAGGGGCACGCCCAAATGGGAGGGAAATACAAATTCAAATCATAAGGAAGACTGCTTTTTAAAATGCTCATGACCCTTAAAGGGCCCCAACTTAAGTGATTCTTAAACATAAAGTACTTTTTAAAAGTATCTTTTACATATATTCAATCAGAATCCCTTATTTCTCTTTCCCTTCTTACTTGTCCCTTAGCCCCCGAGAATCGGTTGAGGCTAAAGGTCTTCAATGATGTCCCTAGCAAAAGAGGGACATGACATTGGTTGCTTGCCAAGGACTCTCACAAGGCTCATGGAAGAATCGAGAGACAAGGTTAACAGCAAATGTGATGTGGGGACGTGTATGTGTCAGATATAAAAGACCGCCTACCAACTGTCTATATAATGTAGGATCAACCAACTTAGATGTGCAATCAGTAGTCAACTCAATACCTAACTGATATGGTGCGGGAGCAAGCTTGCAATCGGCCATGAAGAAGCAATGAAGCAGAACTATAGCATACTTTTGTTGGCCAATAAAAATCCCCTCAGGAGACTAATGAACATGTAGGCCAAGAAAATAGTGCAGAAATCCTAGATATGTCATATCAAACCGTGCCTTCAACTTGTGCTTAATGTCTTGAATCCAAGTATCTAAATTCCCTGTGAGGATGAGGTCATCAACATCTAACACCAAAATCAAAAGATCCTCACCTTGCTTTAGGATGTAAACATTGTGATCAGACTCACAACAATAGAAGCCACGATCCAGTAAAAAACTTCCCATCTCGTACCAAGCTCAAGGAGCTTGTTTAAGGCCATAAAAAGAATGGAGTTTGAAAACAAGTGAAGGATCTTGCACGAAGGCTTGAGGTTACTCCATATAGATCTCTTGGAAATCACCATGTAGGAAAGCACTCTTCATGTCCATCTGGTATACTGTCCACCAATGTGATGCAACGAGGGAGAGAACAAAGTGTACATAATCCATCTTTGCAATAGGGGCAAAATCTCAAAGTAAACAACCCCTTCAACTTGTGAAAAACCCTTAACTGCAAGACGAGCCTTGTACTTATCTACAGTACATCCGTTGCATATTTGGTCTTAAAGACTCATTTACATCGAACAACTTTTCTTCCCTTAGGAAGAGGCACTAACTCCCATGTGTTATTCTTCATGAGTGCAGAATATTATTCTTGCATAGTAGCTTCCCATTCAAGTTTTCCTGTCACCTCAAAATACATTGGATCATTATAAATTGCATGGCTCAAAAGACCAATATCAGATGTCTGAGCACGAGTACGTCGAGGATCTGCAGGATCACCAACCAGATCACCCACTGCTTGCATGGTAGATTGTGCCCACTTGGGCATGTGCTATATAGGAGGCAGTGGAGCAGCTTCACCATTTGTGTCATTATCAATATTAGAAAGTCAACCTTCCCTATCAAGTACAGGAGGCATCATCAAAGATGGAGAAGACTCTGAATCTGGTACCAATAGAGTGATCTTCTCATCAACTCTAACATCTCGTCGAAACAAGACATCATGTGTGATAGGATCAAAGAGGCAATATGCCTTTGCATCCTTGCAATGGCCAACAAATATGAGCTCTTGGCTATTCTCCATAGATTTGCACTTATCATTAGGAACAAACGCCCAAACCTTACTTCCAAAAATATGAAAGCCAGAAACATCAAGTTTCTCTCTTGGTCAAGCTTCTTCAGGAGTCTTATTCACCACTACCTTGTGGGGAATGTGATTCTGGATATAATTTGCACAATTAATTGTTTCAGCCCAAAACTAAGGTGATAAGTCCTTGGACTGTATCATATAGTCCGCCTTTTCCTTGAATGTTCTATTTTTCCACTCAGGAACACCATTTTGCTAAGGGATGTAAGGCACCGTGTATTGGTGTTGAATGCCATGCATAGTACAATAACCCTGAAAGGCTTTACTTATGTATTCCCTCTCATTCTCTATGCTAATCTTTTTCAATTGAAGCCTTTATTGGTTCTCTACAAAGGTCTTAAAGGCTTTGAAGTTCTCAAAAACTTCACTTTTACACTACAAAAAATACACCCAAGTCCTCTGAGTAAAATAGTCAATGAAAGTTGGTACATACTTTGCACAAGAAAATGAACGAGTGGGAAACATCATCAAATCACTATGTACTAACTCTAGCGGAGCCTTAGATCTCGTAGCTTGTCCCTTTGGAAAGAAATCTTGGTGTTGTTTTCCTCGTCGAACATGAACTCAAACCCTAACCTTGTGACTTAGGTCTTGACAATGTGTGTTGTTGCTTGTTCAGTGTTGAGAATGTCTTCAAGTATGGTTATGGTAGCAGTAATTGTGTTCCCAAGGTCAAGAATGTTAAGCAACAAAGATGCTATCTTTACCAATATTGCCATTTGCAAGATTTGTCTTGCAATCTTTTTTTCCGACTTAAGTCATTGGATCACTGTAAGTGTATGTTCATGGGAGTGTCTACGTAAATCAACCATTGCTTTCTCCACCTCAGTGCTAGCTTCAATCAGCCTTTCTTTCTCCATTTTTGTGTTGAAGTACTAAGCTTTCTTAGATTCTGATCACGTGATTGCAACGACACCATCTTCCGCTATGTCAAGCATGTTGACATTTTCTCCCTAAGATTGCCTATGGCAATTAAAATTGTTATGATTCCCAAACCCGCACCATCGACAAAAGAAGTCCTTTGTTATGATTTGTGGGAAAGCGTAATGTCCCAACTCGAAAAGGGTTCTTCTGGAATCAACTGCGTAACAGAATTAACTTCTGATTTTTGGATCTCACTACTGGATCCATCGTTAGGGAAGTGAAGATTGAAGCCAATGCTTGAATAGGAAGAAGATGCACAATTTCCTAAATAGTAATATGATACAAACAAAACCTAAAGGAGGGAAGAGGCCGGCCAAAAAAAAATGAAGAAAACAAATAAAATGAAATAAATAAACAATAACTAAATATAAATAAAATATTTAAAACAATAAAGACTAATCGGCCAAAAAAATGAATAAAACAAATAAAATGAAATAAATGAACAATAACTAAATATAAATAAAATATTTCAAACAATAAAGACTAAACCAAATTCTATTCTATTTATGAAATAATAGTTTAGAATTGTGATAAAGTCATTAAAAGTTTTAATTGTATTGGAGTTTAGAAATACATTTAGAAAGTAGAAACCAAATAGAATCAAATAAAAGTTTAAAAATTGAATCAATAAAATAAAAAATAATAACAATGAAATTAAAAATAAAATAATAATAAACTAGAGTAAAAAATAATAATAATAATAAAAAACCAACGACTATCGTAAAAATAATATAAAATTGCACAAACCAAACTCAAAAAAGGGAAAAACAATAAAATAAATTAAATTAAATTAAATTAATAAAAATAAATTCAAAATAAAAATAGATATCGTACTCTAATTTAAGACCGAACCAAGACAACCAAAAAAACAAAAAAAAGAACCCCAATAAGAAAAATGTAATGTCCCTTTTTGGACAACATAAACAAAATTGATATTCACAACAAACCCTAACACAATAATTGCAATTTCTTATTTTCTGTTCCAAACCCTAAACATAAAATTTCAGAATTCTGGTAATACAAATTTAGGGCACAAGTTGTAATATTTTATTATCAAATATTCACCACAAATTCAGAAATATTACAGCCCACAAAAATACCTTTAGATCTGATTTTTGAATTGAATAAAGCGCTGATAATTATGATAAAAATATCAGTTGTGTTCAAACACCAAAAAACTCAGTAAGTTGCTCTACAAACCACAATTTAAATGCCTAAAGGAGGTCGCTGCCCAAGGAGAGGGCTCCAAACTGGTTCACCTTTAAATCTGATTTTTGAATTGAATAAAGGGCTGATAATTATGATAAAATATTAGTTGTGTTCAAACACCAAAAAGCTCAGTAAATTGCTCCACAAACTGCAATTTAAACCCCCAAAGGAGGTCGCTACCCTAGGAGAGGGCTCCCAATTGATTCACTACCCTTGCTAGGTCTCCACAATGAATCATTGCCCTTGAAATGGCTGCGCCACACCTCCAAAATGCTGTCCAACTGTTATGTTATAACTGAAATGTTGTCTAGACACCCCAAACTGATCAATTTTGTCCTTTGCAACCCCTGAAATGAAGCTCCCTAGTTGACGGTTAAGGGTTTCCATCCTTAACTTCAGATTTCCAATGAATGTTTTCGTCTTCAACAGAAATAAGTCAAGCAAACCGTGCTCAAACTCAAGATTTCGATTGATAAAAATGACATAGCCCCCAAAATGAACCTTAACCTCTTCTTTTATATTTTTTCCCTCCAAATTCATTCCAAAACAAGGGGCGCTCCAAGTGAGAAAGGAATTCAAATATTAAAATGTGTAATTCCTTATAATTTTCACTTAAGGGTTAACTTGCTCATGACAAAAAGGTCCCCTTTTAAGTCAAAATTAGAAAAGTTACCGACATAAGTTACTTTTTGACAACTTAGATATTATTATTTTTACTTTTAAATATTTAAAAATAATTTTTATTTTAATAATAATATCATTCTAATCTCGAAAAAAGAGACATTACAAAAAAAGATAATAAAAAGTTTAATTAAAATGATTTAATTTAATTAGTATAAAAATATAAAAAGTTAAAATTAATTAAATTAAAATTAAATAAATCAATAATAAAAATAAAACCAATTAATCTCATAGAAACCAATAACAATATACACAAAAATCTCAAAAATGAGAGTAACAATAAAAATTAAAATTAAATTGATAAAAATAGAATAAAATGATGATAAAATAAAATAAAAATTGTAATATGATTTAAAATGGAAACAAAAGAATAGAACAAGAACAAGAAAACTGACGGCAGCCACACAATTTCAACACTACACAATTGCTCGACCTTAAGGATTATACTAGAATCCACTAGCGCCACTATTATTATTTTGGTGTCGATTTTTATTTCTTCGGTTCTTGTATCTGCCAAAAATTTCTGCCTTAATATTTTGATTGTCCTGGGGCTCTATCAATGTGGGGGACAGCATGGACGGTTCATCCTGTGTGATACCTGCACCTTCTTATTCTTCAAGTTTGTATGGGCAGTCCTTAATAAACTGACCCACTACTTAACATATCTCGCAGACTAATTTCGTTGGGCAATTAGTTTTTGTGGGGCATTCTATCTTGCAATTAGTGCACCCCACATATTTCTCGTCCTGTGTGTCCTCTTTAAGATCTTGTATGATTCTCAACATATCTTTCCTGAGAACTTCTACAAATGTGTTAGAATATTAATCCTTAATCCAAAGTGAAGTTAGTTTAATTATTAAATATATAATAAGCATTAATGGAGCATGCCACCTAAGTTGAACTTAGGTCACCTCCAGAAGATAACAGAGTCTATTGTTAGATTAGTTGGGTTGTTACACTTGTTTGTTAGGTGGTTCACATAAAATAGGAAATGGTTAAGGGAGAGCGGGATGTGATAAGAGGGAGAGCGGGATGTGATAAGAGGGAGAATAAGAATATGTCATAAATAATAGGACATACCTATATTATAAGTACCTCTTCAAAGATTGAATAACAATTCACAATCGAGTATCATAGTGTGCCATTCTTGTGAGTTGCAAATATTAGTCCTGTACCAAATTAACAATTGGTATCAGAGCAAGTGAAACAAGGACAAACCTGTGAGGAAGGCTTTTCTTTATATGAAAATGGAGTTTTGATGAGTGAACAAGGGGTAGCTCCACTATTTTTGCTGCCCTGATTGATGACAATCTCCTGTGTTAAATGAGTATATAGCATTAGTGGGTGCTATTAGTTAGTTTTTTTGTGTTCTGTTGTTAGTAAGAGTATTGTGTGGGTACGATTTTAAAAAGAAGGTAGATTGCTTTTAGAATTCATTGTTGTTGTAAATCAAACTCCAAGGTGAAGGAGAGCAATTTTGGAGATTCTAAAGGCATGAAGAGCTTGGGCACTTGGTAACAGACCCATATCAGATCTCTATGAGTGGAAGCAGTTCAAAAGGCAACTGGTGTTTGTACAAAAAGGCATTAGATAGCTGTAATAGCACATCAATAAATAAATTTAGAAAAAAATGCAGCAATAGAAGACTGTAACAGAAGGAAAAAGCACAACAAAGAAACAAAAGAGAAGGGCGTTGGAAAGAGGTGCCATACAGAGTGGCTGTTTGGCTTGGAGGAGAGCCACCCTGGGCGCTATTTCTTGTATGTTTTTAAGGTATTAAAATCTAAAGTGGCACCTCATAGCCAAGAGATCAGGCTGGCATAAGACACAATGTCCAAGGCGTGGGCACCTAGAAGGAATGTAAGATAAAGTGGATGATTGAAACCAAAATGACAGTAGCACAGCATTCTCGCCTCAACCTCCATTGGCTTCATACCCAAATCCGTACGGCAACATGTTTTTTCCTAAGGCAGCATGAAGTGTGCTGAAGCTGGTTTGAGGCACGTTGAAAGCCTCAAGAAGATGAGCACCCATCACAAGTGGCGCCCATAGTGAAGCGCACAACAAAGGGCATAAGCAGAAATCTGATTTAATATAATGTTTTAGCTTATAATTTTAGTTTGATAACTATTTAGGGTTGAGTTAGTTTATAAAGTCCTATGTTTTATAGAATTTTTTTTATGTTTAATTTTTTATATAGTTTAGACCTTAGTTAACTTCTTAAATATTTCCTTGGGTCTGCCCCGAGGACCTGTTTTAATTGCATAATGTTTTATCCGGGAGGAGTTTTGAGCCAAAAATTTGCCAGTTTGTGTCAAATACCATTTTCATCCCCAAAAGGATTTCGCTCCAGCTCCTACAGTTTTTTTCTATATAATTGTACTCTTTTAGAGTGTTTTATTAACGCATTTTAATTTTAGAACTTTGGTTCAGTTGAATTAAGTCAAGTGTGTATTGTCAAGGTCAAAATGTCAAAAATTTAGTCTTTGTTGACCAAGTCAAATTGGCCAACAGGTTTCAATTACAAAGATTGGAAAAGATTTATGCAAGACACTCTTGTTATCAATGAGCGGTAGTCCTTGGTGAAAGAACGCAGATGATGATGGAGATGATGCAGGTCTTGGATGTTTAGAGAAACATTCCAATAACATTGGTTTTTCAATAATGAGTTTGTTTTTTAAATTGGTTCAGGGTAAACCACTGGAAAACCCTCTTTTTGTGTAGGATTTAATTAACTTGGTGTGGTTATGCAAATCAAATCAGAATGATTTTTTGAGACTGACAGTCCAATGAAAACAATTAGACTCATCATGTTGATTGGTGTTTGGTTCAGGGTAAGCCAATACAAAACCCTGCATTTGAGATATCAAGTATGCTCATGAGGATTGGACCATGAGCAACCAATTGTGTTTTTTTTTTTTGGTGTTTTTGATGTTCTTTGGGTGCAGTAGTTGGGTTTGTAGTAACACACCAAAAGCACTGTTTGTTTATGTATTTGAGAGCATTGGTTCAAAAAAGTGTAATGTCCCCATTTCATATAATTTTAGTAATCAGTGAAATTGCCCGAATAGTGATTTTAATCATTCGAAAATATAAGGCAATTTAATTAATTATTAAAATAGAACTATCTTGGATAATTATTCGAACTACTGAAAAAAGTGGTTTTAACCATTTGAAAAATTAAGATAATTTTAATTATTATTCTAAGGGGTTTTATAATTAATAAATTGCTTGAAAAGTGATTTTTATCACTTCAATTATTAAAATTACTTTTTGGCAAATTAAATAATTATTAGGTCCTTGCTTCAATAATTAATTAAATTGCCTTTTTGAATTAATTAAATAATTTTATTTAATAAATTAGTAATTAAAAGGAATGTTAGCTTGGGAGCTAAAGCAAAGAAAGGAAAAGTTATCCTAAAAATGTGACAAGAGAGGCTTGTGAGGTATTTTACTTCCCTAAGATGGTTCGCCCCCCTTTGGAAGGTACAAATACAAGGTGAAGATCACAATTGAGGACATGTTGAATTTGATATTATTTCTTCATGCTTGAAGAAGATATTGGAATGCATGTTCAATAGGTGTTCGCAGATTTGAAGCTGATTTTTCTACAAAAGGTGTCTTTTGACGCCACCTTTGCTAAAGGAGCTTTGTTACTTGCCCTAGAGTGGCGCAATTTGTTTTGAGGGTTTGTTGAGAGGGTTTGGTGGACTATTGGAGGTCCAACTTGGTCATAATATATATGATTATTATTTGCATAATTTTTCCAAGTGTGACGACTTGTTTGGGATTGAGGGTTTGATGTTTAAAGAGGTAAATTCTGAAAACTAGGGTTTTTAGAATTTTGGAGCAAGTTTTGGTGACTCTCTCATGGAAGGAAAATTTTAAAACTATTTTTACTTGATAGTCATTATTTTTGTGATCAGTTTAAGCTCTTATTTGCATCATAATTCCAAATATTGAGGGAGTTATGAATTTTTAAAGTTTTCTGTTGTTCGTAAGAAATAATATTTGTTGAGTACAGATTTGCAAGGGTTTTGTTCTGATTTAATTGTTGTAGTAATTTTTTGAATATTGGCGATTGGATTGGACTAGGCTTGAGCAGGGATCAGAGTGGGAAAGATGGTCTTCAAATCAGCTAGTGTGGCACTAGGGTTTGGAGGATTGAAACATTCATTTCAGGGTCTTTCTTCATTGTGGCAAGAGTCATTGGTAGCCAAATTCACATGATATTTATGTCATTTATTTCAAGGTGAACTGGAGTTAATTTTCAGTTTGGAGGTGAATTTAGAATTCAGAAATTATGGATTTTAGGGGAAACCCTTTTTTGGTTGAATCATCCCATTCGGGGACATTACAAAAAGATAAGATTTTTGGAATGATATCCTTCAAATTGCAGGGGGCACATCATGTGTAGAAGTGAAATGGAATTTTTCTTCGAGATGAAACGGAAACAATGCCAAGTTCTGTTTTTTGAGGTGGGTTGTGGTGCTTGGATTCTGAAAACAGAATACATGATTGCATGTGTAAGGTTTGAAATGTTCTTTTGGTTCGTGATTCACTTTACCATCAAAAGCAAAGGAATTATAGTTTGTTGTTAGTGTTGAAGTTTCAGTTGTGTTTCCTCCAACAACAAGAAAGCAGAAACCTCAGTAATTCTATTTTAAGGATAGTGGAGACTTTAAAGATGATTTCCCAGTAGCAATGTCTTGGATTCATCCAGCATGATACGTGGTTGCATCTATGAATACTAAATAGCTGTTACTTTCAATTGTTGAATCATGTTGAATGTATCAACTTTGTATTATAGGGGGGAATGTTTAAATATTAACCCTTAAACCAAAGTTAAGTTAGTTCAATTATTAAATAAATAATAGATGTTAATGGAGCATGCCACTCTAGTTGAACTTACGTCACCTCCTGAAGATCACAAAGTCTATTGTTAGATTACTCTGCTTGTAAGATATGTTTGTTAGGTGGTTCACGTAGAATAGGAAATGGTTGAACGAAGAGCAGGATATGATAAGAATATGTCCTAAATAATCATATCTGTGAGTTGTAAATATTTATAATGTACCAAATTAACAAGATGTTGGCTCAGTGCCATCACATCCATCAGAATGATGCATATAAAAATTTTGCTACTTGTTTGTTGGCAGTTTGTATCGGCAATCGCCCTAAACAATCAAACCTACCATAGAGTCCATACATTGATTTTACAGCACCACATTTCAAACTGCAATTGAAACATTTCATTATTGTCAAAATGTACACCTATTTACACAATTGCAGAAAGATAGAATCAAAGGAAATAAATACTTGGAATGGGAGCAATTCCCCTCGCGACGAATAAGATAATGTTTTTAACAAATAAGCAAAGCCCAATTATTATCATGTTCAAGACTTCAATGTACACCAATATACACAATTGCAGAAAGATAGAATCGAAGGAAATAAATACTTGTAATCAGATCAATTCCTTTGCAGCTATGAAGATATTGTTTTTACCATATTATCAAAGCCAAATTATTGTCATGTTCAAAAATAAATTGCCTCTGTAACGATTGTGTACGTTTACTGCAAGTCTTTCTACCGTAGTACATTGCATACAAAAATAGATCTTTCAAACTAAAGCTAAATTCAATGCAAACAAGAAAAAAAGAAAAGATCTTGAATGGATTCTTTTGTTCCCAATTAACCCAGCAATTTGACTCACACGCAAGGCAGAAGCTCGGTTGAAATGCAATGTCGTAACCATGGTCTTATCAATCTTGTCCAAGCTTAAAGGTATAAATCGCAAAGCCTGCATCCGATTGAAGATAAAAGAGTGCGTAAATCTGCAATTCTTTTTACAAGAGAAATCTGTAGATAAATATTATTAAATTCCAAAAGCCAATACCAATCAGTCATTCTATATAAGATTTATGAAACATTAATCCAAAACAAGCTATGATTGTTTACAAACTGACTTCTCTCTCATCCAGAAACTCTTACAGTCTAAGTCACCCTAATTAATTATTAGGTAAGTATGAAGGTACCAAATATGATGTTCAAATAGATTGATGATAATATAAGAGAGAGATATATGATCCTAAGATTAAAAAACAGTCCCATAACGAATAAATTGATTATTAACTCAAGCAACCATCGGTAATTGTGTGAAAGCCTTCTTAAGATTTAATAAGTTAGAAGCAATAATGTTGCAAGACCCTCCAAGAAGAGGTTATGGGACCCACACTTATTAAAGGATAATAAGGATCGAAGGGAGGAGGAAGTGATAATTAATAAAGTTTGGTAGTATTAAACTCCTAAAAAAAGAAAGAAATTATATTAATGTCCATAGATGACCAAAAGTAGGTCAATGGGACTTGAGGATACATCACTTAACAACGGAAATTTCAAGGTAGAGAGATTCCTAGAAGCCAAATAAAAGCATAAAACAAAGTAAACCAATGTGCCACTAACAAAGGTGGTAATGAAACCAATACAAATAGCAATGAAGGGCAAACAAGAGCCCCCAAAAGTATGTGTTGATGAAAACTGGAAGACTTCATCGAGTATTTATGTTTGTGCTTGAAGTGGAGGAGAGAACTAAGCCATCATCAATCACTACGAAAATATCTAATAGTGCTCGTCGAGGAGTACTTAATGTCAGAGGGGCCAGGCTGGAAGATCTTAGGAGGAAACAAGACATTTCTTCTAGGATCTTCCCTAACATACAAGGCCGATGTACTTACCGTAATAGAAAAGAAACTCATAATATGAGTATGTTGCTATGGTCTGGGGGGCGGATGGTAAGTCGTAGATCCATGTTGCCAGAAAGGAGCAAAGCCACAATAGCGGGAAGGAGCAGAGCCACGGTACCGAGGGAGAGCAAGGTAGGTGATCCAAGTAGCCTGAGTAGTAATGGTGTGCGAAGAGAAGCACAACCTAACTAATATCTCAAATCTAATGCATGATGTACAGTGTCCAAAGAGTGCTTAGTGTTGTCAATCACCTGGATGGGCTAGAAGAAAGAGGTGATCAACATGAGAGCTCTAGAGCAAGCTCGAGGATCTAAATAGTCTGAGTAGTAATTATGTGTTGAGAGAAGTATCACCTAACTGATCTATCAACTCTAATGGGTGATGTATCGGTCTCCAAAAGTGTAATGTCCCCTTTTCATATAATTTTAATAATCAATAAAATTGCTCGAATAGTAATTTTAATCATTCGAAAATATAAGACAATTAATTAATTATTAAAATAGAACTATCTTGAATAATTATTCGAATTATCGAAAAAGGGGTTTTAACCATTTGAAAAATTAAGATAATTTTAATGATTATTCTAAGGGGCTTTATAATTAATAAATTGTTTGAAAAGTGATTTTAATCACTTTAATTCTTAGAGCAATTTAATTAATTATTTAAGGACCTAATTATTTAATTTGTCAAAAAGTAATTTTAATTACTAATTTATTAAGGCAAGTTATTTAATTAATTCAAAAAAGCCTAAAGTAAAATTAAAAAGAATGTCGGCTTGGGAGCTAAAGCAAAAAAAGAAAAAAGATATTCTAAAAAGTGCAAGTGAGGTTTATGAAGTATTTTACATCCCAAGGTGGTTCGCCCCCCTTTGGAAGATACAAATACAAGGTAAATATCACAATTGAAGATACGTTGAATTTTAATAATTTGTTCTTCATGCTTGAAGAAACTATTGAGATGTATGCTCTATAGAAGTTCGTTGCTTTGGTGTTGATCAATCTAAAAAATGTGTCTTTTGACACCACCTTTGCTAAGGAGATTTTGTTTTTGCCCTAGAAGTGGGGCGATTTACTTTGAGGAGTTCGTGTGAAGTTTTGTGAGGGTTTTGAGGTTCATTTCTTGCATGTTAACCTTGCTAAATATTTATCTTATTTTTGCAAGTGGAGCAAACCACTTTGGAAGCTTGGATCAAGGGTTTGGAGGCCTCTTTTGGTCTATTTCATGCAAATTAAATATTCTGATTTTATTTGCTAATTTTCTGCATTGGCATGAATATTGGAGGAGTTGCATGAAGGGTTTGAAGCCTTAAATCTGTAGAAAATTAAAATAATTTTCAGAATTATTATTTAATTATTTTGACAGTTTTTGAAGACTTTTTCACTTGCGGAAGGCAAAATCACACTCTTCTATTTTTCTGCTAATTTTTCTGCACTTGGCAAGTTGGACAATTGGTTGGAGAGCCATTTTTGGCCTTTTCTATGCCCAAAAAGGATCGTATTTTTCAGGCACATGTGGCGATTTTGGCAAGGGTTTGAAGCGCAAAAACATTCAGAACAGCAGCTGTATTTTTGGAATTAAATCAGAATTTTCAGCCATCAAAAAGTGGCATTTGAGCTTCAAATATTTGGCAAAAGAGGTACTTATTTCGTGCATTTAAATTTCTAATTATTTCTCCAAGTTTTCAATTTTGGGACAAGTTATTAACTAGAATTCATCTATAAAACCCTACTATTGTGGCGTCTGAGGTTTCTAGGGCTTGACAAGAGTTTTTTGAGCTTATTTTGCAAACTAGGGTTTGTTGATTGCATTTTCAAAATTGTGGAATTTAGGGGAAAACCCCTTTTGTATGAAATCATCCCATTTGAGGACATTACAAAAAGGGCATTTAGTGTTGCCAATCGCATGGATGGGCTAGAAGAAAGAAGTGATCAACATGGGAGCTTTGGAGCCTCTAGACCCCCCCTGTAGGGATCTATGTCGGAGGGAGATGGCCTCGCAAAGATAAAGAGCCAAGCACCACTAGTTTGGACATCTGAAGGAGGTAGATGGAGTGTTGCCTGAGTCCTTGTAGAGGCAGTGATATCTTCCTCGAATCTCATAGTAAATGGGGCATCTGAAAATCCTCCTGTAGGGAGCAAAGATAGCAAATCCAGTCCTAACAGAGAATGCAGTGATCTATTTCAACAAGTAATTGATTAGAACATACTCTCATTTGGCCAAGGGGAAACCTCATGCCATGGGACCATTGGCGATCGAGATAGTGAGGGCGACAAATAATACCATCCACTATTTGTAAGAAATGCTCAAAGTAAAATGCAAGCTTGGGGCTGAGCGGCTCATGGGGGGAGATCTAGGTGCTCTAGATATAGTATCTATAGATGTTCACTCCGGCAGCTCTAGGGACGACATCTTTTGTGGCAAGAAGCTAGGGGAGGCATACAGGGAATACATGAAAGGGGGTAACCTATTAATAGAGATGCCAATAGAAATAAGGAGCAACCTAGTCTCAAAGTACCAACAATGTCGGTGTCTGGTGGGGACCAGTGAAGCAATCCTCTCTGAAGAGAGAAGTGCTATGAATATCTCTCTGTGGATGTAGA
The DNA here is from genome assembly GCA_037957365.1 of Torreya grandis. Taxonomy (NCBI): domain Eukaryota; kingdom Viridiplantae; phylum Streptophyta; class Pinopsida; order Cupressales; family Taxaceae; genus Torreya; species Torreya grandis. The sequence goes on from JARHVA010001077.1 coordinate 916,897, forward strand.
AAGTAAGCCTGAAGATAATCTCAAGGCGTAGTGGTTGGATGGCTAATCCAGCTTGGATGATGCACTAAGGAACTATCTACTTGCAATGGATCATGCACTATAACATAAAAGTCTAGACCCTCTCAATACGGGCCCAATCAATGGCCCTCGAGCTAGGTCCCCAAACCTTTGAACCATATAAAATTGCAAGTTTGATGATTGTATCAAAAAGGCATAACTTGGAAGGGATGTCCTAGAAGTGGATCTAGAAACACTAACGGTCCAAATTAGAAAGAAAGGCATACCCCTTGCAAAGGTGCGGATGACAGTCGAACTTCATACTAAAGCATGGAACAAAAAAGTGGACCCCCAGATATGTGCAAACCAATGTGATCTCTGGAAGCTCCCCTTTGTAGGAAAGTTGGAATCTCGAGAGAGAGCACTTGGAAATATTGAAGATCATGATCTTAGTTTTACTAAGGTTGAACACAAGTTGTTGGAATTCATAGAGAGAACATCGTCGTTGTCATTGTAATCTCTCAACAAAGTGAGAGAACATCGTCAACCAAAAAAAGGATAGCTATAAGCCCCTCATGCAAAATACAACCATCATCCATATGGGTTTGTTGCCAAAGAAACTCCTCTAACTCATCAATGTAGATGTTGAATAGGGTCAATGAGAGGACATCCTTGCTTGATCCCAATGTTACTCTTCACAAAGACAAAAAAACCATGAGAAATATGATACTACCAATAATTGTCTCATAAAGCCTCTAGGCAGCCGTTATCAAAGAATATGGGATGTCGATATCTCTCAACTTCTAGAAAAACAGGTGTCTTGGAACCAAGTCAAAGGTTTTCTTTAAGTCAACAAAACGACAAAAGACTTTGGAAGACCTATGCCAAGTTGCTTTATTAATGGCACGAAGTGAACATTATAAAAAAATATTGTTTAAACAGCTTGGTTTGGCAAAGAGAATAGGTGCCTCGCTCAGACTTAGAAAGGGGTGTAAAATGATATTGAATACTTGGTCCAACTAGGTTGAACATTATATTTTAGCTTGCCCTTAAAACATCTTGAGATGATTAATAATGTTATTTAGCACACAATTGACTTTGACTTCATAGTGAAAGATAGCACCAAAATGATATAGCAGCCTTAACTCGAGATTGCAAAGAACCAAAAAAAATAATAATCTAGATGAACCATAAAATCCCCAAAGGCCATCACAACCGTGCCCAAGGTTTCTTTAATATAGAAATCAAACCAGTAGAGATTAGCAAACTATCATAAGTGCATCTTTATGTATAGGAAATGTTTTATAAGCTACTCTGCCAGAAATAATTTCTTTTGGCAAGTTTACAACAGTTCATTACCTTGGCCAACAACAATCATACAGCACAGGAAACATTTATTGTACTTCAAATCAGTAGATGCAGCTTTTCAGAAACTTTGTAAATCAATACAAAATCAATGTGATTCAATTCTTCAACTAATGTCCATGCATGTAATATTACCCATGCCATCCCTTGGAAAACATATACCCTAGATCAGAATAGACTTTCTTGTATAGTCATATATATATCTCAATTTTCAAAGTAGGCAAAAACGAGAAACATTTGATCCTGGAAATGGAAACCATTACCCGAAAGAGCTCAACTATTTGCAAATGCTTTAAGCCACAAAGTTCCCTTCCAAACATAAAATTTATTAAAATATTTCAATGTTGTTCCTACTAACACTAGCAAACTTGCAATGTCTCCTGGTTACAATAAGCAATCCGTGCTACATACAGTCTCTATTATGATCTATGGGAGGTCGTTAAAGTTCTCTAGATTCCCTAACTAAAATAAACAATAATAACCAGCAACAATTGTAGTAGAAACAAACAATGAAAAAAAACAATTGTTGGTCTCTACTGGATGTTCCTCTACTCTTGCAAACACATCTTTGTACTCAACCTGTCCTTTGGCAGTTATCTGTATGTTATCTTGCTCACCCTCAAGATCGCTCTATATGCTCACTCTACCCCCCACCCCCTTGCCATTCAAGTTGTTATGGTTGTTCTAATTACCCTAGTGTCTTTGATACCGGATCTTCAGTGAATAATTCTTCAATCCCTCAGATATTAGTTTCATAGGAGGCTCATTCTTCTTATGTGACGAAGTTGTCTTCAATCTCTTGATAAGAAAGGAAACTTACTTCCTTTGTGGATTTCGTTGATACTGTTGTAGAACTTCCAAAACGTATCTAGAGTGGTAGATGCCTAGCAATCTCCTTTCATTGTGTAGTTGAGAGTGGTGGAGGATGTTCAATTACTTGTTCTAGCACCCAGTGAACCTTCTCTCAGTTTCGAGTTCTACTTGGGCTTCGACTTCGACCTCTGCTTCGGCTATTGGTTTCCCGCTCTTTGTTTTTCAGAGTGGTTATTGCTTGTAACCTCATTCGTTCTTATTGTTCCAAGAGTTTGGTCGACCTTATTATCTTGATTTCCTCTGTCCTACCGCATTGTCTTCTTTGTTCCCCTTTATTCGAGTTTAATGGCATTGACGTCAGTCTTTCGATCTTGCTTCCTCTTCATGACTTTGCCTTTGTGTGTGCCTTTGTAAGAATTGTTTTATGTGATCCTCTCAATCACATTCAACACAAAGGTTCTGCAATGCAATATAGTGTCTGGCAAGAAGTCATGGGAGGTAGTCAAGGAGATGCTCTACTTCTCAAACTACCAAATTTGCCCCAAATGGGATCCACTGGATCTTGGGTTCATTTGGCTTCCTCCTTGACATATTCTTGTACAAAAATATCCTACGATGTTGTAAGTCCTTGGTGAGTTCTTCTTCTTGGTTTGTTTGACACAGTTCTTCGATGGGTTGAACCATTAGTTCTCCATGTCATTGTCAATATGATTGTTAGTCGACTTACTTCATATGATCTGAGTTCTTTTAAGACAACGGGGCCAAAATGTAGTATTGGGACATCTGTCATCAAAGGCAATGATAATACTCCTTTGTTTTTCTTCACAATAGTATCCTCATCTTGGTTTGAACTTTGTACTCGATCTTCCATCTCAATTTCATCTATTAGATTACAAGGTGACAAATTTCGCAAGGGTCAAATTTGTCCAAATTCACCCTATTGACCTACCTAAGCTGCCGTAAAGTTTTTGGGGGTCCAGACATTCCTTAGATCTTTTGCCTTGGTCTAATGTTTTCTCTACACATAGTTGTCATAAACTCATCCTTCCTTTCCTCTATCAAATTTGTAATGGACTTTTTTCATTTTGAGTGGTTGCATCTACTTGAGTGTGAAGGTGACTACACATGGGTTTAAATTGATATTTTTCAGATCACCTCACTAATTTGTGAGACTTTCGGTTCCCAAAATTTTACCTACTCAAGAGATAAGGGTATAATACCCCCGCCTTCTCCTTAAAGTACCACTTTGCTTCATTTGGCACGTACCCCTTTGAACCAATTTGTCACTGCTCCCACTCCTCCCTTCTTGTTGCTCTAAACTTCTCCTAAAGTACTGTGTCTTTTTCCAACGCTTCTTAAGCATTTCATGCAAAGTCTTATATCGAAAGCAACAAAAATGCTTCCCCATCTAGCATACAAGGCTCGAAGTGATCTAAGTTTTCAAATTACATCTGAAAACTTTTTCATGTAAGATGGCAGATTGAGTTTGAATGCATAGTAACCAATCTAATATATAATCTCAAAGGCCCCTACCTTTTTGGTTTGAGCGAGGCCTTGGAGTCTATCTTTGCTCAAGTAAAGGAATATCTTATCCCCAACTTGTTAACGATGCTCCTTCCTATGCTAGTCATGGCGTCCTATGTACTTAAGACTCCTTAAGCTTTTTTAGGCTTGAAGATGGATCTGCTTGATTTTTTCAATTGACTTTCCAACTCTTTGCTCTTGAATTTTCCTCTGCATCCGAGTGGTCCTACTTAGCCAAAAACCTCCTACTAGCAGTTGCCCCAAAGGTGCAAGTTACGCCCAAAGGGATGTAATTTTTTGTTTTCGTAAAGCAAGATTTTGTAAAGTGAAAGAGTGTAAATCGACAGTCATACCTCATTTGAAACCCTTGTTCGCTGACCCCATATCACCTTTTGTGCACGAAGATTTAAGCAACATTTTAATCTAATATTTCTCATGGAGGTATAGTAGAAAATCAAGTTGTGTGTTCTTTCATACAGCAATGAGTTGTGCAAGGAGGAGACATTTTGTTTCACAGTGAGCTTGGGCAATGGCGAAGTGGTGCGAAAGGGCATGGCCATACAGAGCATAAAAGTGGTGAAATATTTCAAGATGAGTTGGGAAGTGATGGTGAGGAGCAATGATACGGAATTTCTATCAAAGAAGGCAAGCAGATACGCATGAAAATTTTAGTGACATGTCACATCTGTAAATTCAATCTGCATCTTCCACCAAATTGTTTTGATTACCCAATACATGATTGAAACAAGTGTCAAATATCCAACGACTCTTCTAAAAAAGTAGAGAATGCACCAAGTAAAATTTAGATGAGTCTGAACTAATTAAACAAAAATTTTGACTGCTTTAACTATTTAAAACAATTAGCTGACTCTAAAACCAATTAGACGAAAAAAAAGGAAAAGGCTTCTTCAATGAAAGATGCCTCTTATATAATCTAATCGACCAATGCAAGATGCCATATGCAAATAGATATGGATACAAATATTTTCAAGATTTTTCCATTCTCATTCTCAGTAACACTAACAACAACCATTGTATTTGTAACAATAGTGCTCACTTACTTTTATTCAGTGAATGAAGGAAAGGTAAAACTGCCAACAAGGCCATAAGCACTATCAATTTTGGGTAGTCTATTGGACTTGGGTTCAAATCCCCTCCAGTCTCTGCATACTCTCTCCTAACACTACGATGATCTTATGTATCTCTAATTAGGCACAACCCCGACTGTTACAGATTCCTTTGTGGACGCTACAACTGCCATACCAAAGACTATAAGTTACGCATTTTTCTGATGAAAAAAGAAACAGGGTAACGAGTCATCTCAAGTAAATACTATGCATATATGAAAGCGTGGAAAAGAAAATTTCTTGGTTAATTACATTTCTATACCCTTGACAAGAGCTTAGAACTACATAAGGTTGATTACAACATTAAAACGCAAATTGTGTTATATGTGCTTCGCATGTATTTGAGAAGGGGGAAAAGTCAAAAATCAAAAACCACCTTCTCAAGAGCTTCGCCACCTTGGCCTTGCTACGCATATGCTCTTGAAAATCTCAAGAGTGTAGTCTCAGTCTCAAATGCATCGCTTGCTTTGTCTCACCATCGTCGCCACCATAGTTGTGCAAAGTGCTCTCTACTCTCGATGCCACCTCTTTCGTGGCCATTTGATTCTTCAAATGTTATGATACATGCCACTGCCACGTTTATGGTTTGGCATGCGCCTACAATTGCCGCTTCCTTTTGTCCTATAATGTGCCCAAAAATATTTCATCACACCATCCATCAAAGTAGGAAAGAAAAGCAGAATAATTCCAAAAATAGGCCAATTATGAATTTGTGTATTTTTAAAAAGGGAGATCAGCTCCACAAGATCTACCTCTCCATTGTGAAAGCACACGAAATAAATGCAGAGAGTCTTTATACAATGTGGCACCAAGATTTAAACCCACCCCAACAATCAATTCTTGCCCAAGTTGGTATTCGTCCATTCTTGAAGGCAAAAACTTACAGGGGCGACACTACACTCTGTGTTGCTCTCATTATTTCATGATGGATGGCGAATTGACCATCGAACAAAGAAAACTGCAGATTATAGAAGAAAAGTTCTTTGCGTACAAATTTTTGGGACTTAAGAAGCCTGGGTATATCCCTTTTAAGTATGTTGAGACTGCCATTAAGGTTTCTCAGGGAGTGTGTTTAATTTTGGGACTTAAGAAGTGTGGTTATATCCGTTTTAAGTATTGAGACTCCATTGAGGTTTCTCAAGGAGTGTGTTTCAATTGGTTTAAGTTTGCTAAAGAGAGAATGTTGCAGCAGATTGAATTTGTCCAAAAGGAGAGCAAGGGTACATTTAATTATTCCACTATACTGCAGTTTCTAGCATTCAAAGCCTTTAATGATAATTGGATTCCACGCACTTTTATTGGAGTTGGAGAGCCATATATCAATGTGTATAACATGTGGAAGGGATGTTGGCAAGAGTAAAGATAGGAAGTCAGATGAATCTTTGGTATGAGCTTGGCAAAGAAAATGCCTCCCACATAATAAAGCATTGAAGAAGTGGTGTCTATTATGCTGAGGGATATAGATGTAAGCATAGTCCTCATCCTCAAACTCCTCACTCTCTACCTAATAGCTTTGATTGTGTTGTTAGCCTCCAATACCCTCCTCATCACTAGGACCATACAAATCCTCAAAATCATCAATCTGCTCTCCTTGCTCAGAGTCATCCACATGCTTTGAAGTAGCCATGGCCTTATCTTGTACATGGTTCAACCTACTATGTACACAATTGTGGCTCATCATCAAGAATGTCAAAGGCAAAGTCTCAGATACATTCCCCCCAACCTCTTGGCTAGTTTTCTCTCCGAGGAAATCTAAGTCAAGTCTCCTCAGGAGTGGTCACTCTGACTGACTCTACGACGATACACTGTGAAAGCAAGGATGTACTCATAGATAACAGAACAACAAATACCTGTGTGGCCAACTCCATTGAGATTTTTCTAGAAGAGGGTGGTTTGCCAAAGAAGCTAAAATGGTGGATGACACAATCGATGTGTCCACAGAATAATAAAAGTCTACTAGTGGCAAGCAAACAGAGGGAAGTGACACAGGAGATACACCACCCAACTTAGTGATTGTTCCACTATCCACACAAGTATTATTATCTAAAGAATCTGAAATGGGAAGAAATATCCCTTTAATAAAGAGATTTCTCAAGGGAAACGTGTGTAGTTGATACGTGGTAGGAATAGTGATGGTTGCAAACATTGATGTGTGTTGTTCCTCCTCATCCCAACTTTTCTCTTTGTCCGAACACTTCTTTCTAGAACTTTCCTCCTCTAAATGACTTTCACACTCTTCTTCACCATCTAGTGTATCAATTGCCACCAGTTTTTTTGGTACTAGTGTTTTGATTCTAGACTTTATAGGCAGATGGGATTTAGTTGAAGTTTACTTGACTAGAGAAGTCTTGCTTGTATGTGAGAATTTTCCTGTTGGTAGGGGCTTAGTGACCCTCTATCCTAGCACTACCAACCCAAGTGATTCCACATTAACACCGCCATCTCTGTCTTATCCCAATTGGGATCTAGGCCATGCTCTCCTACCAATTTGGCCTTGGCAATAAAGACTACATCCAATAGCAAACCTATTGCATGTTGGGTCATGAAAAAAATCCCGTTTGTGGCACATGAACTCCTACAGGCGGCCAGCAAAGACATCTGCCTACCTATACAACACTCCATGAACTAAGCCACCCATGTATTTGGCCAACCAAACAGGTATATCTAAAGACCCATTGGTCGGCCAACCAAGAGTAGATAAAACCGAGGAGTGCCTTCCATTTGTCCTACCTAAATACATCCCTATTGTCATGCTCCATGATGGTCTAAACCGCCTTCAATGACAATGGAGCATGCAGTAGTCATTGTTTGCTTACCCATCAATTTGGTTACAAACTTGCCATCGCAAGGAATACCAAAGACTATGAATATCTACAATTTAAACTGCCACTTGTATGCTCAGTCCTTGGTAAAGCAAATGCCAACTTTCATGTATTGGGGTCATAACCACTAACCATCCTCCACAAATCCCAAACAAAAAAGCCTTCCATGGAAAATTAGGCAATTTAAATGCCTTACTTCACCTACCAATTGAAATGCCTATCTCACATATGACCTACCAATGCATGCCATTTCAATTCTTTCAATGCATATATTTTCCCAAACTTATCCTCCTTAACAACTAGTGGTTTTGCCTTGGCCAATTTCAATTTTGAATTCAATGAAAACCTAGGCCATGGTTTGCTCAAAATTATGGAGGTAAGGGGCAATTGCTCCAACCTCAATGGTGGGGTTGATGAGCTAAAAGTGTTGAAGCTTGCACCAATTTTTGCAGTCCCTTCACCATGAATTTGTCAAAGAAGCTTCCCTGAATACTGAATTTGAATTTGAGAGGGTCCACTGTGATGTTTCCTATGTCAGCCATTTAGCTTTTGGCACTTGTCTCAACCTCACATTTGGCAGTTGCCTCAACCTTTGCTTTGACAACCATATCCATTGCTACTACCCAAGACTTTGCCATTGTTGCTATTACAGGTCCAAATATGGAGTCTAGAATCACCCTCAAACAACAACGACCTCCCAACCAACTTGATAATGATCGTCTTCGGTTGTGCTAGAATTTCACTCGGCAATAATTTGTTGAAATTATATGGCAATTCTATGACCAAATCCTCTAAATAAAGCTTTTGGTAGAGGCATTTAATCGCGTATGTCAATTGGGGAAGAATTTAATTCGTGAAAATCATAAAGTCAAGTTTTTTGAAAATTTCCTAACTGACAAACTATTACCTCGGTTTTTTTTTGGAACACGTCTATATACAACTTGCCTTGGAAATTGTGTTGACACAACATTCTTGTACAACCTCCTTGAAATTTTTGTATTCTAGGCCCTACTGCAATTGGGCCCATATGCCTTGTTTTCCATATTGTGAATGAGTGATTCAAATTTTCTCAATGTAATCTTATACCTTGTGTTATGGCCCCTACACGTCACCAATCAAGGTAGAGACAACATCTTTAATCTCGATCTTCCACCATACCTTGGGCTTCATCTAGTCTTCAACTTTGTGTTACTTCAATTCTACTTCCAACTCTATTGGAGAAATCACCTTGTAAATTAAGCATCCAACGATACTTGATCCAAGTTGCATAGCAATCTCCCAACAAGACCTTTCCTCTTTTACACAAGCTAAGTGGTTTCCTAGGCAGCATATCAAGCAAAAGATTCCTAACTTGTCCCAACCAATCCAATGGGGTCTATTTCTTTTTAAGCAGGGGCAAATGATCTATGTGCCAACACAATAGTAGTGCCAAAATCCCCTTCTTCATTTGCAATCATTTTCAGCGTCAATCTCAACGCCACTCATAGTACCAATGTCGACAGTGCCAAAGTCTATCCAATGCCAATGTTAAGGTTGCCAAACCTGATACAAGCATCGGCGTTGGCACCAATGCCGATTGTGTCAAACTCCACCTGATACCAAACTTCAACCACCTAATTTTGTGTCATTCATGTTCTTTCCCGATGCCAACTCTAATTAATGCTAAGCCTCAATTTCCTAACTACCAGTCAAATTCTCTGCTTCTTCAATTCCAATAACAATTAAAAATTTAGTATTATAACCACAGGTAATTGAATTGCTTCAACTTCCTATCCACAATCTCTTCATGATCTATACTCTATTTATTATGTAAAAAAAATTAGAAATATCCTAAGTGTGGATCATAGACAACTATTATCATTTGCATGTTCATAAAAGATGATTTTCTAGCATCAAACATCACTACCATTGCTTGACAAATGTTTTCTTTGACCTTATTTATTCAATCTTGTCCTCCTCTCCTCCACAACATTGTTCATCAACACCATTTTCACTGCAACCAAGTCACAATATAGACCTCAATCTCTGCTTCTGAGGGCCTACTTACGTTGCCAACCTCACATCCCATGCCTTTGTTGCCATCCCACAAGATTTTTCCAACACTCTAAAGTAAGAGCTCCTCCACACAAGCATTAACATAAACAACTAATTCAAGTGATGACGAAATCCAATCCATGATTTGAATCACACAAATAAACTTCTCACATTCTCAAGGGTCTTTGTGGGCTACCCCAAACTTTGCCAACAAGACTTGACCTAGGCGATGACATCAAATTGTTTGCAGTATCTCAAATCCTAGTCCAATTCAATTTGTATTAAAAGAGAAAAGCATGGAAGCATAGGCACATTCATAGTCATATACTCAAACACATAACATATGCCATATAGATAATGAATAGGCATAATATTTTATTAATTTATAGAATTACATGATGGCAAGGTGTCACCAAGAAAAGACTTTGCCCATAATAGACAAACCACCTGAACAATCTACTTGAAATATACTTGCAACTCTCGACCATGAAGACAATAGTGATTGAGGGAGCTCCAGACATGCAAGTGCCCAATAAACAAAGATTTGTGGCAATTGGGAGACAATTACATTATCGGCTAATCAAATTACATAATCCATTTTTTTATGGCACATGATTACAAAACTACATGCTCCATGAACACTATGGGGGTTCCCATCTGAAGATGTCCACCATCTAGGCATGTTCTTTGGTGATGTTTGCCCAAGATTGTCCATCCAAAGATATCTATTTGGGTAGATCAGTTGGGGATGTCCATCCAAGGATGTATGTTTGTTCCATTTGACTAGTCCAACAACCCTATCTGTGAAAACCCAATGACTAACCATGCACACGCTAAGTACAAATTACACTGAGTACAAAAACATGACATTAAATCATGACTAGCAGCGTAAGTTTAGGGTTATTTTCTTTTGGTCCCCCATATTATGACTTTTCTCCCTAATGATCACTTTTACCTATTTGATAGGCTTTCAACAAAAATCACAAGGATATCATAGCATGCATACAAGATTAGACTCTAAAGTTAGTTGAAAGAACAAAAGTTGTTTCTATTAAACCAAATATGGTTAAATCACGAAGGATAGTGACGTCAATCTTATGATATTATGACATTGTCAATAAATTGATTAATAATAAACTAGCTAAATAGAAATAGAAGTTGAATTTGAGTAATTATTTGTGACAGAACCTCAAGTTGTTTTACATGCTCTTTTGCATGTTCATCTAAGGGAGCGCATTGTCTACTATCCATTTAAGTGCTTTAAGTGGAGGTGCCTTAAGTGGAACACATCAATGTCATCCAATGGGACTAGAGTTCATTTCAGCCATTTCGGTACCTATAGTTTTTAAATAGCATGATGGTCATATAAATCCTCAACTGGTTTCATTGCATCATTACTTAAAAATAAATATCAACGGGGCAAAACAAAATATTAGAATTATGAAAACACTTATGCAGCCCATTCATCATCCTATCTAGTTATTTTACATACAAAGGGAATTTTCTATTAATAATCATAAAGATGGATCGATTCCAAAAGAATGTCTGGCTTGGATGGGTAAAGATGGTAAATTTTAAATGGAATTAATAGGTATGTAGCAGGGATACAAAACTTGTTGAAGGAAAATGATATAACTTGATATTCGTGAGGGAATGTATGCCCTCTCTTGCTTGATACCTATATATGAGTTACAATATATGAATTGCAACCCATGAATGGTAGTTCAAATCAACTAAATTCTAGGTTTACATAAAATGTTGAGTGCACTATATATATATTACTACTCATTATAAGTACAATAGAGTGCAAACAAAATATGACATAAGCTGCTCATCATTTCCTCCTCTCTTAAGAGGAAATTGTCCCTAATTCTTATTGTAGGTGTGAAAAATATGTCTCCAAAACAGTCTGAAAGATTCACTTAGCTTGCAAAGGCAAGTAAACTTTTCTTTTGAACCAAGTATGTGATGGTCTACTTGTGCCTGATGGTGCAGGATTGTGTATTGAGAAGAGCATCTTCAGAGAATGGAGGCTGAAAACCTGGAATAGTATCCGATGAAGCATTGCCTATACCTCCTCCAAATGCAGTCATTCATATAGTCTAAGATTGTTGACTTCGACTACATAACAGGTGCTACGATGAGCCAATAGGACCAAATGGAAAGCATTGGTTTCATCAGCCTGCAGGATGATGTAAAGGTCCATGTCTAATATGTTGGAACTTGTGGAACTTTTAATGTTGGTGATGCTTGAACCCAAATGAAGTCATACCATGTCTTTGTGTTGGAATCAACATGGTACCTAGTATTTATCTTGTACCCCCTTCTACATTACCTAGATTTTGACGAGAATGCCCTTGACTTTAGCATGTACATTATTATGAACCAAATTCTGCGACAAGAATTGTAAAACCCTAGGTCGGAAACTCTAGGACTGAAGAAATCTGAGAACTGAGACTGAAAACAGCAGAAAAATCTAGAACTGAACACATAACAAGAAATTTGAGATATGAAAATGGAAATATGAACTTTTATCACTAAAAGATTGGAAATATTTTAAAGACATAAATCTGAAAATTTAAAACACAGAAAAATTGGCTCTATTTTGTTACCAAACAGCCAAAGATCAGATGTGAGTTGCTCCCAATTTCTGAAGATGTCCGATAATCAAGGTTTTGTATTCATCCCAATTTTATGAAAAGAAGTCAGGACTGCAGAAAACTGAGAACTGAAACTAAAAACAGAACAGAAATCTAAAACCGAAGACATAATAAGAAATTTGAGATACGGAAATGGAAATCTGAACTTATATCACTGAAAGATTGGAAATATTTTATAAACATAAATCTGATATTTTAAAATGCAATAAAATTGACTCTGATCGGTAACCATACAACCAAAGCTAGGATGTGAGCCACTCCCAATTTTTAAAGATGTCCAATATTCAAGGTTTTGTATTCATCCCAATTTTATGGGGGGAAGTCCTCCATACAATATCTTCCCAAACTTATATAGAGAAGAAGATCGTCTCCTTCAAATATCCTAAGCTATTTTTTGCCTTGCAAGGCTTTGTTTACTTTATTTTTTATTTCTATTTGCCTAAATTGCTACCACATAACTGGGCCCTATCTCTTAACTTAGATAAGAGCATGCAATCATGAATGAAATGCATCGAACTGACTAAACTAGAACAAATTCTATCATTATATCATGCAAAGTTATCATGTATTTGCATAGATATTATTTCTAATGTCCTTTATGGATATTATCACTGATATTCTTTATTCTTTTCTTGCCGGGATATTATCAAATCTCAAATTGATTATTATTTCTGATCTTCTTGTGAGGTGTGCTGAGTTCATTACAATTCCACCCTGCATGAATTGATTGGTCCCCAGTCATTGTAAATAATGAAGGCAGGCAACTCTTTCCATTGCACCAAATATTCTCTATGGACCCGGTTCCTTAGCATTCCATCTCTATCTGGAGGCCAGTTATCTTCAATATGGAAAAAGAGACTTGACACCAGATTGGATTACAGCTGAAATGGTGTATCATTCATCCACTTGTTGAATTACAGGGGAAAGAATGATGACAGGTCTTGGCTCACCAATTTCCACAGTCGAAATCAATGTTTTAGTAGTTTCAAACAGATGTACAATAGCATCTGCTGCATAGATTATATATGTTCTTATGATCACATTAAATCTTTGCATGTTTAAATTCTTGACTTCATTTACATGTCCCAAGTTAAGCTGATTTATCTTCAAGTTGAAATGCTTTTGTTCTTTTACAATCATTCTTACTTGATGGTTGTGACAGTTCCACTTTATTTATGGTTACATTCATCCCAGCCATTAGTACTTCTTTAGATGCTTCAACTTGAGACTTTGAAGCTGCAACATGTAGCATGTATGTTTCTTGCGAGCATGAATCCCCTCGCACAAGGATTGCATCTTGTCCATAATATATATCCTTTGGATATATTTGTGTTACAATTTATTGAGGTTGACTTCCCTCAACTCGCACAGCTTCAGCAATTTCTTGAGAGAACACAACCTGAACATATGATTTTTCATCAATGTAGAGACATACCATTTCAACAGATTTTGTGAGTTTTGCAGGCAGAAGCTCTAGTGTTAGTTGCAAAAAATTCTCATGTACCATATGTTGCTCCAAGTTTGAAGAATTTTCTCTTTCTTTATGTCCAGTTGTACTTAAAGTTGTTTCAACATTATGGGCAATGGAAATTACGCATGAGATTGATAACATCCATGCAGAAAAGAATAAAAAATATTAGCAATAATATTCATAGAGAATAGAATAAAAGATATTAGAGATAATATCCATGCAAATAAAGGATAAGTTTGCATGGTATGAAGATAGAACTTGTCATGTAAATAATAAGTTTGCAATATTATTTGCATGGTATAAAGACATAATTGCTCTACCTTAGTTCTATTTCATGCATGATTGCATGTTCTTGAATCTGATCAAAGTTAAGAGAGAAGGTCCAGTTATGTAGAATAAATTTAGACAAAAAGAACTTAAAATGAATAAAACAAAGCCATGCATAGCTAAAATAGCTTAGATATTTTGAAGACTTGATTTACTTCTCTATATAAGTTTGGGAAGATATTGTATGGAGGACAACTTATTTTCATAAAAATTGGGATGAAAAAATAACCTTGAAGATTGAACATCTCCATAAATTGGGAGCAACTTATAATAGAACATAAAATCAATTTTAACATATTTTAAATTTCCAAGATTTATGTTTTTAGAATATTTCCAATATTTTAGTAATAAGAGTTTAAATTTTCAATTCCAAATCTCGTATTCCTTGTTATGCATTCAAATTTAGATTTTAGTTCTGTTTTCAATCTCAAATCTCAGATCTCAGCAATCCCGGGGTTTCTGCGCTTGAATTTTACAACTCCTATTACAAAATTTGGTTCATAACAGTGGTATCAGAGCCATGCTTCTACCAGCATGTAGTGTGAAGTTGTAACAGTGGATCCAAAATGGACTCAAAGCAAGGAAGAGATGCAAGAGCCCTGAAACAATTTATGAAAGAAAGGTTCGAGCTATTGGTTCAGAATATGGACCGTATGAACAGGTATTTGAGATGTATGACACATATCATGCAACAATTGTTGTTGAATATGAACAATCAATCCTTTTCCTCTCGTCATTATTCACGCTTACAAAGTCTTTGGAGTCGACCACAAAGACAACCTTCTTTTGAGTTGCAGCAAACTACTTCTCCAACCCAAAGGGTTTAGGATGATGAAGCTACTATCGATGAGAATTTAACAATTCATCATGTGGAATAGTAAACACGATAAAATTGAATTTATTTTGTTGTTGAACAGCCAAAGCTCAGAGGTGAGCCATCCCAAATGTGGAGATGTCCAATATTCAAATTTTTGCATTCATCCCAATTTTTATGAAAAAAATAAATCTTTCAGACAATATCTTCCCAAACTTATATAGATAAGTTGATCATCTACTGCAACACACTAAGTTATCGTTAGTCTTGCATGGGTTTATTTACTATATTTATAATTTTATTTGCCTAAATTGCTTCCACATAACTAGAATTTATCTCTTGATTTAAATAAGAACATGCATGAAATGCAAGTAATTGACTAAACTAGAACAAATTATATCTTTATATCATACAAACTTATCATTTATTTAATGACAAAATCTATCTTTAAATCATGCAAACTTATCCTTCACTTGCATAGATATTATCTTTAATATCTTTTATTCTTTTCTACATGAATATTATCATTAATATTCTTTATTGCATGGATATTATCAATCTCATGTTTAATTCTTATTTCTGATATTCTTATGCGATGTGTTGAGCTCATTACATACATGTGCAAGATGGACTAAAAAGGTCGTGGATTATCTCCTGCACTTTGATGCACTGAAAGATCATGAATTATCTCTTGTTCTTTAGAAAGACCAACTAGGAGCTCATAACATGCCAGTAGTAGCAAAACATATCAAACCTCAACGAGTGCATGCCCAGTGGAGACATGTGGTGCCAAATTGTAGCTATACAGAATGACATGAAGGTATTTGTCCCAAAATTGCCGGTTTCATGATAAATGTGCAACGCATCACAAAGATCCTATCAGCCCTCCTATATGGCTTTAAGAATGGAATCAAGTAGAGAAGCATAATTGACAGCCAAGTATCCCCCGTGGGTATTGCCTAAAGTGGCTATGATCCAAAAATCCCAATTTGAGAGGACAGTGAGCTCCAAGAATCAGCCTTGCGATGTTAGCATCATCAGTCATCTTCCTGCATAATATAAAGGTGCGCCAATCTTAGAAAAGTGACACCCAAGAACAAACAACAGTTAGGTCATGGGTAAGTTGCTGATGGAGCCCATGGAAAAGGAATCTTGTGGTCTGGCAAGCACTTTACAGAGCTTCCAAATGGAGGACTTGGACAAACTGCAGAAGGAACATCTGAATATACAAAATTCAATGCTCTTTTGCATATATGCACCCCAAAAATGTCACCTTATCAAGAGGAATGAGCAGCTCACAGCTGGCATAAAATGCCCTTTCAGTTTTTATAGCATTCTATTTCAAAGATTACAATCTAGAAAGGCTTCCAGTAATCTCTGCATGCACTCTTCCTTCAAACCTGAAATTTTTTATTAGAAGTAAATCCCTTTGGAACACACCAAAGAGGAAACTTAACCCCACACCTCACAAATCCAGACTACAACAGATGAGATTTAAACTTAGATCATCATGGCTTTAAGCAATTCAACTGGTAGATCACAGACCAGTGGACACTTAAAACCTAAACTACACAGTGCTTCGTTTTGCTTCTATCTTATGGCCAACTAAATCCTTGTAACTTAACTCCACATACACCTCATAAATCCAAAGTACAAATCTAGACTACAACAACTATAATTTAACTTAGGTTTGAAGTGTCCACCAAATAAGAAGCTTAACCCCACACATACCCCACAAATCTAGAGTACAGATCCAGACTAGAACAGCTGAAATTTAAACTTAGATCATCATGGCTATAAGCAGTCCAACTGGTAGATAATAGACCGGTGGACACTAGAAACCTAAATTACAAAGTGCTTCCTTTTGCTTCTATCTTCTGGCCAATTTAATCAATGTAACTCTAGTTTTCTTTCAGGGGTTGTAGACAACATCGACCCCGTGGACATTGATAAAAGAATTTCAATTTCAATTTCAATTTTATTATATGGCAAAATAAGTCCAAGTCTTGAAGCTTGTAATGACCCCTTCTTGCACCTAGTTCAGTACGAGCTTTCCATTAGCCTATTCCCGGGTTCCCATAGGCTACGTGGATATGGTTAGGGGAAGCAGGTCCTGTGATGTGCTTTTTGTGGAGATTTTCTAAAATTTCCAACAAAGTTGCTATTTTTAGCAGTGGCTATTTTTAGTATCTTACTATTTTTAGTAAGTTCCAGTTGGGCTCCGATTGGATCAGTTGGGAGAATTGACTCACTATTTTTAGCAAATTGCTATTTTTAGTGTTATTTTTAGCCCCTGGTCTTGGCCTCTATTCCTCTATCAGTTCGATGCAGTGGTTTCCAGTTTTGGCCTTGGTGAGTTCTAATGTTTTCAGAAAAATATTTGATCTTTGTCACTTGAGTCTTTTATAAAGTCACTTTATGACTTAAGTGAAGGGTAATGGGTTCATGACAGACCCCCTTGATCAACGCCTAGGAATGTGGTGCCTTTGAGTTGTTTTAAAAGGCAAGTATATGCATCAAATGGATGCCAAGGTAAGGAGGGTGTTAATATTTTTTTAAAAAGGACTACTGTTTGCCTCCAAAGTGGACGCCAAGTTAGAGGGTGGAATAAAGTAAAGTAAAATGTTTTAAGTTGGGAGCTCTTGATGGGTCAAACCTCTTGGAGGGAAAAGAATTTGAATTTTGGTTGCCCTAATTTTTCCTTCACTCTATATATTCTCAATTGAGCTCTCATTTGGGTATCTTGGCTTTGACAACATAAGGTTATTCTGTCGGAATGCTTCCAGATTTCTACTTTGGTGGTTGGAGGACGAAAACCCTTCGCTAGATAGCTGGTTTCGGTGGTGAAAGATCCACCCTGACTGGATGGAGTTCAGTTCATCACATTTTCAAAGTTTTTGGTAGTTTGGATGAATTTTGGAGGTGAAAATAGGAAGATATGTTTGGTGTTTTGAGATGGGTTTGAGAGTTTTGGCTTGGTGTGTGGTTTATACCATTTTGGTGTGAGTTTGCAGCTGATTCTATTCATTTTCTGAGTTCTGATATACATTTCCGAGTTTTGAAACTTGTTTTCTCTGAGTCGCTGGGAAGTACGAAACAATTCATATCTCCGTGGTGTGAAGAGGTATCCTTCTGGGTACTAATTAATTGGAATCCTCGTGCTGGGCACCCCATTTTGACCATTCATTTGCATTGTTTGGTGAAGTTCTGATTTTACCAGGCAAATTGCCCCTCCTAGGGAGCTGCGTCTTTTTCCCTAGGTTTAGTCTTCATGCTGATTTATGGTCTGCACTTTCAGAGGTCTGCAATCTGCTGTTAAAGGGTCTATTTTCATTGTAAATAACATAAATATAAGAAGGAACAAGTTGGGGTTCTTTAGCTCTTGTGTTGGCTCATCCCTATTGACCATTTTGGTCCTACAGGCCAAAAAAGCGCTCTCTTTTCTTTCCCTGTTGTCCTGTGCGTCAGTCTTGGATGCATCCACCTTACTACAAATGCTCAATTTCCCTTTGCAATAGCCCTGTTCTTATGAAAAGTTAAAAGATCTAAGACCTGTAGGTTCTCGGCTTGATATGGGGCTTATTTCGCTTTGGGCAATTGCCTTGGACAGAGCTTTTATTGACAAAGGAAGGACCCAGTTTCAAATAAATACAAGTCTTTTACAAGGCCCCGAAGGTCAAGTGCCCTTGCGGAGGGCAGACAGGTGACAAATGGGACCATTTGGCAAGCTCCGAAGGGCAACTAAAGACAAAAGATTTATTTGCGAAGAGCAGAGTTTTCCTTCGGAGAAAATCCATGCAAAAGACAAAGGATTTCTTCGGACTTTTTGTCCGAAGAAAATCCATGTAGAAACAAAGGTGAATTCCTTCAAACAAAATGCCCGAAGGAATTCCTTCAAACATTTTGTCCGAAGAAATTCACAAGGGAAAGAATCAAGGCAAATTCCTTCGAACATTTTGTCCGAAGGAAATTACAAAGAAAGAGTTGGGTCTTTGAAGGAAGGATTTCCTTCGAGCAAAATGTCCGAAGGAATTGAGATGACCAAGGGAGCCCGAAGGGCAAGTGCCCTTGCGGAGGGCTCTCAGCGACCAAAAAAGGGACCATTTCTATTCTTCCGAAAGGTCACCTTCCCTTCAGGAAGGTTCAATTGCAAAAGGCCGAAGGTTCAGTTGCAGAAAACCGAAGGAATTACCAAAGTAATGACGAGCCCCAACACATCAATTTCAGCATAGCGAACTAGTCGTTGGAGTTTCAAACATCCAGTGACGTCCCCGCGGACATCAAAATCAGGACAATGAAATAGTCGTTGGCTTTCAAAATGGTGACAAGCCTGCAGACGTCAACTTTACGGTGATAAGATAGCCGTTGATTTTCACATGCTTAGGGACGGGCCCGCGCATGGAAATGGATTAACAGTTGGAGAAGAAGCCAAAAGAATTCATAAGCCCGAACCCGAAGGAATTCAAAGGCCTTAAGGCCAAAAGGAAAAGACCGCTGAGAAAAGAGCCCGAAGAGCCAGTAAAAGACGGAAGAATAGCCCGAGAGCTCAAATCGTCAGAAAGAGACAAGAAATAGCAAGGAAAGAGGGAATAAAACAGAGAATCCAAAACACGGCTACGCCCACATACGACAACATTTGGAATGTTCCAAAGGACGCACCCAGCCAAGCACAGACACGAATGAGATCAGCCCAGGTGGCAAAAGAAGCGTCGGCACAGGAAGTTATTGCAGCGACCCATGCTTTCGCAATGACATTTAATACGACCCATGCTCTTGCAATGACATTTAATGCAGGTTGAGCACCAAAGTCAAGACTGGCGACACCTGTAGCATGATTCCTTCAGCAGTTTCCTCTTTCCAATGTATTCAACGCAGCATGGGCCGCTTATTCTAGAAAGCGCCAAAGTCTTTTCCTTGAGGCTATATATATTGTAACCTCTCAGTTGAGAAAAAGATCTCTCATTTTGTAAGGCGAAGTCTTGCCAAATTTCACCTTTGATTAATAAGAATGTGTTTTACCTCTATCTAACTAGTTATGCTTTTGAGTGTGTCTGTGTATCAATTCTGTGTTCAGTCACTTTAGCTTGATGCTTTCACAAGATTGACACCAACATTCCTAGTATAGCCAAAGCCATTTTTGCAAGTTAACTGGAAGTGTTTCATCTGGAGCGCAGAGACAGAAGAGTAGCTATCAAACAGCGTGTTTTTCTACAACGCCTGTGGTAAGTTCCTTTTCTTTGTGTCTCCATTAAGCCCCCTGTTAAAATACCCCTACAATCTGGTCTCTTTGCCAGATAAAGTGTATGTTCGCCCCCTTCTGGTTTGAAGCGTAAATAGCTAAGTAGATCAAAATCGTTTAGTGCATCACCACTTAGATTGGTTTCTGTTTTGGTTGTATCCTTCTCCCTTTTCACCCCCCCCATTGTTAGCAGTAGTAGTAAAAGACTACAGAGATGCATCAAAGGGAGCTAGCCCTTATTTAGAGATTCTCCCCTCAGTTTTGCCAAGCCCACAGCAAGAGGGGAGTCTCCATTGTGCCGCATGAAAGAGAGAAGCTCAACGTTCTTTCAAGGGTGCAATACATAGCGTCAACAATCCCGTGAGGTTGAATGCATTGCTGCTCAATGAATGACTGAAAGGTGTTCATTTTGGACTATAATCAGGCCTGATATAAGTTTCCTAAAGTCTAATTTCAGTTTATGGTTTGATGCAAATCTGATTTGTATTAGTGCTCAATATGTTTGGATGCAAAGAATATTTATTTCCTTTCTATGCTATGTTATTCAATGTATGTAACAAACAATGATGATTGGAACTTGAAACAAAACACATTCTGCATCTCCGTCTTATTCTATAAACAAACCAAAAAAAATCAAGGGTGATCATAACAGTGGTATCAAAGCACAACTTTCCTGCCAATCTATGTTAGTCATCTACAATCAATTATACATCTTCTATGAGTGAAAGAGAGTAGAGATATTCCAACATGGAACAAAGAAAAACTCAGTGGCAACCCCCACAGGTTCCAGAAAGAAGAGACTATTTCAGGTACCCTTGGGATACATCAGGACCGTCCTATTGATAGTGAAACTACTCCAGGAGACATGGCTGAAAGAGATAAGAGTCGAGCTGGTTTGGTTAGCCCAAATTTGAGGATGGAGAGAAAGTTTGATACAATGATGGACATGATGTCTCAGCGGTTGGGTAAGATTGGACAATCTATAATAGTAAATAACACACATAACAACTCACAGAGCAACCCAACAAATAACGGGGAAGGTAGTTCCACAAATCAAAAAGGTGGAAATGAGGGGCAGCATATAACAGCAAGGTCAAACACTATTCCTAGGCCTTTCCAGCCCACATTCATTCAGAGAGAGGCACCACAGATTGCTCATGACACTACCGTTGGTGGATGAGCTAAGAAACCCCTGTGCTGAGTATGATACCCTTCTAGAGGCACTAAAAGACAATTTAACCTTCAATGAGTTCATGGATCAGAAGAAGAAGAGGGGTGGTGGAAGAGCTGATTTCAGAGAAACCTACAGTAGGCTTTGGGCAAGGTTACACTTGCTCATTTTGATGGGAGTGATAAGTGTTCAGCTAGAGCATGGGTGCAAAAATTGGATAACTACCTAGCTCTTAGATTGATGGCAAAGGATGAGGCAATTAAATTTGCCACTTTGCATTTGGATGGATTTGCACATGAGTGGTGTTACCATGGCCTTATCACTTTCGGTAATAGATCTATCACTACTTATGATGAGTTTACTAATAAACTCATTGAAAGATTTGATTAGAAGGATCTTGAGTTGCATTTTAGGGAGCTAGCACATCTGAAGCAATATGGTTCAGTGGATGCATATATATAGCAGATTTTCAGAGGCTTTCAGTTATGGTTCCAGGGATAACAGAGAGATTGGTGGTTTTCTTTAGTGAAAGACTTATGGAGCCATTAAGGGGGTGGATTAAGGCATTTGACCCTCCATCATTGCATGAAGCTATGAAGAAGATACGAAGCATGGAGTGGGCAGCCCCTAAATCAAAATTTCAGTCCAAATCATTCCCACATAAAAAGGACAAAAAACATTTCACAAGAGACACCAATCAGCCCAAAAAATCAGTCGCAAGACTTGATGGTGATACTTTAAATGGCTTGAGAAGAAAGAATTTATGCTTCTCATGCAAGGAGCCTTGGAATCCCGGTCATAAGTGTGCAACAAAGGGCAAAGTGAACAAGATAGAACACTATTCAGCAGAGGAATCTTCATCAAAAAAATCAGACCAGCTATCTGATTTAGAAGACAAGGAAGAAGAGTCTGAGAAAGATGAGGCAAGAGATGGGAAGCTTGCCCAACTTTATAGTTTCCAAAAGAATGAGTCCTTATGTATTAGGGGAGTGCTTAATGGGCAGCGATCAATTGCATTGATAGATTCAGGTGCTACACACAATTTCATAGATGAGGGACTAGTAGCACGCAGGGGACTTTAGACACAGGAGGTAGATGGTTTCAAAGTGATGGTTGCAGATGGTTTTACTATTACTTGCACCAGGGTGATCCCACAGTTGAGTTTATAGTTGGGTAACTACAAAGTCAAGGATGGCTTCTATGTGGTTAGCATTGGAGACACGGATGTTGTGTTGGGTATACAGTGACTACGTTCCCTTGGTGAGATTACACTTAATTTTCAGGCCATGGAGCTGAAATTCAAATCAGAGGGTAAAAATGTGGTGTTGAAGGGAATATCTAATGGAGGGCCACGGGTAGTCTCTTTCAAATGCATGGAGAGACTATTTAGACATGATCAAGTAGAGTGGGCAACGGAGTGTGTGGTTATGCCCACGGTTATAGAGGAGGAGAAGCACTCTTATCATCCAGAGATTTAGGGTTTGCTATCAAAACGAAGCAAGGTCTTTAGTAGCATACTTCCTAGTAGGCCTCCTGATAGAGGTATTGAGCATGTGATCAAGTTGAAGGAGGGTGCGAAACCCATTATTACCACACCATACAGGCATCCTAAGAGGCACAAGGATGAGATAGAGAAAGCAATTAAGGAGCTTTTGGATATGAGGCATATTAGACAAAGTAAGAGTCCATTTGCTTTTTTTGTTGTGTTGGTGGAGGATGGGACTATGCGCATGTGCATAGATTACAGGGCATTGAATAAGAAAACCATTAAGAATAGATACCCCATTCCACGGATAGATGAGCTCATTGATGAGCTACATGGAGCAGTTTATTTTTCTAAGATAAACTTGAGATCTGGATACCATCAAACTAAGGTCAAAGAGGAGGATATAAAGAAAACAGCATTCAAATGTCACTTTGACCATTTTGAGTTCCTTGTCATGCCCTTTGGATTGACTAATGCACTTGCTACATTTCAGTCATGCATGAACAAAATCTTCAGTAAGCAGTTACGCAAGTTTGTTTTGATCTTCTTTGATGATATACTTATTTTCAGCAGGTCATGGGAAGAGCACTTGAGGCATTTGAATGAGGTTTTGGGTATCCTTGAGAGTGAATCTTTGTTTGCTAAGGAGTCCAAGTGTGAGTTTGGTATGACAGAATTATTATATCTTGGACACATAATCAGCTCCAAAGGAGTTAGTGTGGACCCTAAGAAAATCAAAGCTATTATTGATTGGCCTCCATCCACTAATCTTACACAGCTGAAGGGATTCTTTGGGTTACGTGGTTTCTATAGGAGGTTTGTCAAAGGATTTTCTCAGTTCGCTGCCCCACTTACAGATTTCACCAAGAAATGAGCTTTTGTTTGGTCTGAAACAGTGCAACAATCTTTTGATCACTTCAAGCAATTAATGAGCACATGTCCCATTTTAGCTATTCCGGATTTTACTAAGCCTTTTGAACTCGAGTGTGATGCATGAGGGGAAGGTATAGGGGTTGTCCTCATGCAGAACAAATATCCAATCGCATTTGAGAGTAGAGAGTTGAGAGGAGGTGAAAGGGGGTACTCCATCTATGACAAAGAAATGTTGGCAATAATGCATGCCTTAGCCAAATTTAGACAATACCTTGTTGGAGGGAGGTTTGTTGTTAAGACTGATCACAATAGTCTTAAATACTTCCTAAATCAAAAGGATCTTAATGAGAGGCAACAAAAATGGGTTAGCAAACTCCAAGCCTATGACTTTGACATCGAATATGTCAAAGGGAAGAGGAACATAGTGGCTGATGCTTTGTCAAAAAGGGCACATTTATGCTCAATTTCAGAGATACCAGCAGATTGGATGGAGAAAATACAAGCTGAATATGCAAAGAATGCCCTCGCAAACAGCATTCTTGATGGCTTATTACAGGATGACAGGTACAAGGTAAGAGATGGTCTCATATTCTACAAGGAAAGGATTATATTAGTCGCTAAATCCAAGATCAAAATGCAGATTTTTAAGGACATTCCTATGGCTGGTCATCTTGGGTATTACAAATCATACTATCAAATCCGTGAGAGATTCTCATGTAAGGGGATGAAAGATGATATTCTTAAGTATGTTCGTGAGTGCCAGGTGTGCCAACAAAATAAAAGTGAACATACTTATGTTGGTTTATTGCAGCCCTTACCCATTCCTACTCAAAAGTAGGAAAGCATCTCGATGGACTTTATTACAGGGCTTCCCAAAGTGCAAAGGAAGGATTGTATCTATGTGGTAGTGGACAGGTTGACCAAGTTTGCTATCTTTTTTGCTATTTCAGTAGGGTATACAGCGGTACAGGTGGCAAATTTGTTTTTCAGAGAGGTGTTTAGACTCCATGGAAAACCTAAGACCATCATTAGTGACCGGGACAGCAAATTTATGAGTTTGTTTTGGCAAGAGTTGTTCAAATTGTGTGGTACAGAGTTGACTCCTAGCACTAGTTATCACCCCCAGACTAATGGTCAGACAGAGATTTTAATAAATGGGTGGAAGGCTATCTACGCAATTATGTTTCAAGATAGCAAAAGACGTGGATTAAGTGGTTGCATTTGACGTAGTTTTGCTACAACTCCACCTTTCACATGACTATCAGGATGTCTCCTTTTATGGCTTTGTATGGTTATGAAGCTCCTAGCTTCATTGAATTACTTTTTGGATATTGTAAAGTGCCTAGAGCCAGAGATCTTCAGGAGAGTCAAGACGTTATGAAATCCCTGAGAGATAATATATAGTATGTGTAGAATCAGTAGAAGTTGTACGTTGATCAGCATCGCATTGAGTGGGTATTTGAGGTAGGAGACATGGTTTACTTGAGATTGCAGCCTTATAGGCAATCCACTCTCAAGAAGAGTGGGTCAAAGAAGCTTAAGCCCCGCTTTTACAGACCATTCAAAGTCACCAGGAAGGTCGGAGAGGTGGTTTATGAGCTTGAGCTACCTGAGAGTAGCAGGGTGCACAATGTCCTCCACGTTTCTCACCTTAACAAGGCACTCGGGCAAAATGTGATTCCTTCTATAGAGTTGCCTTCTACGGATGAGGAAGGCAAATTGATATTGATCCCAGAGGCAGTGATTGATTTCAAGGAGCGTGCTCTGCGAAGAGAATTATCAGGGAGTACTTAGTGAAAGGGAAGACCTTGCCGGTGGAGGATGCTACTTGGGAGAGTGAGCAAATATTACAGCATCCAAAGTTGCGATTACTTGAGGACAAGCAATCTTGGGGAGCGAGGACTGTAATGTCCCCTTCTTGCACCTAGTTCAGTACAAGCTTTCCATTAGCCTATTCTCAAATTCCCGTAGGCTAAGTGGATATGGTTAGGGGATGCAGGTCCTATGATGTGCTTTTTGTGGAAGTTTTATGAGTTTTCCGACAGAGTTGTTATTTTTAGTGTTGACGCAGTGGATTGCACCCTTGATAGGACACTGAGCTCCTGTCTTCCACGCATCACAATGGAAACTCCTCTCTTGCCTGTGGGTCTGACAAAATTGAAGGGAGAGTCTCTAGATAAGGGCTAGCTCCCTTTGATGTATCTCTGTGGTCCTGGATTTTCTACTGCTAACAATGGGGGAGGGGTGGAACGAGAGAAGGATGCTGAAAACAGAACCTAAACTAAACGGTGATACACCAAAAAAGTTTGATCTACTTAGCTTGAACCTACACTTTCCACCAAGAACAAGCTAGTATACACTTCATTTGATACGGGAAATTCTTCTGCATCAGTGAGCTAGGGGTTCGATGGAGATACAGGGAGGAAGAACTACCAGAGGCATTCTAAAACAACACTTTGGCAGCCTATTCACATGTGCCTATATTCCTGCTGTGGACACTTCTGGCTAACCTGCAAAAGAAGAAACTTCACAATACACTAGACATGTTGGAATCGTTCTGTGAAAGCATAAAAGAAAAATGACTTAACACAAAACAAAGCCATAGACATATGCAAAAGTGTAAGCTCAAATGGAGGTAAAAATGCTATGTCTTGATTCAAGGTAAAATCCGGCAGAGCTCCGCCTTACAAGCCAAGAGATATCTTCTCAAAATGAGAGATTACAATATATATAGAGAGAGAGGAAGTAAAGGCGCCCCTTTGAAAAAGACTTTGGCGTCTTTTTACAAGTTGGCCCATGTGCGTTGAGAGCGTTGGGAAGAGGAAGCCGCTGAAAAGGATGCTATGTCGGCTGCCAGTTTTGACCTTGGCATTCAAACATTAATGTGAAAGCATGGGCCGCGCCTCTTTTTTTGCAAACAAGACTGCTCCTTCAAAATATTCACGCGGTTTGTCTGCTCATTAATGTAAAGTGGAGAAAAAACAGGTCGCGCCGTTTACTGTTTGCGCTCATTGATGACCACTTGGCGGAGCCTATTCCAACTGCAGGAATAACTCCGTGAGTCAACACCTTCCTTTGTCACTTGGACTGTTTTGTCCGTTTCTGCACTTTGTCTCTTTGTCTCTTCCTGGCTTTGTCTTTTCTAGCTCCTTCGGCCCTCGGGGGCTATCTTCTGCCCTTTGCTGGCTCCTTGGACTCTTTCATCAGCAGGTCGTTGAGTTCATTCTTGACTTTTGTCTTTTCCCAGCGTCGTCTTTTCTTGGTTTTGTCTTTTCCTCTCTCAACTCTTTGGCCTCCCTTCTGGTTGGCGCTCAAGTATTTAAAGATCAACGGCTATTTCATTGCCATAAAATTGACGTTCGCGGGCCCGTCGCCGTTTGAAAGCCAACGGCTAGTTCATGGTGCCCAACTTTGACGTTCGCGGGCCCGTCAACCCTTGGTCAATTCCTTCGGCTTTTTCTTTCGGATTTCCTTTGACCGAGCTTAGCCTTTGAATCCTTCCGAAGGGAAAGTGTATTTTCAGGACTTGAGAAAAGGTCTTTTCGGCAACTAAAAGTCCCCCGCAAGGGCACCTGCCCTTCGGGGTCCTTCGGCGGCCTTGCTTCTCAAAAATGTTCCTTCAAGTTTTTTCCGCTTGCTTTCGGGTCGGTTTTCCCCTTTGGTCTAGCTTTTCCTTTTGGCCATTTTTCCCGCGGACAAAATGTCTGCAAGAATTATCTCAATCACTTCCTTTGACCTTCGGAATCCTTCTTCGGGTTTTTTTCCCGCGGCTCTTTCTCCGAATTTCTTCAAACTTTTTGTCCGAAGGAATTCCTTCAGACAAAAGTCCGAAGAAAGTCATTTTATTGAAGGGGCCTTGTCTTTTATTGCCACGGGATTTTCTTCCAAAGGATTTCTTCGGACAAAATGTCCGAAGGAATTCCTTCAAACATTTTGTCCGAAGAAATTTTGCCTTTGCTTTTCCTTCTATCTTTGCCTTGCGGAAATTTCCTTCGGACAGAAAGTCCGAAGAAATACTTTGCCTTGGTCTTTTTTCTCTTTAAGTGCTTTCCTGCCCTCCGCAAGGGTTCTTTAAGCCCAAAGCTACCCTTCGGACTTTTGCAATGGTCCATTTTGCTCATCACCTGCGCTCCGCAAAGGCACTTGTCCTTCGGGCTTTTGGAAGACTCCTTTGAACTTTTTGATTGAACCATTTCTTGAACCATCCCTTTGAACCAAACGTTGAACCAAGCCGTTGAACCAAGCCAATGAACCAACTGAGTGAACCAACCGATTGAATGGTTCAATGGTTCATCGGTTCAATGGTCTGAAGAAGCTTTGTAAGAAACATTGCATTCTTTGAACTGGTTCATCATCTGTCGAAAAACTTGTGCAACCAAATTTGAACTGGCTCAGAACAGCAGGGAAGGAAGGAGACCTATTTTGGCCCGCAAGACCAAAATGGTCAACAATTTGGCGATTCTCAGGGAAAGCATGCATGCTGTGCTTAGAAGCCAGTTGCCTTAAAGTCCATTGGGCACGGAGTCAGAACACAACTTGAAAAAAGTTAGCAACAGCCCCGATAGATCCAAGAATCAATCATGAAGCTTTTACCTCAAACACAAAGGAAAACACACACAAGGCTAAAAACACTACTTGTGCAAACAGCACTTAGAAAAAACAGGAAAAGAAAACTGAAAGCAAACTACTATATACAGCTAACCAGGTATATTTGCCTCCCTCCTGGATCAAAGGAAAAATTTCTTAAGTCTCCTTCATGGCAAGGAAACTTATGGTGCCAGACAAGTGGCTGAATGGAAAAGAGACTTGGTGATCTGCTCCTCTTGCCTGCCACCTCGATTGGCTTGCATCCGAGTGGATCAGAGTCGAACATGCTCCCAACATATATGTACTCTTCTTGTTCTTGGAAGCTTGTCGAAGGCTGGCTCTTCATGCTGGCGTGTTTTACCAAAAAACCGATGGCTGTTGGCTCATCACCATAAGCCCATTGATATGCATAGTCCCTTTGCAGTGCACCATGGTTTGATCTGTTCCCTTCTGCCTCATTGAAAACTCTGTCAAACTCATCTTCTGCTCCTTCATGGCTTTCTTGAAGAAGGGTGACTGTTGTGATGTCTGAAATGGAATCACAAACTGATTGCTCATCCCACAGAACATCACCTTTTTGTTCGAAGCTCTCTTCTTCAAAGTTGTTCTCAAGATAGACAGGCTTCTCCTTTTCCTGCTCAAGGATCAGAGTCTCTAGTTGTTCAAAGACATCCACCTGATCCTCCTCCAACTCAAGTCCCATGGCACGGTCATCCTCCTCATCAAAGCAACAAGGAAGTTCATCAAACGAGGAGAGAGCTCACCATGCTTACTTTCCTCTTCATATTGCTG
The DNA here is from genome assembly GCA_037957365.1 of Torreya grandis. Lineage (NCBI taxonomy): Eukaryota > Viridiplantae > Streptophyta > Pinopsida > Cupressales > Taxaceae > Torreya > Torreya grandis. The sequence continues at coordinate 945,999 of JARHVA010001077.1, forward strand.
GAACATCCGCATGTATGCATGACCTGTGTCTTCTCCATTGTTGATGATGTCTTCAAAAGGAGCATCCATGATGATTTCTTCCTTATTGACATCCATGAGAGCTTCTTGATCAGCTGCAAATTGGATCCTTTCTTCTTCACTTGCCTCTTTCAAAACAAGTTCCTCCTTGAGAAGGGGTGAAGTGGAAGGCTGACGAACGAACTCATGTGGAAGAGGAGGCAGTCAAGCTAGAATCGAAAGATTCTCCTCCTTCCATTTGGCCAGCACTTTATCTATGTCAGATGTGGCCTGATAGCTCTCTTGGAGGTGTGGAGATGGGGTGTGTTCAGGCATGGAATCTGCTGTTTGGTCTGAACCGTCCATCACACATTCGCTGAGGAACCTCATTCTGGACTTCAACTCTGCAATTCGCCTGGCTAGATTTTCTTGAAAGAGTCTTTCTTGGAGGTCACAAGCATCATCATGATGAGTAGGAGCAGCTTCGTCTTCTTCAAGGTTTTGAGCAAAACCTTTCTCCTCCTTCCTGCCCCATGATTCCATTGTTTGCTTCCAACTCATGACTTTGGGATTGGATCTTTCCCCTTGTAAACAGGTAGCAACTTTATCCTCTTCAAGGTCCTAAGCTGGTTCATGATATTCCCTCTTCCAACTTGGAATCTTGACATCACGTTGAGAGACCTAAGGAAGTTGAGGAAGGCTAAGAAGGGTCTGCTCATGCACAGGAAGAGCTGCTTCAAGAGAGATGTGTTGGTTCATGGTATTTCCTTCAAAAGAGGATTCACAATCTAAAGAATTGAGAAGGTTCATTTCCATGAGAGGTTGCTCTAATGCCCTTTGATGTTTGAAAGCTAGGCGCAAGGGGTTAAGAGCAGGAGTGATTAATGTATCAAATGAGCTAGAGTGAGCAAGTGCTATCTGGTAGAAAGGATTTGGTGCACAAGAAGGGGCTTTCTTTATAATAGAAGGGGGCACACAAGGCTGACTGCCTTGAATGAATGGACTCTTCCATTTTGCTACCTCCTCCTCCATGGATTGCAAGGCCTGAGCTTGCCTAAACAAACACTCCTCCTTGTACATAAGCTCTTGCTGATATCTATACTGCTCATCCAATCTGTCTATCTCCATTACTTGCTTTTCAAACTCCAGCGTTGCTTCCCTTATTGTTGAAGGGCAACTAGGAGAGTTGCTTGAGGTGATTCCATGAACAACCTGAGCTTGATCATAGTTAAATGAAGGAATAAGAGGCCCATTGTTCTGAGTGATGGAATTATACATACCAAAATACGATTTCTTGATGGCACCAGGACTGCTTAACCAGCTGATTTAACTCAGAGTCGCCATTTGTGTTGATGAAAAAGCCTCCAAAGGCTGGTTGGTTGAAGAACACACCAAAATTCTTCAATTTTTTGGACAAAACTTGTCCCACAATCCCCTGATTAAAGGTCAGATGCTGTATTAATGGTTCGTTCTGTTGTAATAGGACCAGCACCAATCCTTGAACTTTTCTGAGTGTTAAAACATGGTCCCACCGAGCGTGCCAAAAACTGTTGACGCAATGGATTGCACCCTTGACAGGAGGTTGAGCTCTTGTCTTCCATGCATCACAATGGAAACTCCTCTCTTGCCTGTGGGTCTGGCAAAACTGAGGGAAGAGTCTCTAGATAAGGGCTAGCTCCCTTTGATGTATCTCTGTGGTCCTGGATTTTCTACTGCTAACAATGGGGGGGGGTGGAAAGAGAGAAGGATGCTGAAAACAGAACCTAAACTAAACGGTGATACACCAAAAAAGTTTGATCTACTTAGCTTGAACCTACACTTTCCACCAAGAACAAGATGGTATACACTTCATTTGATACGGGAAATTCTTCTGCATCAGTGAGCTAGGGGTCCGATGGAGATACAGGGAGGAATAACTACCAAAGGCGTTCTAAAACACACTTTGGCAGCCTATTCACATACGCCTATATTCTTGCTGTGGACACTTCTGGCTAACTTGCAAAAGAAGAAACTTCACAATACACTAGACATGCTAGAATCGTTCTGTGAAAGCATAAAAGAAAAATGACTTAACACAAAACAAAGCCATAGACATGCAAAAATGTAAGCTCAAATGGAGGTAAAAATGCTATGTCTTGATTCAAAGTAAAATCTGACAGAGCTCCGCCTTACAAGCCAAGAGATATCTTCTCAAAATGAGAGATTACAATATATATATAGAGAGAGAGGAAGTAAAGGCGCCCTTTTGGAAAAGACTTTGGCACCTTTTTACAAGTTGGCCCATGTGCGTTGAGAGCGTTGGGAAGAGAAAGCCGCTGAAAAAGGATGTTGTGTCGGTTGTCAGTTTTGACCTTGGCGTTCAAACATTAATGTGAAAGCATGGGCTGCGCCTTTTTTTTGCAAACAAGACTGCTCCTTCAAGATATTCACGCGGTTTGTCTGCTCATTAATATAAAGTGGAGAAAATACAGGGCGCGCCGTTTACTGTTTGCGCTCCTTGATGACCACTTGGCAGAGACTGTTCCAATTGCAGGAATAACTCCTTGAGTCGACACCTTCCTTTGCCACTTGGACTGTTTTGTCCATTTCTGTACTTTGTCTCTTCCTGGCTTTGTCTTTTCTGGCTCCTTCGGCCCTCGGGGGCTATCTTCTGCCCTTTGCTGGCTCCTTGGGCTCTTTCATCAGCAGGTCGCTAAGTTCATTCTTGACTTTTGTCTTTTCTCAGCGTCGTCTTTTCCTGGTTTTGTCTTTTCCTTTCTCAGCTCTTTGGGCTCCCTTCTGGTTGGCGATCAAGTATTTAAAGATCAACGGCTATTTCATTGCCGTAAAATTGACGTTTGCGGGCTTGTCGCCATTTGAAAGCCAACAGCTAGTTCATGGTGCCCAACTTTGATGTCTGCGGGCCCGTCACCCCTTGGTCAATTCCTTCGGCTTTTTCCTTCGGATTTCCTTTGACCGAGCTTAGTCTTTGAATCCTTTCGAAGGGAAGGTGTCTTTTCGGGACTTGAGAAAAGGTCCTTTTGACAGCCGAGAGTCCCCCGCAACGGCACCTGCCCTTCAGAGTCCTTCGGCAACCTTGCTTCTCAAATCCTTCGGACAAAATGTCTGAAGGAAATGTTTCTTCACATTTTTCCCGCTTGCTTTCAGGTCGATTTTCCCCTTCTGTTGGGCTTTTCCTTTTGGCCATTTTTCCCGCAAACAAAATGTCCGCAAGAATTATCTCGATCACTTCCTTTGACCTTCGAAATCCTTCTTCGGGTTTTTTTCCCGCGGCTCTTTCTCCGAATTTCTTCGAACTTTTTGTCCGAAGAAAGTCATTTTATTGAAGGGGCCTTGTCTTTTATTGCCACGGGATTTTCTTCCAAAGGATTTCTTCAGACAAAATGTCCGAAGGAATTCCTTCGGACATTTTGTCTGAAGTTGTCCGAAGAAATTCTGCCTTTGCTTTTCCTTCTATCTTTGCCTTGCGGAAATTTCCTTCGGACAGAAAGTCCGAAGGAATACTTTGCCTTGGTCTTTTTTCTCTTTAAGTGCTTTCCTGCCCTCCGCAATGGTTCTTTAAGCCCAAAGCTACCCTTCAGACTCTTGCAATGGTCCATTTTGCTCATCACCTGCCCTCTGCAAGGGCTGTTTGGTCTCCAAAATTGCCTTTCGAAAAAGTCACAAAGGTCCTTTTGTCGCCTAAGTGTCCTCCGCAAGGGCACTTGTCCTTCGGGCTTTTGGAAGACTCCTTTGAACTTTCCGATTGAACCATCTCTTTGAACCAAACGTTGAACCAACTCATTGAACCAAGCCAATGAACCAACTGAGTGAACCAACCGATTGAATGGTTCAATGGTTCATCGGTTCAATGGTTTGAAGAAGCTTTGTAAGAAACATTGCATTCTTTGAACTGGTTCATCATCTGCCGCAAAACTTGTGCAACCAAATTTGAACTGGCTCAGAACAGCAGGGAAGGAAGGAGACCGATTTTGGCCCGCCGGACCAAAATGGTCAACATTTAGCAATGGCTATTTTTAGTAAGTCCCAATTGGGCTCCGATTGGATCAATTGGGAGAATTGACTTACTATTTTTAGCAAATTGCTATTTTTAGTATGTGTTCTTTTCAGCACCTGGTCTTGGCCTCTATTCCTCTATCAGTTTAGTGTAGTGGTTTCCAGTTTTGCCCTTGGTGAGTTCTAATGTTTTCAAAAAAATATTTGATCTTTGTCACTTCAATCTTTTATAAAGTCACTTTATGACTTAAGTGAAGGGTAATGGGTTCATGACAAACCCCCTTAATCAACGCCTAGGAATGTGGTGCCTTTTGTTTTAAAAGGCAAGTTTATGCATCAAATGGACACCAAGGTAAGGAGGGTGTTAACATTTTTTTTAAAAGGACTATTGTTTGCCTCCAAAGTGGACGCCAAGTTAGAGGGGGGAATAAAGTAAAGTAAAATGTTTTAAGTTGAGAGCTCTTGATGGGTTGAACCTCTTGGAGGGAAAAGAATTTGAATTTTGGTTGCCCTATTTTTTCTTCACTCTATATATGCTCGATTGAGCTCTCATTTGCGTACCTTGGCTTTGACAACATAAGGTTATGTTGCCGGAATGCTTCCAGATTTCTACTTTGCTCGTTGGAAGACGAAACCCCTTCACTAGATAGCTGGTTTCGGTGGTGAAAGATCCACCCTGACTGGATGGAGTTCAGTTCATCACATTTTCAAAGTTTTTGGTAGTCTGGATGAATTTTGGAGGTGAAAACAGGAAGATATGTTTGGTGTTTTGAGATGGGTTTGAGAGTTTTGGCTTGGTGTGTGGTTTATGCCATTTTGGTGTGAGTTTGCAGCAGATTCTATTCATTTCTGAGTTCTGATATAAATTTCTGAGTTCTGAAACTTGTTTTTTCTGAGTAGCTGGGAAGTACGAAACAATTCATATCTCCGTGGTGTGAAGAGGTATCCTTCTGGGTATTGATTAATCAGAATCCTAGTATTGATTAATCAGAATCCTCATGGCTGGGCACCCCATTGTGACCATTCATTTGCATTGTTTGGTGAAGTTCTGATTTTACCAGGCAAATCGCCCCTCCTAGGGAGCTGCGCCCTTTTTCCTGGGTTTGGTATTCATGCTGATTTCTGATCTGCACTTTTGGAGGTCTGCAATCTGCTGTTAAAGGGTCTCTTTTCATTCTAAATGACAGAAATATAAGAAGGAACAGGTTGGAGTTATTTAGCTCTTGTTTTGGCTCATCCCGTGAGGTTGAATGTATTGCTGCTCAATGAATGACTGAAAGGTGTTCATTTTGGACTGTAATCAGGTCTGATATAAATTTCCTAAAGTCTGATTTCAGTTTATGGTTTGATGCAAATCTGATTTGTATTGGTGCTCAATATGTTTGGATGCAAAGAATGTTTATTTCTTTTCTATGCTATGTTTTCAATGTATGTAACAAACACGATGATTGGAACTTGAAACAAAACAGATTCTGCATCTCCGTCTTATTCTATAAACAAAAAAAAAAAATCAGGGGTGATCATCACAAAGCTGATAACGTTTCAATTAAAAATAACAATAAGAGAAATCTTGTTAGTTGGCCTATGGTCTAGCGCTTACATGGTCAGAGTTTACCACTGCTAACCTAAGTTCAATTTTCATGGCTGTTTGCAGGAAGGAGGATCTCTAGAGTGACACCATCCCAAGGGTTTGACCCTCCTCAACCATTAATAAAGGGTTCACCTAACGAAATAATAATAATAAGAGAACTCATGTCCAAGTGTTTGTAGCATAGTAGCAATGGGAGACATTTGCCAAAGCGCCACAAGAATTCAAATCCTCTCGAGCCTCAAGGCATTAAGGTGGCCCAGAACTCCAGCCAAAATGTGGTGAGGTTGTAGTGTAATGATTGTGGAGCTGACATGTGGCAAGAATGTGATGTCAATTTTGTGTGGAATATTAGAGTGTGATCCTTATGTTGCCTGAGGTTGTGGAGTAATGATTATGGAGCCAACATGTGTCAAAGTTGTGATATAAATATTATAAGGTACATTCAACTGTGCCCCATGCTTACAAATCTAAGGATTACAATCCAAAGAAAGATTACATGGATGCTACACAGGGTGCAGGTATGCAGCACTCACTGTGAAATCCCAAAAATTGAGCATGCAGGTGGGACGGTGCAGGAGTATGCAAGGTGAGAGGATGCGGGAGTGTTGTACACAATAACATTTAAACTGAAACATCAAACTTCCAACTTGACACATAACATCATCATGAAACTCACTAAAACTGAGATCAAGTGTGTTTTTTTTTTCACTTTTTTCCTTCTAAGTTTTATTTTTTTATATATTTATGTGTTACCTGAGATTTTGAGTAGAGTAGATGCACCGGAAGTGCAAAGGTGCATTAGACTGTACGGAGTGTACCTGGGATGCTACCTCTGGGGCATGTCCCAATTAGTTTACCTTGCACCCACTTATTTACAGTAGAGTAGTGAAAGCCTTGAATCCAAGATTACCTCACATCCACTTATTTAGAGTAGATTAAATGCACCAGGTGTGCCAAGGTGCATTAGGCTGTACGGATTGTGCCTCTGATGTTGCCTCTGGGACGCGCCCCAATTGTAGTCGGGTGCGTGCACCCCAACAACCTTGAATCAAATATTACTTCACCCCCACTTAAAAGGAAGACCATAACCTCACCCAGATTTAACAGGATAAAAATAATAAGAGATGCTGAAAAAAACCTGTATGTAGCAATTCAAAGCTTGCCCGTAGTCTCCTTGCGCAAATGCAGCATTGCCATCAATCTTCCACTGGGAGGCCGCAACTTGATCCTTTCCACATGTTGTGGCATCCGGGTCACTTAACTGCTTCACAATCTGCATTGTACAACCCAAATAAAGTACTTTAAAGTAGATAAAATTCTTCAATAATTTTACTCTGCTGAAAATCCAACCTGCAAACCTGAAAACAAACACCTACCTGATGGAAATGTTGGGAAGGATGGAGATAATCAAACAGTGCAGAACAGGTAAAGGAGAGATCGTCCGGACCGCTGGCAGCTACCGCGTGAGTAAGGTGATCAGGAATCATGCCTTTCAGCTTCTCCATGCTGCTACTTTTGCATTTTATTTTCACTGCTGATTGGAAGAGAGGGTATGTTCCAGACTTCGAACATCAAATTGCAGCATCAACATTTAACACAGACCCACAATGAACTAAACCCAGGTCTCGTGGAATACTTTTTAATTGTTGAATTGGAGAAGTTGGTCCCATTCTCTAATTTAATTTCTAAAGATAGATGGTGAGAAATTTCAATAACGTCCATGAGATCAAAAAGAGTGTATGGGACCTTTCAATTGAAAATCAAAACCTAAAGAAGTGAAGATAACATGAGAAAAGAAGCGCTTTTCTGATTTTAGTTTCTCGATCTGTCGTCGTTCTGTCTTTGAAGGTTCACTCTTTTATTGTGGATCCTGATCAAGAATTCTCCATTTCTATCAATGTTCTTACCCTCAAATATAGTAATCATAGAAACTCCCTGTAGGTTGCCCACGTATTTAGCTTGGATTTCATCATATGTGGAGCATTCCATTAAATAATGTCATTCTGTCTCAATCATACTTGAAGTGCACATAGGACACATTCTCTCTTCCCACTTTTCTTTTAGGATCTTCCACCTACATGTCTCACACCGAAGTTGATGTGACCCTATTCTCAAATGTCCTATGAGCATCTTCGTTCTCCATTTAATTTTTGCCCCTATGTAGGTTTTTTGGTCATGTTCATAATTGGGATTGAACTTGGTCATCTAGTACTGTTTTTTCCTCCCTATTTGCTTTGTCCACATGTTTATTGTAAACTTCTCCCTGACATATCTCTTTATCTCTTGATTGGTGTCTGGGCACTCGTGAATGTTAATGTCCCACTTATCCATCCAGAGCTTGTTTTGTTTCATCTACGTCCTCTTTCGCTTATTCAACTCTTCTTTTATTACTACCTTTGGCCACATATCCTCCTTCATGCCCTCTACTTTCTTTGTGTCCCTTAGGAGACGTGTCATAGTTGCAGCGTCCATTGGGAAACTAGGTGTTTCTGCTAGAATTATCTCATATGGAACTGACACTTCAAACTTAAAGGTACTTGTGATTAGACGCTAGAATTATCTTATGAAAGAAAAACGTAGCGTTTTTATTTTCATTGAAACATGTCTTGTAGGAATCCCTTCCCTGAGTAGCGACATCTATCGGCTTAATGTTAAGGTATGAGAGGTATTCCATTGGTCAAATTCGTTTCAGAATTGATTGTAATATTAGTATTTGTTGAGTAGGTATTTATTGTAATCAAATAAATTTAATAATTTTTATAGAATAATGTGCAGCCAATAAAAAGTGAGTATTTTTTATTTTAATATTATGTTTCAAATATTTGCATTTTAATAAATACAAAATAAAATAGTTTATTATATTTTCATTGATTAATATGGAGTGATGTGACTAATTTTTTGGAAAAATTATTGTATTTTAGAATAATAAAAAGAAAAATACTTGCATCATCCAATAAAATCGAAGCAATCTAAAATATTAAACATAGATTATAGTCTATTTTCTTTAGCATGTGATATGTTTTTGTCCCTAAAAAGTGAGATGAAATAAATACGTGGGTCCCAATGGCATGCAAATGTGTTCAATAGTCTATATCATTCTCTTCAATCGAGTGATGTGTTTTCTAGAGACATGGGGCATGCTCTTATAGACCTTCAAATTTTATTTGTGGTTCATTATGAGTCAAGTGAGGGTTGTGGTAGTAACGAGTTCATCTACATATTAGTCAATGTGATGCCTCTTCATTTGATCAGGTCCCACTGATGACGTGGCATATCTTTATTCGATTGTGATTTTTCTAGCTTTGACATCTTTGGCAGGTCCAAAAAATTGGTTGCATTGACAATTGGTGATGTGGCATCTTTTTATCTGGCTAGGCTCTCCCCGCCTCTGACAAGTTTGGGGGGACTCACTGTACACAAAGAGCATTTTTTTATTTTTACATTGGGTTTGAAATATTTGCATTTTAATAAATACAAAATAAAATGGTTTATTGTATTTTTATTGGTCCCAGTGGCATGCAGATGTGGCTCGGTAGTCTATATCATTCTCTTAGAGAGGGTGATGTGTTGTCTACAGACATAGGGCATGTTCTTATAGACCTTCAAATTTCATTTGGACTTTGTTATGAGCTAGTTGAGGTCTTGGGTGGCAATCAGTTCACCCACATATTAGTCAACATGACATCTCTTCATTGGGCGAGGTTCTCCCAGACTATGACATATTTGATAGGTACAAAGAATTCATGATGTTGAGTGGTAATGTGTTGTATCTTCATTTGATGTAGCTTTTCCAAGACATGACATCTCTAACAGGTCTAGATGAATGGCCATGTTGACAATTGGTGACATGGTGCCTCTTCATTCGATTGGTTTTCTCCCAGTTATGATATCTTTACTAGGTGGGGGGATTGGTCACATTGACAACTATCGACATGGTGCATCTTCATTTGGTTGGGTTCTCCCCAGCTCTAACATCTCTACCAAGTCAGAGGAACTATTCATACTAATAACTACTGACATGCACCTTTTTATTACGTTGAGCTTTCCCTGATCTATTATCTCTATCAGATTTGAGGGATTAGTCGCAGTGATAATTAGTGATATGGCATCTCTTTATTTGTTTGGGCTCTCCCAACTACGACATCTCTGATAGGTCTGGGGGACTCATTGCACTTATAGATGCTGAGGTGGTGCCTCTTCATTTGGTTGGGCTCTCCCAAACCCTTACATCTTTAGGAGGTTTGGAGGGTGATGATTGTTGACAATTTTGACCTCACAGGTCAAAATGTCACCTTTATAACTTGAAACTTTGCTTGTCATGTTATTTTCCCTATTGGTTGTTATGTTGTTATTGTAATGTCCTTGAAATGGTCATCCAAAACCTTGATTAGCAGAGTTTAAGTAAATTTAATGAATTTAAGGTTTTAATCATCATGGTCATGTGCTTGTCTAGCCACCTCTTGACATGTTTCAGTTTGTTTCAAGAGATGAAAAGAGTTCATAACATCCTAAGAGGCCTCGTGACTTATGTCAAGGTCATGACATGTTTTACAATTGATCAAATTGGCTGGTGACATGTTTGACTAACTTCATAACCTAGTTGACAGTATTTTGGATCACTTTATGGCTTCTAGAGTTGGTTTTGTATGTTAATGACAATTTAATATTAGAAGGACATTATGTCCCTATTCATGCATGAAAAGATCTAATCAATGCCTTTTGCAACAGTTTCATCAGGTTTCTAAAGTGATTTTAATAGTTTTAGTGCCAAAAAGGCCTATTGTGAAGCTATTTGTATAGTTCTCCAATGTAAAATTGACCCCAAGCATCTTCAAGACATTATTTATTCATGACAAGCTCAAATCCATGGTTTGGAAGGATTTTTAGGTGTCAAAATGCAAAAAAATGACTTGTCTCTCATATCGACCTCTTTGGCAACTTCAAAAAGGCCATCAATTTTTGCTCAGTACAAGCAAGAGAGAGAGTTAGGTCCAAAGCTCTTGGAAAATTCTAGGGACCCTAATGACCTTCAAGTTAGTGGCATTGGTTGTCAGATTTATCTTCCCATATTGATGAATAATTGTTAAGAGTGTAAGGGGGTCATTATGACTTAGTCATCCAAATAGGGTCCAAGTTTGTTTTCGTTTCTTCACGTTAGAGCTCGATGGAGAAAAATGGTTTTAGGGGGATGATTGCAAGGTCAAATAGGACCTTTTTCATGATAGACTCATCAGGAACTTTTTTTATAAGGATTCTTTTGACAAGAAATTGGTTGCCTGTCTTGAACTTGAGATTTGACAGGTTCAAACATGTTTGATATATAAGTTGAGTGTATTCATTTTCAAGAGTTTTCAATTTCATGTTTTAGGTACAATACACTTCTTTAATACAAGCAAAATTTTCAAGTGACTTCATCTTAAAGAGGGTTTTTCTTGAGGTATCTTGAGTGAGATGGGTCCTTCCACAATGAAAAGTTGCAGGGTTAAGGAGCTTCTAATGTATAGGAGTATCTCAGTGAGATAAACATGATCTTATCAGATGCTTAATGAATAATAATGGTTGATTCATATTAATTATAAATTTAATATGATTTCTTAGAAACCATACTCTCTTAAGACTATGCTCTCTCTCTCAAAGCTCAACTGAACACTTGTAGGCCTAATGAGTAGGCTAGATGGACATCATCGTAGGTAATAGAAGCTATGAGGAGTTATAAGGTCAAAGAGTTTGTTAGAGCAGGAAGTTGTTTCTTGATGTTCATAACTTCTTCAAGGTGACTAATTTCATGAGTTCAAGAGAGTAAGTGGATATATTTAGAAGCCTCAAACGCCTAAATAACACAGTCAAGATTGTGTTACCATCTTGAGAGATCTCCAAAGGACTTGGTGTCTTTATGAATGTGTTCATGAAGTGTTAATATGAATGTTCAAGGTGATATAGACCCCTTAAATGAATTAGGATGGTCCAAGTGTCACCAAGGTACATCAAATCCATACAATAAAACCTCATCAGACTCAATTTAGCAGAAAATAAGGTTTTTTAGCATTTTTAAGGTAATATCAAATGTTGATTTCCATGATTATCAAGCTCCTTGAATGTTTATTCAAGTTTATGAAGCATAAGTTTGAGTCAAGAAGCACTTTTGGCATCATATTTATCAATTTCCTACCATATCAGATATGCAACCTATAGTCCGTACAGAGGCCTAAAAGGACAAAAAATCACCATCTACAATAGTCAATTAGGCTACTTCAAGAATCATCTTGTTGACTTATGAAAGTGAGTGGCTATCAAGTTTAATGTTCTCAATGATAGGCATTTGATATTTTATAATATTGAGAGAAATAAGGTAGGTGAGTTATTTTTTTATGCAATCTATAGTCCATTAAACAGTAAAAGTGAACCTACAACCATGATGTAATTGCATAATCAGTCAGGTTTCTTATGAAAGGTAAACTTTTTTGAGGGAGATGCAAGGTTGCATGAGGTGAATGTGATGGTTAAATAGAATATGGATGCTCAAGGCATCAATATTTTTCACCTTCTTCCCTCAAGTTGTAAAAACTCCAAAATAGACACATACAACCAGCTAACTGGGTCTAACTGAGCTCTAAGGTCAATAACATAAGTATGAAACACATGGTTGAAAGTTTGGTTGATAAGTCATCTATTGGAGGGTGGAGTTGGATCTCAAATCATAAAGAGTCTTTCAAATCAAATGATCTCTCATGAATTAACTCTCAACCTTTGAAACCTACAGTGAAGGAAGGAAAGACACAGTCAATTGTGCACTGCAAAACATAAGGAAGTATGAGTAGAGAGAGGAAGTTTGAGGAGTTTCGATACTTTCAATAGGCACTAAAGATTATTTGGCCTTGTCATACACCTGAGCAAGCCTTATGACATCTATTTATCCACCTACAACCAAGGAAACAATGAAATATCCACCTACAACCAATATACACTTATAGGTAGTCAAGAATATAATTGAGAATGAAGACAAGGGTCATGGATGTGATGGTAGTAAATGATTATAGATTTGGGTTTGAAAGATATTTGAGAGTAGTTTTTTACAAGATCTATTTTCATTAAAATGTATTTAAATATCATAAAGTCTCTTAGGGCAGAACTTAGTCTACCAACACAGTCCTCCAAGAACCTATACACTCACTCATAAGCAAAGTGTGAAGGGAACAAGTTTATCTCTTTAAGTTGAATGTATGAAAATTAAGACGAGTGTAGATGACCTTGATGAATATATTTCCAAGTTTTTATCATGATATAAGGTATAAATTTATGTTGATAAACTTAGTTTATGGACTTATAGGGTCAATAAACCCAACTTGCATAAAAATCCTCGGTGGTGAAGTTCAAGGTTTAAGACCTGTTTGGAAGTTGAAAGTTTGCAAGAGAGGTCATAAAAGGCCTAAAAGGTTATATAATACTGAAATATAAGAGGATAATAATCATATTATAGAGCAACTTGAAGTATGAGAGGTCATCTACCTTGAACTTTGCAAACATACAGTCGAAGACACACAATCAGGTTTGTGGGTCAAATAGTGAAGAGAGCGGCTTATTGAAGGCAATATGGAAGTGCAGAAGCCCTAAAAATATCATGAGGAGTTTAATATACTTTATATATGATATGAGACTCTAATAACAGTGAGGAAAGGAAGAACAAAATCCCATACATGCCTAAAGGCTGATTATGTTGAACACACCTAAATGAAACATATAGGTTGTGTGTGTAAAACTGTGAAAAGGAGGGTTGGTTGTGGTTGAGATAAGGACATAGAGACCATTTAAAGGTTATGATAACTTCAAATAAGTGATATATGAGGTCTTGAACTTTGAAACAATGATGGAAAGGAGAAAATATAGTCCTAGGGTCAAGAACACTAGTATGGTTATAAACCCTAGGCATGATGGAGAGAGGTTGCAGTGGATCTTGAGGGCAGAAATGATGATGATGATGATGATGATGATGATAAATGAAGATGGTCAATAGATATGTTTCAAACCTTCTTGAAGTATTAACACTTAGAATCAAACTCAAAAACATCACCTCTAGACCTCATTTCTCTCCTCAACCTCACAAAATGCAGTCTACCGAGCTAAGGAGGTACCTTATTATGCTCATAACTATATGGAAACTTTGCATGGGAGCCTAAGATATTTGGAGTGTTATGGGACATTTTTCACAAAAAAATTATGTCATTTATTTTTTGGTTAAGGCCCTAGCCTTTATGAACTATTGTTAAGAAGTTGAGTCATTCACAGGCTATCAAAAAGGCTAGTTTTGACCAGTTTGTAGAAATTGATCTCCAAAGCACATAAAATGACCTAAAATACTTATGAAACATCTTGAACATTGTTATATAATCCAAATAGGTTCTCACCATGGTACTTTCTTTCACCTGCACTTGTATGGATTCAAGGAAAATTATACTTTTATAAGATTTTGAGGTAAAAAGGGGGTGTTGAATTGTGTAGATGAATGCCAACAAAATGAATAGGTGAATTGGGATTTATTTCACCTGTAAAATTCCAAAAAACCATACAATATAACCTATATGTGCTTAAGCAAACTTGATTTTTTAGGGCAATCCAAAACAAGCTTAAGTAAGGGCTAGTTTTTTAGCCATTTCATGGTTTGACCACTTGCACAAGGTTTCAAAAATCCAAATTTGTCATGGAAGATGGTATTAGGACAAGTAAAGTGAATCAAATACTTTTTACATGTTTCACATATTTTGGTGGTCATATGGACCAAATTTCTCTTTCTAGGTCTAGGAGCCCTAATTAAGCATAATTAGAGAGAGAAATGATTGAAAAGGAGTACTTCCACTTGGATTTGGATCGTGAAACATTGTATGAAGTTGTAAGAGGATAAAGGGTACTCAAAAATGTTATCATTTTTGTAAGGTGATTCATAAATTCTTTTGTACAAGGAGCTTTACCAGTTTTTAGCATTACAAAGGATGGGTGGAAAAGCATGCTATACGAGCAAAATTGCATCTTCTGGAGGTTTTGATGGATCCAAATGCCTTGTTTTAGGTATGATGTCATGTTGAGAATCCATACATGGTGAAATATTTCCTAATTAAATGTAAAACTAAATTCCCTCTCTCCAACATCACTTTTGCACAAGGAGGAGTTAAGTGATCAAAGTACTAAATTGATACATAGAAACATTTCAAAAGAATTTATTGGTGTTTTTATTTACCTCATAGACCTAATAAAGTATGAATAATTCAATTTCAGTTTTAAAGGGCATTCAAAGTGTTGAAAAGGTCTCAAGGACTTCTAATTGGGCTTGCCTTCCTTCCTATGCCTATCATGTTGAAAGAGTCAAACTAGCATCAAGTGCATTCCAACAACTCTTTCAAGGTGGAGAGACTTCAGAAATAAATGAATATAAGTGTTAAATAGAGTTGGTTGAAGAATTTATCAATATTTGAAGAACTACTTTCATGGATCAAGACCTGTTTTCAAAGAGGACTCTTCTTCATCAAAAATATAGGAAATATGAACTAAGATATAAGCATTCTAAGTGGTCAAGCTTGACCAATCAATGCTCAAGAATTTCCAAGGAATTTTAAAGAAAACCTTTATCTACCTCTATTCCATTTTCATGAGAAAAAATAAATAATATAATAAATGTTACATTGGAGTTGGAGGAAGACTAAATAAATGACAATTCCTAGTTTCTTGGCTCTCTCTCTCTCTCTCTCTCTCTCTCTCTCTATATATATATATATATATATATATATATATGTAAGCCTATTTTTGGTATTGAAAGAATTATTAACTTGAGTTATGGCAAATCCATGATCAGAAAGACACTTTTACTTTCCTCTTTAGAATGAATAAAATTGAATTCATGCCTCCCCAATGCTTGTGAATAGTGTATTTTCATGGATAATTGATGAATGACAATGATAATGCATGCTTCCTTTCATTTTTTCCTCTCCTCTTTAACTACTTGTAGGTGTTAGTTCATCCTTATAGGTTACATAGTGTGCTTTAATGATCTTGTATGTATAGCAAGTGCAATCTTTCCTTAGTGTCTTTGAGAGACCTATTGATCAGCTACCTTAGATCATGCATCAAGCTGAGTCTCTCTATGAAATATTGATGTTTGAAAGATTTCATTTGAGAAGTGAAATTAGATCCATGTCTCTATTCATCATTCTTAGTGCATATTAGATGAGTGAAGGACACATTTTGGTGTATCACCTTAGTTAGATAGGTTTTTCTTTCAATTTACCTTCTTTTTTCCCTTACAAGTTGATAGTGTAGAGTAGAGATCCTAACTAATACATCAAGGGGAACTATCCCTAAAAATATTGAGATTCAATCCATCTATTAGACCACCCACAACCTAGGATTGTCTCCATGTTACTTCAAACTGTGAAGGCTTAAAACTGCCTTCACAAGGGTGCAAGTCTAGTAGATAACAATGACAGTGATAATTGTTGACCTAACATCTCTTCATTCAGCTGGGCTTTCCTGGGCCCTTACATCTTTGACAAGTCTGAGGGATTGGTCACACTAAAAACTAGTGACTTGGTGCCTCTTTATTTAACTAGGCTATTCCAAGATCTAACTTTTGTGATAGGTCCTGAGGACTGGTTGGATTGACAGCTGGCAATGTGATGCTTTTTGATCTAGCTGGGTTCTCCTGGGCCCTAAAATCTCTGACGTGTATGGGGGAGTGTCCATATTGACAACTAGCAATGTGTCATGTGTTAATTCGACTAAGTTCTCCCCATCCCTTGAATCTATGTTAGGTATATATTTTAATCAGTTGTAACTAATATAATTACTAGTACTTGTATAGCGTCATGGCAGTGTTGATCCAAATGGGTTTAACTAGTTACAGGCAATGAAAGTTGAGCAGCTTTTTATTTTAACATTGGGTTTGAAATATTTTAATGTGAAAATTAATCAAAATAATTACTCACACATGCGGTTACTTGCAATATATTAATAAAAAATATTTATATTGGCTGGGATAATTAAGACTATTTATTACATTTTGATATGAGCATTAACCTGAGAATATATAGAATTTCTATGTTGAAAATATAGATTTTTAATACCTACGCAGGGGAATAAAACATATGGACATTGAATAAATAATTTACAATAATAATTTGTGGCACATAACAATATAAATTGAAATAATTACTCACACATGTTGTCACTGTCAAAGTTTTAATCAAATACGTTTGTATTAACTAAGAAAATTAAGACTATTTATTAATTTAAAAGTCATCGTAGAGGTGTTAATCCAAACATGAGGGGGGGGGGGGGGGGGGGGGGGGGGGGGCCGGCAGTTAATATTTAATAATGTAGTGTTGTTCTATTTATTATTTTTATTTTGGCTATAATTTTATATGCCAAAAAAATGGGGATCGCTTTCAATGTGTAAAAATCTGGGTTAATTCGAGATACTTTTTTTGGTCCATTTGCAAAGTTCATGCAATTTTCTATGTGGTTAGGGTTTGGGTTGAAAAGGTATGTGGTGCGGATGTTTTGGGTATGGAATTTTCTCGTTGACATTTTTCTTTGGAGTATTCGATGGAAAAAAAATGCATGTGAATATTGGTTGATTCTAAATTATGAGATTAAGAATGTTAAGTTTCAAATTATACATGAATATTTGTGACCCTCAGACTCTTCTTGGATTTGATATTTTAGATAGGTCTGGGGGACTCATTGTGGTGACAACTAATGACGTAACGCTTGTTCATTTGGCTGGGGTCCAGGCTCTGACATCTCTGAGAGGTTTGAGATACTAACAACATTGGGGAGTGGGTGTGTTGTGATCAATGTGACCAGATTTTGTTGTTGTTTTTCTTTTATATAGTTGTGTTTTATTTTGAGACAAAGCAATAGTGAAATGTTTTTTTTTTATAAAAATTTAAAGAGACATTAATATTGTAATTTTTTGAAACATGCAGGGTTTATTCTCATGGTAGACATCCAAAGTTTTTGCCAAGTTCTAAAAAAATCTAGGTAAGTATCTTGTAACTATGTAAATATGATGATCATTGGCTTTTTTTTAATTCTACAATGATAATTTAAGTATCTTGTTGGGCAGTTTCTTTCTCTTGCGACAAACAAGATTGCTAAAAAATTTGACGTTGTTTTAAAATGTCATATCCCATTTTTATATGCATGTAATAATTACTTACTCATGTCAACATGGTGTGCCACATAAACTTAGTTGGATAAACTCGTGACATTTATTTTACTATTGAATGTTGGTATTATTGTGAAACTAAATGACTACATTCTTAAGATGATTATTATTATGCATTATATTATTATCAGACTTAGAATGATTAATGATATACACACGGATCTAACTTAAATTTGACATTGAGTTGTACAGGGCAAGCAAACATATTTGTAAGTGATGCAGGGATGCATTAATGCTTTAATATTATATTACTTGCTAGTTTATATATATATATATATATATATATATATATATATATATATATATATATATATATATATATATAAACTGCTAATGGGTCTCATCTTAGTGTGTGTTTGCATAATAGGTTACTCTGGCCCTATATAAAGGGAGGTTATCATCGAGGAGAGTTGGAATAGACAAGGTGTTTGGAAATAAGAAATAGGATGTGTCGATCGAGTGAATTGAGTATGTCATAGGAATTCCATAGATGGATTAGCTATAGTGATTCCCTTTTGACTGACCCTCTTTCGGTATGCTAACTTATTAAGCTAAATTAAATACACTTGCCCTTTTTGCAATAATTAAAGGACTCCAACTTAGCCTTGGACATGCATGACCGGTTAGGAGGCATTAAATCATTTTGGTTGAAAATATTTTACTGCATGGTAGAAAAATAAATGTTATACAAAGGATTTTCAAACATTTAATTTTCTTTCAAATCAAACTTTCAATTTTCATCTAATACGCCACCCTTAGGGGACAAAAATAAAGTTGGTCTTAAATTCCAACTTTGACGAAAATGAATATTTTTATCTTGATGCAATCCCTCTCACCCATTGCACCACATGGGAGAATAGTGAAATAGATGAAGTAAATAGTGAAGTGGGTGAAAATAATTGAATGCTTGAAGCTATTTATTGTCCTTTTAAATACCAAAAGAAGAGAGAAGAGTTGGGTGAATGGAGGAGGGATAAGGTTTTTAGAGCAAAGGATTTTATTCAGAAGAAAAAGGTGTAGTAGAAGTAGGGAAGAGAGGAAGGCAAGGAGTGGAATGAGAAGACGGTCTATGTGAAGCAAGTCTTGACCAAGCTAGTTACTTTCTAGCTTTCTCTTTTCTATTCATATTTGAACGTCCTAAAGTTTCAAATTAAAGTTATTAATTACTTGGCATATCCATGTTATAACTAACAATAATCAATAGATTTTGTTATCTATTATTATTTATAGCTTTCTTATTTAGGAGATAAAACATTATAGTGGATGCAAAAGTATATGAAGTAAAAATCTAATGGAGAAATTATATCAAGCATAAGCTAGACTATTTTTGTAGCACTTAGGTAGATAGAACAACTTAGCAGTTTTGGAATAGCCAATTGGCATGGTTATGGTTGTGCAGGTTTGTTTGGAAGGCCTTTTAATGGTTAAGAAATTAATCCTAGCTATAGGTGTAGACATCCAATTCCTAACACCATTGTGTTGAAATTGTCAATCTTACTCAAAATGCACTCAAATGCACATTTTAAGTCAGAATCACTAAAATGTGCTAAATGGTTCGAGCTTGTCATATACAAGTGTCTATTTAGGCTAATGTATCCCTGAACGGGGTAATGCATTTTATGTGATTATTATTTTTTTTTAAAATTATTTCAAGTTAAAATGACAAAAATGCAATTTGATGCTCTAAATCACTGAATTCTTCTAATTCAAAGGTATATGACATATGCATGTGTTATTTCATGTCAACAATGTCCTAAATGGGATATTGATCCATACACATTAGACACCTTCTTCTAATTATACTCTAGTTAAATTAAAACCTAGTAACTTGACATTTTGACCAATTTGATTAATAATGGGTAACCAATTTCTAAAGAATTGCATATATTTAATAAATCTCACTTAGGCAAATTAATCCAAATTAGGATCTTAAGTGGAAAATCCATGGAATTTATTGAATATCTTTTACTTGAAAATTGATTTCTAATATCTGCATCATCAGCTGACCTAATTTGTGGGTTGGCATCCATAAGTCATAGATGCAACAAATATGAGGTTGAAGGCCTCCCATGCCTCTTTGATGCCCCTTCCTTCAAATATTTATGAGGGTATTTATGATTTAAGTCTCCAAAATTCAATTGATTCATGGCCACACATCTTAGTCTCAAGATGGACGGTCATGGTTGATTCTGATCAATTTCAAAAATCTATAAATAGGAGAGCCAATACCATCATTTTTAAGCTCTTTTGGTTTAAAATTACGTAAAATTCTCTTCACAAGGCATATTTGTGTAGTGTCATTATGCTTAATTTTCAATAAGATAGCTTCACTAATAAGCATAACATTGATCAAATATCATGAGCCTAGTTTCATTGGTGCATAAGAGATGATGGAGGAGCAATCCATTCATCATTGCCAAAGAATTAAGCACCAAATCAAGGGGGAAATCACGTTTTGAGTTGCTTTTGGACAATGGGATGCTCTTGGGAAGGTTTAATGTATGTGTTTTCTTTCAATAGCTCTTAATTGTCATTTGCAAACCCCATTGAAGGAGTTGTCTTAGTTAGTTATGTTCTTATGTTTTTCTTCAGTTTTCATAATTAATGCTTGATCTAACTCACTTTGAATTCCATCTCTACATCTTGGCATGCCCGGTGGGACCATGCATCCCATACAAATAAGGAAAACAATTTGGCATTCTTATATTTGCTAAAAAGTGCTTAAGAATCTCTAAAAATCAAGTTTTAGCATTATTTTCCCCATGTTTTTGTGCTTTTATTGACACATAATTTATACAGTGACCAATATCAGTTTACCCCAACCATCATCGGTCATGTTTAATTGGCATCAATCCTATCTAACCAGCATCGGTTTCTTCTGCAAGGAAAAACACAATAAAAAAATTTGGATTGTTAAGTTTCCTCGAAAGTTATAGGTTTTCATTTATTATTTTAAAACTTGCTAGGTCTCTATCTAACCATCTTATTACATGATCTAGAGATTTTATAGATATTTTATACTATTTTGGGATAATTTCTAACTGATGTCTTTTGACAAAATATTTTTTGCCTAAGGGTTCACAAGTAACCGACATCGATTCTGTTTAGATCGGCATCAGTTTTATTCTAACCAACATCAGATTTATTGTAACTGACATCAATCACTATGGACTAATGTCAGTCTATATGTATAAAAAATATAGAAAACCAAGATCAAGTTTTCAAATCTTGCTTTTCTCATTGATAGTTAAGTTTTAAACTAAAAGGAAACCCTCTAAAAATTGTAGGTCACATGTTGGAAAAGTGCCAAATTTGAACATGTATAACTCTTAAAAACTTCCATTTGGTGTTTAAATTGAATTTAGATGGTTTATACTTAGTTTATTTTTTAAAATTTTATAATTAAGGCCAAGGGGCCAAAAAATTCACAAACACTACCATTTGGTGCATTAAAATAAAGAATTGTTTATTTTATGCTATATCATTTTATACTTGTGTGTTTTTTGCAAATAAAGGATGCATGTATGCTCTCCCCCCATCCCATTTAGGGAACTTAGGTGACCAAAATCTCTCATTTCTTATAAGTTATGCCTTGCCTAAAGCATGAAAAGAATGTTGTTAAGGATCTCTCCAAAACTTGTATGATTTAGGTGATCTAAACACAACCTTTAAAGTCTTTTCACTTTATCTTTCATTTTTATGCAACTTAGCTTGTGAGCGGGAGTTTATAGCCTCCTCACAAGTTATTTAGGAATGCTTTGACCTAAGGTTTCATCTTTTGACATTATTTTAACCCCGCTCTATGGTGGGGTATATAATGTAGATTACGTATATTGTTATTGCTAGGGGGTTGAGCGGCTAGCCTCTCCAATCATAATGAAGACCCGAGGTAGGTTTGGTTAACTAGGGGATTCCACTAATAAGTACATGGATGGAATAACTATGAAAAGAAATAGACCCTTGCATAGTAAGTTAGCCAGTATGAACTCAATTGATGTGAGGCATCTCTAGCGTTAACCACAGTTGGAACCATCTAGATGGTCAAAAAATTAAGTTTTAAAATAACCCCACTTGTTGTGGACATATTGTTGATGTAGGGCAAGTAAACTGAAGTTCCATGTCACCATACAATCTCTTGGGAGAGGGGGGTGTATTTTTGGATTAACACTTAAAATCCTCCCAAGAGCACATATATAGATGGAATTTGGTGATACGAAGCAACCTTATCACTTTATAACTTTGGATGTTATACTTAGTTGCATTTGGTATTTTCCTTTACTTGTTTGGTCTTATTGAGTCTAAAACTTGTTTATAAACCAAAACACATCAACCAAACACATTTTTTGTCAACTATTTTATTTGAACAAGGAGGTGTTATGCTGACTAAATCTAAATCATCTTTTGCCTTGTTCAAATCCTCATTTAAAACATTGTGTTTGTCTTATCTAAACAACATTGTTATGTTGTCCATTTGAGTGTAAACCATTTTGCAAAAATCTATAAGTCCTTCATTGTTAGTTCAAACTTGAAATCTCACCTTTATAAGTTCTAGGCTAAAGTGTTAATAGGTTTACCATTTGTACTTGGTTTGAGTTAACTTGGGTACAATTTCCCATTTGGGTTAAAGGCCATTATATTGACTCATCATTATTTGATCATTGTGAACTTAGGTTATCTTGCATGTCACTTACACTCTAAGTTATAGAACCTATTCTACTTCCTATTACCATGTGGCAGCATTGTGCTACCTGTTTCATTTTAGTTTTATACTTAGGAATTTTGATGTGTTTTCACATCTTGAGTTTTTTAGTTTACATTGTTACTTTCCTCATCAGAAAGACTCTCTTCTAATTTTCTAGTTGAAACTTGTCAAAGTTGTTAGGTTGTGGAGCTAAAAGCTTCACCTGAATGCAAACATGGAGGGTTGCTGAGTGTCACAGTCGCCGACGTCGGCAGGCCAACACCGACGTCAGGCAGGGGTCGATAGAAAGCAACCGACATTGGCAGGAGTCGGCCAACGTCGGTCACCTCCAGTCAGATAGGGACTGACATCAATTGCTTGTGCGGTTCCAGAATTGGTTGTTGACAAACAGTCAGTTAATTGAACGGGTTGTTTGCATGTTAAAGACTAGTTCGAGTCTTGAGCCGCTTGTCTAATTATTGTATGCATGAGATCTATATAATAGACTCATGGGCTATATTGTAAAGTGTAGAACTAAGAGAGTTCTTCCCTTGGTAGAATCATAGGGGTTCTTCCAGGTATGTAAGATCAGGTTTGATCGACAGGGTGTTGCAAGATCATGGTGGAGATCTACATGTGATAAGTAAGATCAGGTTGGTCTGCAGGGGTGTGTGTGTGCGAGGGTCAAAAGGAGATCTGTGGGGGAGCAAGATCCAAGGTGACAGCAACACATCAAGGAGCAAGATCATGGTGAGATCTACTTGGAGTACCAGTTTGTACTCGGTTGTACTGGCAGTGTTGTACTGACTGGTTGAGGTGAACAACAGCGCCGTGCTTGAGTTGTTTGTTGTGACCTATATTGAGAGAAAATTACTCTTGAGGGAAGATTACTGGGAGCCCTTGAGGTGTGGGAAGCCTCACAGAGGTGGAAGAAGAGTGTGATCTCTTTATTGTAATTTCCTTTTGTAATGAGTTGAATATAATTGTGTGTTGCCTCTCATATTCTGTGTTATTTCTCATTGATAGTTACTTGTCCTTCTGGTATAATTTCGCATGTTTAGTTGCTTATACAAAGGTAATCATATGTGCTCTTAATTTTGACAAGTTGTGTCAGAGCTTTGGGGAACCTAGGTCCTATCAAATGGTATCAGAGCGAGGTTGGAGGTTATCAGAGCGAGGTTTACTAACAGGTGGTTCAGATCTGTTCAGTATGTTTTGATTACAGGTTACTCTCAAGGGTTTCTGATTGAGTGGGAGTATAGCAACGACATAAGAAGGTAAGCTGAGAATGGAGAAATTCAGACACAGGTGTAGCACCATAGGTTGTGTGGTGGGTGGTCTTCAAGATTGAGCTTGAAGAGGGATACAAGCCAGGATACAGATTAGACAATGTGCTGGTATAGGTACAGGTGCAAATTTTTATCTCCAAGTGGGAGATTGTTAGGTTGTGGAGCTAAAAGCTTCACCCAGATGCAAACATGGAGGGTTGCTGAGTGTCACAATCACCAACATCGACAGGCCAACACTGACATCGGGCAGGGGTAAACAGAAAGCAACCGACATCGGCAGGAATCGGCCGACATCGGTCACCTCCAGTCAGACAGGGGCTGACGTTGGTCACCTGTGCGGTTCCAGAACTGGTTGTTGACGAACAGTCAGTTAGTTGAACGGGTTATTTGCATGTTAAAGAATAGTTTGAGTCTTGAGCCGCTTGTCTAATTATTGTATGTATGAGATCTATATAATAAACTCATGGGTTGTATTGTAAAGTGTAGAACTAAGAGAGTTCTTCCCTTGGTAGAATCACAGGGGTTCTTCCAGGTATGTAAGATCAGGTTCGATCTACAGGGTGTTGCAAGATCATGGTGGAGATCTACATGTGATAAGTAAGATCAGGTTGGTCTGCAGGGGTGTGTGTGTGCGAGGGTCAAAAGGAGATCTACGGGGGAGAAAGATCCAAGGTGATTGCAACACATCAAGGAGCAAGATCATGGTGAGATCTACTTGGAGTACCGGTTCGTACTCAGTTGTACTGGCAGTGTTGTACTGACTGGTTGAGGTGAACAACAGCTCTGTGCTTGAGTTGTTTGTTGTGACCTGTATTGAGAGAAGATTACTCTTGAGGGAAGATTACTGGGAGCCCTTGAGGTGTGGGAAGCCTCACAAAGGTGGAAGAAGAGTGTGATCTCTTTATTGTAATTTCCTTATGTAATGAGTTGAATACAATTGTGTGTTGCCTCTCATATTTTGTGTTATTTCTCATTGATAGTTACTTGTACTTCTAATATAATTATGCATGTTTAGTTGCTTATACAAAGGTAATCATATGTGCTCTTAATTTTGACAAGTTGTGTCAGAGCTTTGGGGAACCTAGGTCCTATCAAAGCTTACCATCCCCTAGATAAATTTATCCAAAGTCTCCCCGGACATACTCATGAAAAAATTCCCTATTTGGGGATGCATGAAAAGAGGCACCAGAATCTAAAACCCAAGATTCTACTTTATCTAAGGAACATACCAAAGCATCCTGTGTAACATAATCCACAACATCTGCTTCTTCATGTCCTTCATGTTGATCTTCACCCAACCAACAATCTCTCTTTAAGTGCCCTTGCTTTCCACATTTCCAGCAGGTTATTCTGCCATACCTGGACTTGGATCTCCTGCCTATCTTTGACCTTGATCTCCCATGCTCAATTTTCTCTCTTTGCCTTCCCCTGCTTTCCACACTCAAAGCATTTCCTGATGACTCACCTGTGCTTTTCCTGCGAATTTCTTCATTCAAGATTACACTCACAACATCATCCACTTTTAAGATTTTTGAAGCAGACGCAGTATTACTAACTGCCATTACCAAACTCTCTCAACTTTTAGGTAATGAGCATAAGATTAAGAGAGCCTTAATTTCATCATCAAAAACAATATTGACTGAATTTAACTGGTTTACCAAACCATGGAAATCACTAAGATGACTATGAACAGATCCACCTTCCAACATTTGCAAATTAAATAATTACTTCATAAGAAATACCTTATTCGAAGCTGAGGGTTTTTCATATAAATTTTCCAAAGATTCCATCAACTCTACCGTTGTCTTAGCTTGAGATAAGTTGGAAATCACAGACGATGCAAGGCTCAACCTTATAGATCCCAGAGCCTTTTGATCAAGAACCTCCCATTCTTCATCCTTCATATCCAGGGGCTTGCATGCAACCCCACCCAACGATAAGTACAAATCTTTCTGATACAGATAATCTTCAATTTTCATCTTCCATAATTGATAGTTCTTGCCATTAAACTTTTCCATTCGTAGCTTACTTTCTTCTTCCATTGCTCTGATACCAGTTGATGGGGAATCAAGAGCAACAAACAGCTCTGATCCCACTTGTTAGGATCTTGCTCCTCAAAAAGAGCACAATATGATAACCTTGTATTAGCAATTAAACATGCGGAATTAACCAGAAGCAATAAGTAACTAGAATTCACAAATAACACAGAATATGAGAGACAACACAAACTGTATTAAATCCTCATCCAGAAAGAAAATACAATAAAGAAGATGCCACTTCTTCTTCCACCTCTGTGAGGCTTCCCACACCTCAAGGGCTCCCAGTAATTCTCAATCAAGAGTTCACTCTCATACCAAAAATGGTCCCAACACACAACTCACACATAGAATTGGTGTTCACCTCCAACCAGTCAGTAATAACCCTCCAAGTACACAAGTACTCAAAGTACTTCAAGTAGATCTCCCATAAGCTTGTAATAACCTGCAACTCAAATGATCTTACTCACGATATAGATCTTCAAACGTGGCCTTGCACACCTGCTGACCAAGATTCTACAACTGGAAGAAATCCTTTTCTTGCCTTCCTCTATTTGCTCATCTGTGGAACTAGAAGGAGCTACACTTGCTCAACTCTTACTAGCACTCTGGCTATCTAGCACACTTACAATACATGCCAATGGGTCTATAAATAGATCCCACACTTAAACAATAACTTAGACTCTTAATTTAGACACGCAACTCAAGACTCAAAATAGCCTTTTCATGCAAACACTCGGTTCAACGAACTAACTGTTCATGCAACGAACAGTTTTGGAACCACACAGGCGACTGACGTCGGTCCCTGTCTGCTTGGAGATGACCGATGTCGGCCGATATCCTGTCGATGCTGGTTGCCCTTCTATTCACCACTGACCGACATCGGTTGGCCTAACCGATGCCGGTGACTGTGACACTCAGCAACTCCTCCATGTCTGCAAACAGTTGAGGCTTTTAGCTCCACAACCTAACAAAAGTTGTCCCTAGCTTTTACAATATTGATGTATCTTTAAACCTATGTTTAGTGTACTAGTTTACACTTTAGGTTTCAATCATAACCTCTTCCAATTTGATGATTTTAACCCACCAAAGTTGAGTAATTTCATGACCATTTCTTCTAATTGTGTGGTACTACACCACTTTTCTTTATTATAGTATCTTTTTACCTTATCACTTGTTTAGAGAAAATCAAAATGTGCCTTGTTAATGTTTACAAATCATTTTCTAAATATTTCTAAATGTAGAGAATAATTTTATATACATGACGCAAAGGTACACTCGTAGTGGGGTCTCTTACGACCCTAGCTATGAGGAAGAGTAATTTTATGATGGACAAGACAATCCTATGGTATTTGAAGACATTCTCATGATTGTAGGATCTGAGGAAGACTATTTTGAACATCAAATTCTATAGGATAAATATGAATCACTCCTAAGGTTGATTGCATCAGGCACTAGATTTCCATTAGACTCTTTTATGGAACAATTGCATACATTTGTTAGGGCAGATGAAAAACAATGAGAACTATCCCTCACTCATATTACAAAATCAAACATTGCATCTTCTATCAAAGGAAAGGAAGTGCTCATAGAGTCAACACATAATGATCAAGATCTTATCACCAAGATCAAGAAGATAAGTCAACAATATGCAGAACAACTTATCACAGACTTGACTGACTCTTTAGTTGCCACTTCTATACATAACAACGCTTTCAAGGAATAAGGGAATGTGGTAGAACCAACACATCACACTTTAGTTGAGAACACACATACAATAGATCGTGACATCTCAATTGAACAAACCAAGTCTCAATAGGTTCCGTAAAATGCTTCGTCAGACATGGAGCATACATTTTTCAATCATCAAGAACGTCTTGTTCCTTCACATAATCAAAGACCAAAACATTCAGTGTGTATTGAGAAAATTCTTCAAAACAATTTGACAAGTTCTCCCTAACCAACACTACTTTGGTGAATTGACTATGGACTCCCCAAAATCAATAAAACACTTGTAATTCAAGACGACCAACTTCAAGGAATATTTATCAACCCAAGAATCAGTGGCTTACTTACTCAACTCAAGGGGTGAATCAAAATAAAATTACAGACTATAGGGTGTATCTCCCTAACAAATCCATGCAATAAGGGTATATACCACCTTGACAAAATTATATTCCACTAACAAATGCACCAAACATGCAAGAGTGGAATTCGATGAAGGAAATTATGTCATGATTGGAGACAAGAAATTGAATCATGAAGTACAAATTTGATGAGATATGTCAAAATATATTTGATTTGAGTATTCTTCAAGTCCCCTTTCTACCTTATTTTGAGGTACCCAAATTTAACAAATATAAAGGGAAGGGCGACCCTCATGAACATATTCAAGCATTTTTTGTGTTATGCCGAGAGGTAGCTTACAACAACATTTATTTGCTTCGCTTATTTGCACTATGTTTAGTGGGACAAGCTTTAGACTGGCTTATTAAACTACCTAAGCGATCAATTACAGATTGGAATGATCTATCTAAAAAGTTTGTCAACCACTTCTCTTACAATATTAAACATGAGTTAATTGTGGTTGACTTGTGCAAATCCAAAAAATGAGATGGAGAAAGCTTCACAGCATATCTACAGTGGTGGAGAGCATTGGTTGGATGCTTTCAACATAGTTTGCTAGACAAACAGCTGGCTGATATCTTTGCACAGAACCTACACCCTAATGTGGCACATACTTTATGACTTGCTTGCACAAACACATTTGAAGAAATTATAGACATAGGTGTGCAAATTAAGAAGGTGCTTATCACCAAAGACCTTGTCAAAATTTATTCACAGGGTCAAACGTCAAATTAAACCCAATCACCTATCCAAACTTTTGCAACAAAGAAATAATAAGAACATGAACATGGTTAGAAATATAATAACTAAATCAAGACATGTACTGATGGTATAGGCCTTACCAGCTCCAAATATACAATTAGCTCTACCTAATCAACCAAACGCTTTGCAAAGAGTCCCTCCATGAAAGGAATTCAATAATAGGTACAAAATCTTCAACAAACTAGGAAACCCTATTGAGGCAGTGTTCCAAAAACTCATAATAGCTAATTTGATTATGTGGCCTATATCAAGGCCATTTACTGAAGATCAACCCAAACCTGATTGGTATCGGATAAATGAGTTTTGTAACTTCCATCATGTTATTGGCCATGGTGCTTATTGTTGTGTTCAATTACAACATCTCATTGAAGATTTGATTTAAAGTGGTGAAGTTGAGATCAAACTTGCTCCACATAACACTAATCAAGATATGGGCATCTACAAAGATCCATTTCCTATACATAATCATCAACCACCAAGGAACAATTAGAACCAAAGATAAAATCAATGTCAAAATCAAATCAAGGATAAAATCATAATTAACATGATCATAGTCATGATAAAAATACCCATGTTAATGACCTGGGTTACAATAACATGCCTTACAACTAAAATAATATTGTGGGTTGCATTTCTACAAGCCACATTGCCACTATCATTTTTGAAACCTGTGAGCCATCCCGTGCTTCTCAAATTACTAGACCCATTATTATAAGGTTAACACCGTCTCCCTCAACTAATGTTGCATCAATTTTTAAAAATTCTTTTGTGCCCCAATTTGCATAGGTTACCATTTTTGGACCTCATCTTTCTTTTACTTATAATGGATTCTCGTTGACTTGAAATTGCTCAAATGCAACTAGACACTTGTGAGTCACCCTCCAAGGCCCTTTGCCTTCGTGTTCTAACTATAATGGCTCCTTGCCACCTCTATATTCCACAATCACAAGTAGATGCTCGTAAGTTACCCTTTAAGTCCCTTTACCTTCTTCTACAACTAAACCCAATGTGAACATTGTGCCTTTAGATCCAAAGTTAAACATTGTACCAGCTAAGGCTAAAATGTCTCATTTTACTATTGAAAATTCTTATAGTCTATCAGACCAACTAAGTAAAACCCCTAAGCAAATTTATATTTTAGATCTTTTGCATATGTCTAAAGTCCATAAAACCATTTTGAATGACCTCCTTCAATAATATACTGTGCCTCAAGATATCAACCCTAAACAATTCTAAACACTCATAGGACATTTATCTTCATTTCAATAGGTTACCTTTGACCAAAAAGACATGTCCATTATGGGTCCTAGCCATAATAACCCCCTATATATCGAGGTAATCATTGAAAACTATAAAATCAAGAAGGTTATTATAGATAATGGTTTAGGGTTAAACATAGTGTCCCTCAAACTAGTATAGAGATCAGGTTACATTGTAAAGGACATTCAACCAGAGATGATCACTATAAAGGCATATGACAACATCAAAAAGGAGTCTTATGGTATTATTTGTTTGCCAATCATTTTTGGGTCTATGTCCCATCACATTTTGTTACATATCATGGATATTGAGTTGCCTTATAACATAATTCTTGGTCATATTTAGATTCATGAAGTATACACTGCCCCATCCACTTTGCATCAGTGTCTTAAGTTTCCCCATGATGGGATTGAGGTCACCATTCCTGCCGATCTACATCCTTATCAATATTGCAAACATTTAGAGGCTAAATTTTATAATTATAACTATTTTCCTGGTTCTGAATTCATTTCAAAGAAGAATAAGGAAATAGTTTCACATCCACCAAAATCCAATTATATCAACCCTAGTGGCCTTACTTCTACTATGGCTGATCCATTTCCTGCAACTCTTGAAAAATAGGTTATTATAGAAGATGTGAGCATTTCCATGTACCGTCTTAAGGATGCCTTCCATATTATTAAGTTGCCCAAGTCTCCCAAATCATTTGGTTAACCCAAACCTTACAAAATTCCTTGTAGAACCAACATGATTTGGCAAAAGAAGAAACAAACACATAAACCATTGATGGTATTTATACCTACTACTTTGTCAAAGTAGGATTGAGAGGCTTTCATTAAAAGAGACTGGTTATATTCTGATGACATTGCTGATTGTTTTTAGAATCCAAAATATGCTATCCCTAATCGAATCATGTATAATTTTGATTATATAGGAAAAGGCCTTACCCATGAGCATAAGGAATCCAAGAACCTTTATCAACTAGTAAACCTAACTTGAATAAATGAATCAAAATTTATGCTGCATAGGGTGACCTCATGACTTTTGATATTGATTTTTCTAAATTGATTAGTGATGAGACTCTTGGCAGTGATGTAGCATCCCATTATAGTATTTTTGATGAGCTTGATGGCATGGGCTTATTTGATTCAAATTCCATTATGACCATAACACCTCATTGTTCCCTTTGCCTTTGCCATCTCAAACTCATTGATTAGGACCAACAAAATTTGGTCATACACCTTGATGAATTTTAGAATGGAGAATCTATTGTAGAGTATATAGGCCTCAAAGATGGATTGCTAATTGGTGATCATAAGTAAGGCTTTGATTTTTATTTTGATCCTTCTGCCTACTTTGGAGAACATGTAAACTTTCTTGGTCTTAAAAAAGATAAAACATCAACATCTTTAGGTGAAAACCTCTCTGAGGCACTCATTGGTGAGGGATATAGTAAAGAAAAAGAAAAACCCTTGATTGAAACCCTATTTCAAGCACTCTTGGATGGGAAAGTTTGCTCATCCCTAAAAGACTCACAAGGTCCATCAAGCCCTAGTTTCATAGCCATCACTAGCATCACGTCAGAACAACAACAAGTTTTTGAGCATCTTACTCTTGAATTTCCTGAAATATTTGCTGGTTGGCCATTACCTAAACTAGCATATTCAGATTCATCACATTATCCAGAGATTTGGGAGGAACCACAAGAAATTATAGCAAAATAAGAAGATCGTGATCAAACATTGCTTACTATTCTAGAAGATGGTTCTACACTCCTTGTAGAAAAACACTATTGAAGTGAACTTGGGAACATATGACGATCCCAAAATTATTTACCTTAAAGTTTATCTCACTGATGAGGAGCGAGATCACATTATATCCATTTTAAAGGATTTTATTGATAATTTTGCATGGGTATATTCCAACATGCTAGGCTTAGAACCTAACTTGGTTGTGCTTCAACTTGTTGTTCAACCAAATGCCAAGCCAGTCAAATAAAAATTAAGGAAGATGCATCCTCACATCGCTCTTTTGGTAAAATCATAATTGGATAGATTATTAGGAGTAGGCTTTATCAGACCATTGGACTATTCTGAATGGATATCAAACATAGTTCTAGTCAACAAAAAGCCACAGGGTATACATCTTTATACTAATTTCAAAGATATCAACAAAGCATGCCCTAGAGATGATTTTCCTCTGCCCAACATTGACATGATTGTTGATTCTACTGTTAGGTAGGAGATGTTATCACTCATAGATGGATTTTTTGGATACAATCAAATCAAGATAGCTCAAGAAAACCAACATAAAACTATGTTCACCATACCCTAGGGAGTATTATGTAATGAAGTCATGCCATTTGGATTGAAGAAGGTGGGAGCCACTTATCAGCATGTTATGAATATCATTTTTCATGACATGATACATGATATTTTTGAGGACTATGTTGATGACATCCTAGCTAAATCAAGAATACATGATGGACATCCTGACATTCTACGAAGAATATTTGAGAGACTTCATGAGTATAAGGTGAGTCTGAATCCGAAGAAATGTGTCTTTGGCATCACTTAAGGAAAATTTCTAGGGTTTATTATATCATAAAGAGGGATCGAAGTAGACCCTGCTAAGGTTAGGGCTATTGTTGAAATGCCTCCACCTTCAAATATTAAACAACTTCAAAGCTTACAAGGAAAGATTTAGTTTATTCACAGATTCATTTATCAATTGGTAGCTAAGTGCCATCCATTTACACATCTCTTGAAGAAAGGGTCACATTTACATGGGACAATAGGTGTCAATTAGAATTTGTGAAGCTCATAACATATTTGGTTGACCCATCAGTTTTTAGATCGCCAACACCTAGACAACCATTGCTTCTTTATATTTTAGCAAGCATGCACTAGGGGCACTTTTAGCCCAACATGATGATCAGGGCAAGAAACATGCAATTTATTATTTGAGCCACACACTGGTGGCTTATGAGCATAATTATATGCCTATTGAGAAGGCATGTTTAACTCTGATTTTCACATCCCAAAAGCTTTGACATTATATGATAAATAATAAAACCATTGTTATTGCTAAAGTGGACCCCCACAAATTTTTATTATCTAAAGCAGCTCTCAGAAGTCATATGGCCAAATGGGTCATGTTCTTAAGCAAGTTTGATGTTTAATATCATGATCATAAAGCTATCAAGGGGTAGGTTATTGCTAATCAACTTGCAGATGCCCCTATTATGGACACTTGACCACTTAGATTCAACTTTCCAAATGATTTTATTATGACAACAAAAGAAGTACAACATGAACCTAAATAGTGGAAGCTATCATTTGATGGTTCCTTCACTTCTTGAGGATTTGGAGATGGCATCTTATTGATTACACCGCAAGGGAATCAAATTCCCAAAGCATTTCACATCAATTTTCATTGTACTAATAATATGGCCAAATATGAGGCACTTATTGCAAGACTTTATCTTGCAGTATAGTGGGATATCCATCACTTAATGGTCTATGGGGATTCCTAATTGATTATCAATCAAACCACTAATCAATATCAAACTAGAGATGATAATCTTGTACCCTACAATCTCATTATGGATAAGCTTAAAGCTCATTTTAATTCTCTACATTTTGAACAAGTACCATGGGCCAATAACATGTCTATCGATGTAATGGCAATAATTGGGTCCATGATATAAATTTATAGCAGTGCTAAAGAGTATTAGTTTCTCATTGAAAATCTTTTACAGCTTGTTCATGTCTTGCAAGATTTAGAAAGGGTATGCACTATTGCTAGTTCCAATCCCCCATTTGAATTGCCTTTATTTCAAGACATTTTTAATTATTTCCTTGATCACGTTTTTCCACTTGACCTTTCCAACAATTGTGAAAAACTTTTCCTTCACTATATAGCCCGTTATACCCTCCTTGGAAACATGTTTTATCATAAAGGCTATGATAGAATGCTAGTTCATTGTTTATCTTTGAGAGAATCCAAGATAAAACTTACGGAGGTTCATGAAGGAATGTGTGGGGCCCACACCAACATTGTAATCTTAGCTAAAAAGCTCCTCATAATAGGTTACTATTGGCCCAAAATGGGAATATATGCCTAAAATTATGTAAAGAAGTGTGTTCCTTGTCAACAACATGGAAATTTGATACACACACCTTCTTTTCCATTATAGTCATTCACTACACCATGGTTATTTTCTACATGGAGACTCGATCTCATTGAGAAAAGAAACCCAACATCTTCTAATGGCCATAAACAAATTCTCACTGCTACTAAGTATTTTGCTAAGTGGATTGAGGCCACTCCTCTCACTTATGTCACTGGTAGGTAGATTGCCAAGTTTATACATTATCATATCATTTATTGATATGGTATTCGGGCTCACATTATATCCAATAATGGTAGACCATTTGTAAGTAGATATGTTAAAGAGTTTTATGTACAATTCAAAATCAAGCACAAGAAATCTAGACCATATAACCCATAAGGCAATGAACAAGCTGAGGCATCAAATAAAATTGTTGTTGTCATACTTAAGAAGATTGTCAATGACGTTGGCTAAAATTAGCACTTGCAAATTTTTCTTGCCCTTTTAGATTATTGCACTAGTCATCGCACCCCCATAGGAGCCACTCCATAATCCCTTGTTTATGGCACAAAAGCTATTGTCTCAATTAAGATCAAGTTGCCTTAATTATAAGTATCTTTGGAGAATATTGAAGATGATGAAGATTATAGAGTTTCAAGGTTGCAAGAACTAGAACTCCTTTAAGGTAAGCATTTGGCTACCCTGGACAACTTATAAGTCTATCAGAATAGATTGCATAGAAACTATAATAAGTGCATTCTCCCTCAAGTGTTTGAAATTGGTGACTTGGTCTTGAAAGAGAATTAGAAGAACACAAATTTTGAATGCGAAAAGAAGGGTAAGTTCCAACCCAATTGGCTTGGACCCTATGTTATCACAACAAACTATGGATCTGGGGCATATTGATTAGGTACTATAGGTAGCGAAGAATGTTTAGAGCCCGTGAACATTGTGCATATTAAAAGGTTCTATGCTTAACAGTCATTTGAACCATTGTCTATAAGACCCCTTGCATGGGGGAAACTCGTGCTGAAGTTATTTTATCCCATTATTATATCCTGAACCATACTCTTTTGGACCACATTCATTATTTTTTTATCTACCTTGGACCATTCTCATAAGAATCATATTCTTTTATGACTTTGGACAGTTAAAATTTTGGACCGTTGGTAATCTAGATTGTTTATATTCTAGCTTGACTCTTTTATACCACCATGAACTGTCCTCTTTTGGACCATATTTGTTCTGGACCGTTATTCTTAAAACCACATTCTTTTCATACCCTAGGCCATTGTAACATAGATAGTTTAATCCTTGCCCAATTATGATCATGATTATGACTCACAAGCATTCTAGACACATTCGACACCAGTTCTACAAAACAGTTTAGTGTGGATAGTATTTTTTAGCTTCCTCTTATAAACAAGTGAATATGGATACATCAGCTCATGATTTTTGCCTAATGAATGGTTCTTAAGGGTTATCTCATGCTGCATATTATTCTATTGTTATTTTGCTACTATTTGGTAGGCATTACTTCCTTAGTATGATCTTCTCACTCTTGTTGATTAGCGAGCGTGGGCCACTGTATCCAACTTTAGCTTTTATTTGAATTCTTAACTGTGGACGTGCATCTCCTCATTTAGGTAGTTCCTTGAACCTTTTGTAAATATTTAATTTATGTTGCTTATCCAAAAAACACAAAAACATTAGAAAATTATCGACAAAACAAACAAAAACACTGTATTACACTTTTGTTTATTTTAATCCCATGCTCTTGCCATTTTACAAGCTCTGATTTGAATGCTCTGACCATTTTGCGAGCCCATTTTCATTATTTTCTCAACAACATCAATCATGTTTTCTTATCATCACTTTGCTTCTATCCCATTTCTTGGAAGAACTACATTTGGTATGAATTTTATGTTCAATCTCATGTCCATGGAACTATGTAGGCAATGTCTACTTGTCTTGTACATTTAGAGTCATCTTGGCCACCCCTTTCCTTTTCTTCTTTTTCCCCCATTTTATTGTCTTGTTATTTTCCTATGGCTTAGAGGCAACTTTGTGTCTTTTGTTCTTGTTACACTGTGGTAAAAAGTAATGCCTCTACTATATGTGCATGTACAATTATTTTCTAATCACACTCACATTGTTACTAACTCTTGTTTGTGTGTGTTTAATTAATTTTTATCATTGTTTTGATTGCTTCCTTGTCTCTGCTTTTGTTTTATTTATTTTGTTCTTTTAGCCTTTTGTGTTCCTATTATGTCTTTTTATTTGTTTTATTTTTTAAGAGCTTCTTATTAGTACACATGGAGCTTGATTATTCATATCTTGCTTTCATGTTGTTTATTAAGATGTTCTTGCTTTGGTTTTATACATTCTTGTTCCTACTTAAATCTTGATTTCACGTTAGGTACATTTATGTATTCCTTTTCTTTGTCTTTGTCTTTATTTTTATTTAAATGTAAATAGTTGTAACTCTGATATTAGTAGTTATTATCATTATTCTTAGTTGCAAATATTCACATTTGAACCAACCCATTGCAATTGAAATACAATGTCATTATAGGTTGCTCATACTTATGATGCATAATTTCATTTTTGATATATTAAGCAGCAACTGATTTGGATCCAGGTCTCAAAGTCAATATAGCTCTAAAGATCAACTCTCAATGCACCAATGAAACTAAACACCAATGGCTCATGTACTAGACTATATGCAAGACATGTATCTTTGGGCATTTACTATGAGTCTAATCAAATAGCGGTTTATTTTCCTTCTATTATTTATTCCTCATTCCATTTTCTTCCACTTATGGGTAAACCACATTGGCTTGAGGTCCATCTGGACTATGTAGGCAACGCTTGGATACATGACATATCTTGGGTTAGCTTGGCCACCTTTATTCTTCTTTTCATCTCTTTCATTACTTTGTGCATCCTTATATCTCTGGTTTTTTGTGGCTTCTTTAGTCATTAGACCATCTCATATACATTTGCACCCATTCATATTTAATCTATTCACTAGGTTATATTTTTGAGCTATGCTTGCCAATTTTCCCTACTGGGGTATAACATTTAGAATAATCATCGAATCAAATCAGACCTGCCAGGGTAAAATTCATTAACAGGGATCAAAATTAGCCCTACTTGGGCAAAATTGCTTTATCAACCAATCACATACGCTCTACTAGGGCACATTATTATTCTCCTTTCTCTAGAGCAACACTCTCCTATTTTTTCCAATTCCAATCTCTATGAGCTTTTGCCCTCATTTAGGTAATTTTAAAGTGTGCAACTTGTCTCAGGTTTGATCGTTCCCTAAGCGTGTAGCTTGCACACTTTTTTGGGTGTGTTCAAATTATGTCACTTATAATCTTGGATTGTATCCTTCCGACTTCCCCCTATTTTTGGGGCCCATTATATTCTAATTATATTTTGATCACTAAGAATCAATACGTGGAAGCATTAGTTTATTTTGATTTAATCTCATAAATGTGTTAATTTCTCTTTCTCTCTCTTTTCGAGAATCTATCCCTCTCTTTCATCCTTATATGTCCTCTCAAGAGGAGTCATGGGTCATTTATTTCGAACTTATTCTTGACAACTCTTTTCTTTGAAAATATATTGCTTCACTCGAATGTATCATTATGCATTCCTAAATAGGGGCAAAATGTAGACATCCAATTCCTAACACCATTGTGTTGAAATTGTCAATCTACTCGAAATGCACTTAAATGCACAATTTAAGTCAAAATCACTAAAACATGTTAAATGGTTCGATCTTGTCATATACAAGTGCCAAATTAGGCTAATGTATCACTAAATGGGGCAATGTATTTTATGTGATTATTAACTTTTCTCAAATTATTTTGAGTCAAAATGATGAAAATGCAATTTGACACTTTGAATCACTGAATTCTTCTAATTTAAAGGCGCATGACACATGCTTGTGTTATTTCATTTTGATAATATCCTAAATGGGATATTGGTCCATACACAACTAACATCTTTTTATAATTATACTCTAGTCAAATTACAACCTAGTAACTTGACATTCTAACCAGTTTGATTAATAATGGGCAACCAATTTATAAAGAATTACACAAATTTAATCAATGTCACTTAGGCAAAATAATCCAAATTATGAGATTAAGTGGAAAATCAATGGAAATTATTGAATACATTTTAATTGAAAATTGATTTTTAATATCTACATCATCAAGGGACATCATTTGTGGGGTGGCATCCATAAGCCATAAATGTAAGAAATATCAGGTTTAAGGCCTCCCATGCCTCTTTAATGCCCCTTCCAAATATTTATAAAGGTATTTATGACTTAAGTGTCCAAAATTAAATTGATTCATGGGCACACATCTTGATTTCAAGATGGATGGTCATGGTTGATTCTGATCAATTTTGAAAATCTATAAATAGGAGGGCCGAGACCACCATTTTAAGCTCTTTTGGTTTAAACTTATTTTATAGAATTATCTCCACAATCCATCTGTGTGTAGTGTTATTATGCTTAATTTTCAATAGGATAGCTTCACTAATAGGCATAACATTGATCAAATATCATGAGCCTAGTTTCATTAGTGCATAAGAGATGATGGAGGATTAAGCCATTCATCGTTGTTAAAGACTCAAGCACCAAATCAAGGGGAAAATCATGCTTTGAGCTACATTTGGATGATGGGATGCTCTTGGGAAAGTTTGATGTATGTGTTTTCTTTCTATAGCTCTTAATTGTCATTTACAAACCCCGTTGAAGGAGTTGGCTTGGTTAGTTATGTTCTTATGCATTTCTTGAGTTTTCTAGACTAATGCTCGATCTAACTCACTTTGGATTTTATCTCTACAATAGGGTTATGTGCTCTTACCTTGGCAGTAGCACCAACATTATTTGGGACTATGAAAAACTTGAAATACTAGGAGTCTTAATACGTTAGGTAGATAGCATGTTTCAATTTTCAACACATGTTATTTTTAACTAGATAGTTGAGTGTGATATATGACATACTTTTACATGGTTTTGATGTTGAGCTTCCCTTATTACCCCACAAACTTATTAATTTGAAGGCATCTCTTTGTTCTCCATGAATAATTTAACAAATTGTATTTATCCACAACCTTCTACTATGTTGAGCTATATATCATACAAATTTTTTGCTAATCGCTCATACTTTACAGGTGTTACATTAATAAGCTACTTACTAGAAATGGCATGGATACATATGGTGCATTTAAGCTAGTTTCATTTGTTAAATGCTTCTTTCTTATTTTATTGCATGATAAGATAGAACTTGCTTGATTATTATGTGTGGGCCATGGCTTTGTATGTGAAAATCCTTGTTTGTATGGCATTATTATGCCATTTGTGTGTCCCTTGGCCTTCTATGTTTATGTGGCATTCATATGTCCCTTGTATGTGAATTTTGGGTCTTATATTCAAATTACATGACATTACTCGTATGTTACTTATTACTACGGTTTCATGATTCATATTATGCATTACTCCTACTCTTTACTCTTACTTTGATGCCATGATACATGTTATGCACATGATTACTTATGTGCTTTAATAATATATCAATCCCACCCTTGTTTTATATGCAACTTAATGTTATATGCAATACTATAATGCAATCAAATTTAATCATTCAAAGTGTTATTACATGATTTTATCTTTCACATATGAATTATTTGGGGATAAGTGAATTTCAAGCTACGTCCTTCATCTCAAAATGGGGGTATCATAATGGGTTTATCTTGAGAATCAAAGTCCTCATGAGTAAATTTCATATTTGTGGCACTATAAAATTTCAAAAATTTCAGCATGATTCAAATATTTAAGATTATGGGGGCATGTGACATGCATATGCACTCATTCATCTAATTACATGTGTATAATTTCAAACAATTACAGGTTTCAATAGTTAAAAAGTTTAAATGGCATTAAATATTTATTCAATATAGTCCAAGGGGCATGATACTCATTCATGTTCAACTTACTATATGGTAATTTCAAATTTCTCAAGTGAAAAAGTTTCAAAATTATAAAGCTAAAATAAAATCTAGATATGTCTGCATAGGTGTGATTCTTTTTCATATTTCAAGTAGGCTACATTAGAATCTAGTGATACTCAATGTCTATGATTGTAGTTTATATATGTAGTAAGCCACAATTAGTGGTTCCCCCTTCAAATATTTTATGGAGTACGCTACACATTCAAATGAGAGTTAGAGCATACAATATTTTAAACTCAAGAACATTCAAAGGTTTTCAAATCGAGACTTGATCAGTCTTAATTTTCCATAGGCTCAAGATTTCTCCAAATGCCTCAACAAGGGGGAAACCACTTCTCCATTTTCAAGTTACAAAGAAATTAGATTACATATTCTTTTATATTATACTTTCCTTACTCTATTTTCAAAATTAAATTTCAAGTTTTAGATTTTCAATTTTAAATTATGGACAATAACTACTTTTAGTGTCATTGTTATAGGTTTTGCATTAAGGTATCTTGCACAATCAAGCTTCATATCAAGATATAAACTTTGTATACACACTTAAGTTCACATATGATTTACTCCGACAATTTCACTTTATTGCATCACTATAATTTAGTGGGGTGAAATTAGACACATTAAATTAATCATTAAGTGCTTGACAATGTTCAAAGTTGACATCTTTACCTTAATGGCTCCACTTTATATTTTTCTAACATGTAATCTATGAAGAGAGCCTTTATAGTCTTACAAACACTTAAAATATCATTCAATAATCCATATTTCAACCCCATTCATCTTTATTTAACCTACAGATTCCTATCAGACCTTTTTTAGTAGCCTCTATCATTTTGGGACAAGTCTGCACTAGGATAAATAGGGATACACTATGGCCTTGTCCACTATCACAACATTATCCCCTACATTATAATAGTTAATTTTTCAAATTGATACATTTCACAATGGTTCCTCATGCCTTTTTAAAATTTATTAGTGAAAACTATTCCAAAATTCCCATATATAATCACATCAAGGCTTATCCAATAACATTTATCATGTCAGGTACCCCTAGAACAACAAACATGCTCTGGTACCAATTGAAGGGGAATCCAAGAACAAACACAGCTGTTCTGATCCCATTTGTTAGGATCTTGCTCCTCAGAAAGAGCACAATATGATTACCAAACTTAAGCAATTAAACATGTGAAAATATACCAGAAATACAAGTAACTAGAATTCACCAATAACACAGAATATGAGAGACAATATACACTCTTATATATTAATACTTGTACAGAAAAGAATACAATAAAGAACTGCCACACTCTTCCACCTTACAGAGGCTTCCCACACCTCAAGTGTACAATAATTCTTCTTCAAGACACTCTCCTATCAAAAAACGGTCCCAACAACCAACTCACACACATAATTGGTGTTCACCTCTCCAACCAGTCAGTAATAACCCTGCTAGTACACCAAACACTCTATAGTACTTCAAGTTGATCTCCCATGAACCTGCAACCTGCAATTCAACAGACCATACTCATAATGGAAGGATCTTCCTTGCCTTCCTTTCTAGCTCATAATGGAACTAAGAGGAACACACACTTTGTTCTCTTCACTAGCACACAATACAATACATGCCAATGGGTCTATAAATAGATCCCAGACTTAAACAATAACTTAGACTCCTATTTTACTAATAATAGACACACAGCTCAAGAATCGAAATAGCCTTTAACATGCAAACAATTCATTCACTAAACTAACTATTCGTGCAACGAACAGTTCTGGAACACACACGCGACCGACGCCAGTCCCTGCTTGCCTGGTGCTGCTGACATCGACCGACTTCCTGTTGTCACCGATTGCCTTTTGCACTAATCATGACTGACGTCGGTCATGCTGCCGACGCCGGTGCTTCTAGGTCTTCAGCAACCTCCTTTTCTATGTCTGCAACAAGTTGAAGCTTTTAGCTCCACAACCTAACAATCTCCCACTTGGAGATAAATAGCTTCAACTGTACCTGTACCTGTACACCGTCTAGTTTGTTCCCTTAGCTCTGTATCCCTCTTCAAGATCACCCCTGAAGACTACCCACCACAAAACCTATAGTGCAAAACCTGTCATCCAAATTACTTGCCACATCCATATCTACAAACCCATGTAGAAAATAACTTGAACCTGCATAGCATGTGCACCTGCTGGTGGTCCCTCTAAGAATCCATTGAACTGCCCTCCAATGCTTCTTTCTCAGATTGGCTCCAACTTTCTGACAACTCCCACTGCTTGGGAAAACTCAGGCTAGTACATACCATGCACTTAACCTCATTATGTGAATCAAGACACCTTTTCTATGAACTGTCCAACCATCGGCGTGCTAACCGGTCTCACACAATCATCCTGAAACAAAGTCAACATGTGACCTTCCATGTCCCTAGAACACACTCATGCCAAAGAATCTTGCTGCTCCCAGATTCTCCATGACACACCCCTAAACTAGCTTTACCTTTAGTTCAACAATACCTGTATATGTAACCCTGCAACAAGCACATTATACAGTAATAGGATAATGTAGCTAATATTATCCAACCTGGTAAAGGGAAACACAATGATCAAACCTTCATTGCCTTGCAGCTTACTCAAGACCATATACCCTGATCTTCCGTCTCACGTATCCATTCCCGCTCTTCTTCATCTTGAACATCCATTCGTCTCTCAGTGCTTACTTCCAGCTAGCAACTCTACCAACAAATCCCTGTTTGGTTCTTCTCCAAGGAATCACATCCTCATCCATGCCAAGCTCCCAATGTTTCCTAGATCTACCTATTCTGCTTCTTCAATAACTTCCTGGTTCTTTGCCATCAGTGAGCAACAAGTAGTGTAAAGAAGGGAAATGACAAATTTGAGGCTTACCTACCCTTCAAGTCCTTCATATGGGCACTTGAGACTCCTTGACAGCTGGCTGTCCACCCAAAATCTGTCTCAGTGACCGATGCCGGTCACATTCCAGTCTGCTCCCGACCGATGTCGGCTCCCTGCGACTGCCTCATCACCGACGTCGGTTCTTCCCTGATCGATGCCAGTGTTTATCTGTCCTGAGTCACCGATGTCGGGCTGCACATAGCTGATGTCAGTCCCTGTCTGGACGTTGACGCCAGTTTTCCTGCCGACATCGGTCTCTGTGTTTTGCTCCTGAGAACCGACTTCTACCTGCAGACTCCTTTTGGATCAAACCCTTGTCCAAGTTACCCTTGCTCTACTCAAAATTCTTTTGCCCCTCGTGCTAAACTCTGTCTGTCACATTTTCCTTGAAAACCAAGGCTTTCTTGCTCTTGTCACGAACATCAGATTCCTCAAGAAATATTACCTTCTTCTTCTGCATACAGAAATCTTGATCTATACCCTTTGACTCAAGAACATGCATCTCCTTCTTACTCATGTGACCAAGCCTACAAAGCCACGTCTTTGCAATAGAAGAAGAATCAATAATATAAGCAAGTAGATAAAGAGTACCTGCTTTCTTACCACCCGCTAATTCAAGTGCATCCACTGTGAGAGTTCTTGTGCATCTCTCATCACCCAACTTTCCTGAAGCAATTAGCCACATCTCCAAGACTGGGACCTGCATGACCTCCTTTAACACCCATGTGTTACCTGTCTGCAATTTCAACTTCACTTTCCCTTTGCCAACCATCTGACAAGGCTTTCCATCCCCTAAAAAAATTTCTCCAAAGTCTCCCTGGACATACTCATGAAAAAATACCCTATTTGGGAATGCATGAAAAGAGGCACCATAATCTAAAACCCTAGATTCTACTTTATCTAAAGAACATACCAGAGCATCCTATGCAACGAACTCTGTAACACCTGCTTCTTCTTCATGTCCTTCATGCTGATCTGCTACCAACCAACAATCTTCTTTTCTCTCCTCTTTCTTTCCATATCTCCAGCAGGTTATTCTGTTATACCTGAACTTGGACCTCCTGCTATTAAACTTCTCCATTCGTAGCTTACTGTCTTCTACCATTACTTTACTCCCACTCAAACAAAAATTGCTGTAACCTGTAATCAACACACACTACCCAGATCTAATCTAACCTGTTAGTATCCTAACCAAAAGCTCTGATACCACTTGTTGGTATCAAGCTCTGTACTTACAACTAAGGCTCTGATACCACTTGTTAGGTACCTCTAAAACAACAAACATGCTCTGGTACCAATTGAAGGGGAATCCAAGAACAAACACAACTATTTTGATCATGATCGACGTCGGTCATGCTGTCGACGCTGGTGCTTCTGGGTCTTCAGCAACCTCCTTTTCTATGTCTGCAACAAGTTGAAGCTTTTAGCTCCACAACCTTAATCACATCAAGGCTTATCCAATAAAATTTATCAATCATTGGAAATTATACTGCACAATGAGCAAAATATTACCATTTCATCTAGATTCAATTATGTTATATTCTGCTAGTCATAGGCCAAGTCTAAATATATTTTATTTTAGGTCAAGGGCATCCGTTGTCAAACATTTCAATCAATATTTTAGATACATTAATATAGTTACACAATCATGATTCACACATCGACTTGAGGCCCATTTAAGACACTTAGATTACATGGGATTTTCTAAGGATAACTCAACTATTCCCCTTACCCATTTCCCCCATTTTGCATTTGATCTCTATTATGTTTGTTTTGTAGGAATAAAGGTTTGTGTTTTGCATGTATTTCATATGGCATATCGACACACATAATTAAACAAT
Source organism: Torreya grandis (assembly GCA_037957365.1). Lineage (NCBI taxonomy): Eukaryota > Viridiplantae > Streptophyta > Pinopsida > Cupressales > Taxaceae > Torreya > Torreya grandis. Next base: position 990,850 of record JARHVA010001077.1, read on the forward strand.
CAAACCTCATAGATAGTTACATAAATATATATGAAAAATGAAGCACACAATCAATCAGGATGTGGTCATAGTTAACCAAGAAGGCCGATGCATGTCCCTTTCTTATTTTTTTAGATGTGTCCAACCACATATTTATTTCTCACATTTGGTCATGACACACTACATAGGTCCTTTCAGATAGTTTCTAGTCTCAGTAAACCTACCCAATCAACATAATATTTGTTTTAGGGAGGGTTGCATATCCTTATGCTTATTTACTATTTTTAGCTAATTTTTAATTGTGCAAAGTTTTGTTGCATACAATATTTTACTGTCAAATTTTTATATTTTTGCATTTCAATATTCAATAATCTAATTAAATTAGTTTGGTTCATTGAAGTAAAAAATAGGTTAAACAGATATTTAAGAGCCACAAAAAAATATTCTTTAATCTCACATGCAAGCTCACTCAATAGAAACTTGATAATAATCTCAATTTCTACCAATAAATCTTCCCTAAGAATATATATAGGGGTAACAACAAAGCCTAACCCTTTATTTAAAGTCTTAAAAGTGAGCCTATCAAGGGTAATATTAGAAAGGCTAACAACTAATTTATGTTCACATTCCTAAATTATATTATGAGATATTTAGACTACTTTATGGAATTAAACAAGGAAATTTATTTAGACATGTTCATAAATGTCTAAGACATATTTTAGACACACCTACATATGAAAAAATTGTTAGTGTATGCATTGTAGTATGATATATATAAATTATTTTGTGAAATTTGACAAGGAAATTCATCTGTAAGTTTTCTTAAGAGTCAAAGGCAAATTTCAAACACAACTACTTATGAAAAATTTGTTAGTTCATCCATTGTACTATTCCTTTCATAGTTCATTTCGATTATGAGTGTGCCCTACTCTCCATTTTTTGATAAAAATTTGGTAAGGTCATTTTTTGTCAATCTATATATTTTATTGGTATTATTGCCATTGATTTAAAGTTTAAAATCTACGGAGGGTGTGATGGATGAAGGCGAGCAGGAGGGCACGACAGGGCAGAAAGCAGGGCGCAACTACAGGGAAGCGCTTGGACTATAGCAGGCATCCCAAGGAGCGCAAAATAGTGAGAAGGCTCCACTTTTATAAGGTTTAGGTTCTTTTGCTGCTCTTGAGCAACCAAGTATGCGCATCCCCAAAGTCAATGACTGTCTGGAAAGATGCAAGGAGAGGTCCAAGCTGGCTATACCAATGGAAATGATTGTTGAAGACATTGAATACTATTCCAATCACTCCCTATACTACAAGTTTGTGGGGCTTAAGATGTCACTATTATTCCTAGAAGCATGGGCTTAGAGGACGTGGGCACCGAAAGGAGATATGGATATTACATTACTGGCCAATAGCTATTTCATGGTCACTTTTACCTATATAATAGATTGTCAATGAGTTTTTTCTGGAGGTGCTTACTTCCATAATCAAGTGGGACTATTTATCAAGCCCTGACATGCTGATTTCATACCTTCAGAGGAACTACCAAACTGTGTCCCAGTGTGGGTGCGTCTGCCCCGCTTTCCAGTGGAATGCTGCCGAGAAGACACTCTTCAATTGCTTGCATCCTTGTTGGGAAGGCCAGTAGGCTCCTTAATGTCACTCATGGGGAAAAAGGTAATGGCTTATGCCCACATTTGTGTTGAAATTGATCTTAGTAAGCCATTACCAAATGATGTTGAAATGAGTGTGGGCCCTTTTTCATGGGTACAACAGCTAGATTATGAAACCCTCCCTTTCCACTATCATCTATGTCATGCTTATGGGCATTTGAAGTGATGGTGTCCCACCTCAAAATCCACTACACCTCAGCCAACTCAATCTACTTGCACTCCTTTTGGTATTGACAAGGAAAGTGGTCTGATTCCAGGTGAGATGCCTGAAACTGATGGTTTTACGCCGGTTAAAGGCTGATATAGAAATAGAGGCCAAAAATGGTCCATGAAGGAAATAAAATTAGATGACTCGCTCAATATATTTGAAATATTAGACGACCTTAATCAGTAGGAGGTGAATCTCAGGTTGATGATTTTGGACCAAGGGATTGAGGGACCAGCTCAGGAGACTAATGCTTCAGGGGCTTTAACTGAAACATAGGATGCTGGAGATTGTCATATGGATATGGACCAACAGCTAATAATTTTAGAAGGAATGACTTCCTCAGTTGCTCCCCTTAAATAAGATGGAAATATGCCCCTTATCGGGAAAACTGGGGACCCAGGGGTAGCAAGAAACAATAAATCTTTTCCTCATCTTGGCCTTCTACAAAAAGACCTTAAGAAAGGAGGGGGAGAAAAATCTGGCAAGCCTAGCAGAAAAAAGGACCAAGAAAATATCAAGCTAATGGGAGAGACTTTAGTATAGTCGGGGTCAGTAAAGACTCTGGATGCACACTTTTTGAGCTCTTTGATTTGATTATAATATCTTGGAATGTAAGGGGTTTGAGCAACAACCCCAGACAAAATGATGTTCATAACCTGATTAAAAGTCATAAGCTGGATGTCCTTTTCTTGTAGGAGACTAAGCTTTCAGTTGAAGACATGTCCAGACTTGCGCCCAAGTTGTGGTGGCAAGGAGAATGTCAATGCATTGGTGCTACCGGATACTCAGGAGGACTAGCTTGTCTGTGGAACCCACGAAAGATTGGCCTCATAGGCTGGCTGACTTTTAAGTACTCCATGACTATGATTGATTCTAGCTTTGAGACGGGGGAAGTCATTCTCTTCTCTAATATCTATGCTCCCAATGATTGGTGGGGTAAAAACTCCTTATCGGGCCACATAAGTTTTGTCCGTAGCCTGGCCCCCTTCCACCCTTGGGTTATGGCAAGTGATTTTAACGCTATTCTTGATTTGACTGAAAAGAGTGGTTGCACATCAAGGCTAGACCCATCTGCTTTGCTAATGCGCAACTACATTGAAATTTTGAATTTAGTTGACATTAGGCCCAATAATGGACAGTTTACCTGGAACAACTGCAGGAGTGGGAAACATTGCATTGTTGAGAGACTTGACCATTTTTTGGTCTCAGTTTTTTGGTTTGGAGGTATGTGGTCTACGAGGTCTAAAATTTTGGACTAGAGAGGATCAAACCATTGGCCCATCAATCTTAACAGTGTCTCATAGTATCACCCACGCTCTCCTTTCTTCAGATTTCAACTCATGTGGCTACGGGATCAATTCTACATGAGTGTGTTGCCAATTGGTGGCATTGGGGTAGGCCTGCCCATGGTACAGTGATGTACATTTTTGCCAAAACACTGAAATATGTGAAGTACAAGCTCAAGCAGTGGAATCACCATAGTTTTTGGAACATTTTCCATGCTAAGGTTGTTGCACAAACCAAGCTTGATGCTATCACAAGAATAATAAGGGAAGAAGGACTGACTGAAGACTTACTGCAAGAAGAAACACATGCTGTGAAAGACTTGGAGGAATACGAGCTACGGGAGGAAATTTTTTGGAAGCAGAAAGCTCGGGTCAAATGGCTCCAGCAGGGGGATAGAAATACATCCTTTTTCTTCAATTCATCCAAAGCCAAGAGACATGGCAATTCTATTTCAGCCCTGGTCAATGAAAGAGGTGAGCGCCTTAACTCCTTTCCAACAATTTCAGAGGAGGTAGTGCAGTACTTATCTACTCTTTTCAGGGAAGATGCTAACGGGGAATCACTGAAAGAAGCTCAGGTTCTCTTCTACATTCCATCGTTGGTGACGTGTGAAATGAATGAAAATTTAATGAAACTAATCACACTTGGAGAGCTTGAGGAAACCGTCATTCAGATGAAGAAAGGGAAAGCGACTAGACCTGATGGCTTCCCAGTTGAATTCTACCAAGAATTTTGGGATATCATCAAACTTGACCTTTTAGTTGTCCAAGAATCTCAGTGGAATAAACAAATTCTTAAGGCTACAAATGCGACCTATCTTGCTCTCATACCCAAATGCGAAGGTGCTAATAGGCTAAGTCAATTCTGCCCTATATCCCTTTGCAATGTTGTTTACAAAATTATAACTAAAATCATTGCAAATAGGTTAAAAAGAGGGCTGAGTGCTGTGATCTCATAAGAGCAGAGTGGTTTTGTGGAAGGCATGCAAATCCTGGATGGTATTGTTATTGCTGTTGAGTCCATTCACTCCATGGCTAGCTCAAAAGATAAGGCGATGTTCATTAAATTGGACATGGCCAAAGCCTTTGATAGGGTCAGATGGTCATTCCTGCAAAAGGTTCTTAGTGATTTTGGCTTTACGAATGAATGGACTCAATGGGTCATGATCTGCATTTCCTCGGCTTCTTTCTCAGTGCTTATCAATGGAGAACACACGGAGCTTTTTGGTGTTACAAGAGGACTACAACAATGTGATCCTCTGTCTCCGTACCTTTTTCTTCTCCTTGCTAAAGGTTTGGGTAGGTTGATCAATAGGAACAGAGAAGAAGGACATATCCAAGGATGGCGATGGGGAGGGGAATTGCCAGTGCAATCACACCTACAATTTGCTGATGACACTGCCCTTATGGGCATGGCCACAATGACTAAAGCTGCTAATTTACGTAGGGTGTTATATGTTTATATAATGGCCTCGAGACAAAAGGTCAATGAAGATAAGTCATCCATATTCTTCTTCAATACTCTGGGCCCTATTCAGCAGCAGATCGCGAGGACTTTGCATTTTTAGATTGGGACTCCCCCCTTGATTTACTTGGGTATCCCTATCTCAGCTGGCCGTACATCCAAAGAATCTTGGCAGACTATTTTGGAGAAATTTTGGGTGAAAGTGAATCATTGGACACACAGGTGGTTATCCTTTGCAGGCTGGGTTCAACTTATCCAATCTATGGTGCAGGCTTTACCCATTTACAGGTGTATGCTCCAGGTTGCCCCGATGGGATTCGTTAAGGAGTTTGATTCGATTACCAGACAATTATTATGGGTTGGTAGTCTAAACTCCATTAAATGGAGCATTATTAGATGGGAGATTATCTGCAACCCCAAATAATATGGCGAGCTCGGTCTGAGGCAGACAAACTTAAATGGTATTGCTTTAGCAGCCAAACTTTATTGGTGATGGTGCACCAAACAAGACAAAGCTTGGGCTAGAATTCTCTCACAGAAGTACTACTCTGGAACCATTCAGAGAGACATCCATCATTATCTGCTTATTGGGAAAGGTTTGACAATATGGGGTACTCTCAAAAAAGGGGTTGCTCTCGTCAAGAACGGCTTATTTTGGATTTGTAAACAGGGATCCAAGGCTCTCTTTTGGTCTGACTCTTGGGATGGTTATCCTCCCATCATTTCTCAATTTCCAAATTTGTTGAACCTTTGTTAGAGATTCCTTGATGCTGGCTGGTCTCGGGTGAGTGACTTCAATGTTTACATTACACACGGATAGGTGGAGGTAGCTCGCTGGAAAGCTCCCAAAACTTGGCCTGTTAATGGGATGCAAGAAGAGATTGTGGAGCTGTTGAGCATCCTTTCCAGGTGTTGTTGTAGTCCTCTTTAGGTGGAGGATGAGTTAGCTTGGTCTCCCAATCCCAAGGGAGCTTACACAGTTTCATCTGGATATCAGGATTTACTTCTTCAGAGATTGGGCAGGGGGGAAGTGCATTGCTGGAGACAGGTCTGGAATAATTTCACATGGCCTAAATGCAACTATTTTGCTTGGATGCTAGCTTGGAACAGGTTCTTGACCTGGGACAATCTCTGGAAGTGAGGTTTCCAAGGCCCTGTTGTATGTCTTATGTGCAGAGCAGCTGAGGAGGATTCAACACACCTTTTTTTGCATTTCCCCTTTACCTTGCATCTCTGGCATTATTGGTGGGATGTTTGGCAGTGCCCATGTTTTCATGCTTAATCTATGGTTGATTTTTGGAATGGAATGGGGGATCCCCCCTCAAGGATGCCCTTCCGGCAGGACATATGGCTGGGTAGCCCCATTTTTTTGTTCTGGCAGATCTGGCTTGAGAGAAATAGATGAATTTTTTAGGGGGTGAGGGTCATGGTGCAGCAAGTATGGCAAAAAGTGGTGGGGATGATCTAGGAAACCATCCAAGCAAAGTGCGCTATCTGCCTTCCTTTGACCAAACAGGACGCTCAGGTGGTGGCGTGACTTGGATTTCAGTAGTTAACTAGTAAGTCTGCATGTGTCAGGAGGAGCAAGCAGGTCAAGGAGCAGATTCTCAAGACTGGTCAGTGGCAACGCCCCCCTAGTGGGATTCTCAAGATCAATACGGATGGTTCTTCTAGAGGTAATCGGGGACTCGCAAGTATTGGAGGGATAGGAAGGGATTCCAAAGGTATGGTGATTTTTCTTTTTATGATTCCTGAGGGGCTGCAAACCATTAACATGATGGAAGGTCAAGCGATTCTTTATGCCCTTGAAAAGGCCCAGGTGTTACCAATTAGAAGTGTAGTATTCTCAACTTGGTACTTACAACCCTTATTTGGTACTCAATAATGTCCTCTTAGAGAGTAACATAGTAGTTTGAAATGTTGTCCTAGGGATGATGAATCACATGGTCTAATATAGGAATTCAATTTGGAAAAACTTCTATACAAGTTTTTCTATAAAAAAATCTATTGTAACACCTCATCTAAATGTGGTTGATCATACAATTTTAGACTAGTCAATATAAACAAATTATGCATGACCAAATGGCCCAAAATATTAAAACAAAATCCATTAGAAACTCTTACACACACACACACACACACACACACACATAGAGAGAGGAGGGGGGGGGGATGATGTGGAGATCAATCCTGCTATTTACAAATAGATTGTATGTTTGGAAAACATGCAAAACCATTTGTATCAAAACTTTATTTTTATTCTTAGCCTAAATGTTGAGGATGAAAATTACTATAAATCCATAATTAAAGACAAACATCTCACACAATTATATCTAGAAATGGAAGTGTCCAATTAATTATGATTCCTAATCCAAAATAATAATGAAAATCAATCCATAATAATGACCATGTCCAAAGGTGTTACAAGAACAAAATTCAAAATTGGGAGAACCAATGGTTTTATTGCATGAAAGTAAGAAAATCATCCTAAATAAAAACACACTATTGCAGAATTAAAATGATGAGTATATTGTTTCATAGGCACTCTAGTGATAAAATTAATCAAAATGCATTCAAATGATCTAAAAATCAATGACAATTGTGGTTCAAACAAAGCTTATACTATAATATTTTTAATAGCTATATATAAAATATTTTTCCTCGTGGATAACCAATATAATCTTATTTGAAGTTGATGAGACTTTTGGACTCCAAAAACACCTCCATATGAGGTAAAATGAGGTTATTTACAATAAATTCTAGCTCACACAATTTTTAAACATAAATAACATCCTTATCTAAGGAATATAATCATAAAGAATAAACCTAAAATAAAATAGACTTTTTCAATATATTTCAATGGCTATAATGTCTTCAAAACATATAACCAGAACATTGGGTTCTTACTAGGCCTTATAATTTATTATTATACCTAGAATCCAATATGTTAGACTTTAACTGATTGTAAGTGTACAAGATATTTTTTGTCCAAGATTAACAATAAAAACTAAATAATTTTATTCAATCAATGAAGAGTTAAATATAAGCATGATATCCTATAATTGTGGAACAACCTTATCAAACACAATCTATTCTAAGTGATTTGTTTCAAAAAATCATGTACAAACATGCATTATAATATCTAATACTCTAAATAATCACATATTATGTGAGTACTAACTTGATTATTTCCAACATCCCCCCCTTATTACAAACATAGGGAAAGGGAACACAAATCACAAACTGAAATAAACATGTACTTCGACACATGATTTTTTAGATAAGGAACACATCAACCAAACCACAAATGAGAACACATCAACCCATTCAAGTATGAACTAGGACCCACATATTAGTTCATACAATAAATCTCTATGGGCATACAGATTTGTTCAAGAATACACTAGATATACTCTCTGCTACTCGTGATAACCTACATTCATAAATAGGGACACACACATATATTCATGATTTACTTTCAATGAGAACACATCATCACTGACACATCAAATATTAAATCAAGGACATGCACATTTATTTACAATTTATTCTTAGTGAGAACACAACATTGTTGATCACACACAAACACAAAAAACAAAATATGATGATTTAGGACTGGGTCCTCACTATCTTTAGTAAGTGTTAATCTTTTCTTTGAGCTTGAATTTGTAGTCACTATACATGATCAGTTCCAAATGATCAGAAGTATCATACATGGTATCCCCTTCCATTAGACATCATTCTCAACATTATTTAGTTTGGCATCATTTTTTCAATCATCTATGGTTGGAGTACATCATCATTGCAACTAATGATTAATAACTCTTCAATTATGTAGTCGTTTAGGCTTATTTTGTTTTGAAATTAATGCAATATGTAACCCTTGAGTTTGTGGAAAAAATGAGTTTGGTAATGAGCCTCCTTCCTCTATTTACTCTAACTTCCTGCAACCTTAACTCAAGTGGTTAGATCAGACTACATGTCACATTTGATAGTGAAATTCTCCCCACCCGTGCCCCCCCCACCCCCAAGAAAATGGATATACACATTCTCTAAGACATCAGGTTCACCCATAATGTGTCATTTATAATAAGGGAAACTTTGTGCTTTTATAAGGACACAAAAAATTTATTCAAATCTTTAGACTATCTAAATGATTTTATTAAACACACTACTAACCCAAACTTTTAAAAACATAAATTAGAACAATATACTACTTTAGAAAATTGTATAAAATAATAAAGCAATGATGTATCCCTAAGTTTCTTTGACAGACAAATGATTTGCACTTGAAAGGAGAAGCTTGGATCTCTACAATGGAGAGATGAAGAGTCAACCTCCATTAATGGTGCTTCAAGCTCTCTCTAAGCAGATTGCCTTGGTTAACTTTGCTTCCTTTATGCTTCTTGTTCTTCTCTCCTTGGTGCCTATGGTGGTATTTTAAATTAATCACCTCTTAAGCATGATTTAATTTAAATTTATGTTTTTATATTTCTTTGTCTTGGGTCTTGATTTTAATTTAAGTCTGCTTGGTGATTGTTGATGTGCTATCCGTACCTGCATGTGTATCCCTTGCCTGAACCCCCATCCCCCTAGCCTTTGGTTTTTTTAAAGGGGCATGAATTAATTGCAGTTATATATGGAAACCTTTAGAATTGATGGCTTTGAATGTGCAGAGAATGATGATAATGGTGGCCATAATAAACTAGTTGGTTCTTCGTGGATTGATAAGGTATGCAATCATAAGAGCGGTATATATATCCCATCTCAATTAGAAGAAGGATCATATAGTCTGCTAAAAAAACTATTTGGTGAAATATTGTGATAGGAGGATGCGATGAAGCATTTAGAAGGAGCATAATTAATGGCACGTTGCGAGGAGCATGGCGAGCAAGAGCACAAATAAGGTAAATCAACAAGTGCCCTAGCCCTGTTAAGACCCTGACTATTATGTTGAATGTTTCCATAAGAAATAATCTTCAACAAGAATAAATTAAGTTAAAAAATGTTGGGATTTTTTTTGTCTATTTAAACAAGAATTCTCTCCCCTCTAGGATTTTTTTGACAATTGGCTCAAATCTATTAACAAACCCTTGTGGAATGTTGGCCAATCTATATTTAAGGCACTCTCTGGAGCCTAGATATGGATTGTAATGACCTCATTTTTAAAACTGATCCCAGATGGGTAGACATTGAAGGAGTGCCTATACAATTGTGTAATTTTCTACCACAAGCATTGAAAATCCTTGGGGAAGTCTTGAGAATTGAGGATACTAGGAGGTCTCTAGCCCTTAAAAATGCTAGGGTTTTAATCTCCTTAGAACCCCTAGATTTATTTTAGGGTTCCCTTAATTTTAATATTAAAGGGATTTCCCATACCTATGCTCTTAGAGGGTTGGGTAGATTTAATACATGTTTCATTTGTAAAAAAGATGGGCACCTCAGGAAAAACTGCCCAATGTCGATAAATACAGAAAATCTGCATAACAAATAAAAACTACAGGATGCCCAAAAAAATGATTTAGTGTCGGATGATTTGCATGTCTTTGAAAACCTTGTGTACAATAATGAACCACTAAAAGATAGTGCCCCCCTAAGGAGGATATAGGGGAAGATGACTCTGAGGCTGCAAATGAGTTGGGTCATGTTGAGTCTCTCCTTGCTCCTTAGTTACCTAACTCCCTGCCTACTTTTGTAGGTAGCTTGACTTCTTTGCTAGATGTGATCAATTATTTTTTAGATAGCTTGGATGATGCCTTTCTTGAATAAAGAACCCTATCGGACTCTCCCTCTGAGGAATATGTGGTTTTGGTAGCTGAAACCCTAGCTATTCAAAATTCTAACCCTGACAACCTACCTTCAGCCAATCTCAGTAAATTTGAAAGTGGAGTTTTCCCTATGGCTATTTATCTAAAGAAAAGACCTCATAAGTTTGGTTCTAAGATGAATATATCAATAAGTGTTCCCTTGTTCCTTAATGAAATAAATGTTTCTAATAACTAGATGTCTAAAGAAGGTGGAAAAAGACTAAAAATAAAGTTAGGATCCACCCTAATGGATCACTCTCTGGTCAAAGAGAAGAAAAAAGCAAAATAACCCCCCTGATGGCCATGACCCGTCTTTCAAAAAAAATGGTAAGGAAAAAAAAGTTCTAGACTACTTCAAAATAGTGTACAATAGTGGGGGTAAGCCCCATGGTCAATCTAATTAACCCCCCTCTGCCCCCCCTGATTTATACGGATTGTAAGTTAGAATGTTAAGGGCTTAGAATCCCATGATAGAAAACACATTGTGAGATATTTCAAGCATTCAAGAGAAATGTTAGACTTTATATGTTTTCAAGAAGTTAAGGCTATGGGGTCCCATTTGCCTTAGTCGTTAATTTCATTCGGCCAAATGCATCTCAATTCTCCACCAATCATCAAAGAGGAAAAGGAGGGGCTTATATCTTGGTCAACCCTGACATGAAGGAATGTATTATTAACCATGGTGTCTCCCCATGCAATAGAGTTATTTGGGTCATGTTAGAAAGACAAAATCAGTGCTTTGGACTATGTAATATCTCTGCTCCAAAATATTATAGAGATCGATCTGATATATGGAATTGGCTAGCCACTAATCTAGAAAAGTTCCCTGGATCTTTGTAGGATATTTTAACATGATGGAAGTAAAAGAGGATAAAATTGGAGGTGACCATCAGGCCTAAAAAGGTAATGAACTTTTCTTCTAGTTTAAATTCAAGATAATGCATAAAATTTTAGACCCGCTTCAAAAAGGTAAAAATCAAAGTAAAGGAATCTGGTTCACCTAGTGCAACAATCATAGTAATAATAGAAGATAATACTCTAGACTTGATAGGTTCTACTTGAATAGGGACTCACTTACTTTGACTCCTAATAGGGATGGTAATGTGGTGACTCTCTTACCCTATATAATTTTGGATCACCACCCCATTGAAGTGGCATTCTCGTTGAACCTTGAGGATAATAAAGATGCCTCATCTTTCAAAGGACTCAATAAATTTAATGTTTCCCACTTGTCTGATGAAGTTTGTATGGATGGTCTTTAGTCTTCCTATAATATTGGGGAATTTTCCTATAGTTCAAACTCTAGAATTGATTAGTATAATTCTTGCATAGAAGTCTCCAAAAATTTCACTAGAACCTATGGACAAACAAAGGCTATAATACATAGAAAATTTTCTAGGGTTACTCAAAAAAACTAATACATGTTGAATGCTCTCTTCAAAATGACCTGTCAAATTGTAAACTTATTGATGAGCTTCATCTCTTAAAACATTAAGTCAGGCAAGCCCAAAATTACCTTGCCATGGGGTGCAGATTTGCTCAAGACTTACCTGGCTGAAACTTGGTGATAGAGGCTCTATGTTTTTATTTAGATTATTGAAAGTTAATCACAAAAGAATCAAAATAAATGGTATTGAGTTTGATGGCCAAGTTATGTAGGATTCTTCTAGTATAAAAAAATCCTTGTATGAGTTCTAATCTAGTCTATTCCTTTCTGATGGCTCTATTGATCTAATTGAGAAAAATAGGGTGATCTGTGATGCTTACATTCCAAAAAAGGTGTCACGAGTGCAAGCGAGCTCCCTTAATGAAAATATTCAATTTGATGAAATAAAAACTACCATTGACTTGCTTAAACATGATAAATCACTTAGAATGGATGGTTTCTCTACTGAATTTTACAAAGCCAATAAGGAGTAGTTGGCTAATGATTGCCTAGTGGTCTTTAAAGAAGTGATAGATGTTGGTACCCTTAGCCCAGACATTAATAAAGGAGTCATTAAACTCATCCCTAAGGATGGTAACCTCTTTTTGGTAAAAAATTGGAGACCAATCACCCTATTTAATGTATCTTACAAGATTTTGGCAAAGATTTTAGCAAAGAGACTCTCTCTCTGCTACCCTCTATTGTTTCAAAGATTCAAACTAGCTTTATTGAATGTAGATACATCTTGGATAACTTGATCATGAGCTTGGAAGGGATCTAGTAGGCCCAGGACTCTAATCAGGATACAAGCATGATTCTTCTTGATTGTGAGAAGGCATACAACAAAATTGAATGGCCCTTCATCGAGAGAGTTCTAAGAGCCTTTTGTTTCCAGGATAAGTTTTGTATAATGATTAATGTCCTCTTCAAAGATGCTTCAACTATAATTGAAGTAAACAAGGAATTGCTTAGATCCCTAGATCTTCAATGCTCCATTAGACAAGGATGTCTTCTTGCCCCTTCACTTTTTGTGTTAGCTACCAAAGCCTTGCATTATCTTCTTAGATTATTTGATATTGGACCATCAATCAGAGGAATATATATGCCTAATGATGATGTCCTTATTGATCTCTTATTTGCTGATGACACTACCATATTCACCAAATTAGAGCAAAATAAATTGACACATGTTACTGCAAGATTGGATATATACTGCTCTACCTCTAGGTCCAAGGTGGCCATGCATAAATCATATATTTTGGGATGGAAGGATCACCCTCCTAATTGGGTGTCAAAATTTGGGTGGAGATGGAAATCACTAGATGAAATGGTAATATATATAGGTATTCCTTTCATGCTTACCCTTTTTTTCAAACTCATGTGGGAATGGATATTTGACAAAATAAGAAAATTGTAAAATGGCAGGGACACCTACTTTCCTTACCTAGACAGATTCAAGTCTATCAAAAGGTTCTCTCCTCTTATATTGTTTACTATGCCTCTTGTTTGCTCTTTTGAAAGTCTTAGATTAATATGCTCCATATAATAATAAGAGGCTTCCTGTGGTCTAATGGGAAAGGAGGGAAGACAAGACATGTAGTCTCTTCATAATTCTGCTCAAAACTAAAAAATATTGGGGGCCTGGGTCTAAAAGATCTTAGGATATAGGGTATAACCCTGGCTATGAAATGGGTTATAAGATAATTCAAAGGGGATAAGCCCTAGAAAATATTGGCCAGGAATAATGTCTTAAAGGGTTTTCCTAAAGGAAAACAATTTTGGAAAGGATTGAACATTGCATATCTACTTATTGGTACCTTTTCTATCAAAGTGGATAGTTCACCTATCTTTACATCCATTTGGTCAACTTGGGATGTTGTTAATCCTTTCATCATAGCTAATCGTATTTTCAATTAGTTTGGGACATGTTGTCAGGGTTACAAATATATATGGTGGAACTTGTCTATCAATAAACGATGACTTGCTCTCACCAAGGGCCATTCTGCCTTTGAATGGTTCACTAAAAGATTGAGGGATTTCAAGGATATCTATTCACATTCTGATTGGGCATCCTATTCATAAATTAGGGCCATATTTCAAATTCTTACCACCTAACACAAAACCTTCACTCTTCTTCAAAAAGCATTGCAAGGGAAGAATAATGTTGTTTTCATGGATGAGGAGGGTGAGTTCTAGGATAGTGTGAAGTGGATAAATGACCCTACTCTATTTGAGTTTTTCACTCAAATTTTATATAACAAGATATCCTTTTCAAAAGTCCCCTACCTCACCCTTAACTAGGTTTGGTCTATCTATGATCCTCTGAGTGCTTAGTCTTTCAAATTTGATGTTATTTGGGCCTCTTGCCTTAAACCCAAAAAATCTTGTTTTTAATGGTTGTTAATGTATAATATGTTGGCTATTGAATCTATTTTGAGTAAAAGTTGATATTCCCAAACTTTTTGTTCTTTTTGCATTGAGATTTAAACTATTGAACATGTTTTCTTCTTGTGTCCTTATGCGTCTAACCTGTGTAAAAATTGTCTTATGTGTTGGAATGTGGTATTTTACTGTGACGTTGGTTGGTTAAATATTACATTTGGTTATACTTGTGCTAAAGTTAAATTTCATCCTTTCTTTCATAAATTTTGGCTTATTTTTCAATTGAGATTTTATGGTTTTTATGAAAGCAAAGGAACTTAGAGGTACTCCAACACAAGGCTAGGGTGATTATTGACTTCTCAGTTGAAGTCATCCTTCATCTTGTTTCTTTGTAGATTTTCCTTCAACTAAAAGTGCCACAAGATCAGATGGAGCAGTTCATAAGAATTTGAATGCTCAAAATCACTTATGAATAATTGATTGACTCTAGAAGATACCCCAAACTAAGCCCACACCTAGACTATGTGGTCTACCATCAGTCGACTGCTGAAATAAAAATAACTTAGCATGAGTGAGACTATATAAAGGACTCATATTTTGACCAAATAGATAACCCTGTGTAGGAATGGGTGAACTCTTTAGACTCATATAAAAATGGGGTAAATAGTTGGATTTTTGGAAATGAAGAGATTGTAAGGGATGTGCATAAATATGGAATGGGTAGTTGCATTATTAAAGAAGTTGAGGAATCTTTCACCCCTCTTGACTTGAATATTAACCTTTTTTCCTTTGAAAAGAATGATATGATAACCTCCTAAGATCTACCCCCATCATACAGGATGAAGATAAATAGAAGGATGTCTGAAAGCTAATTGATTACAATGTGAACATTTTCATTGAGAAATTAGAACATCTCATAGAAAGGGGAGGTTCGATAGATGTGGATGATGTCATGGACTATGTTAGAATGAATAACATGAAAATTTTGTTGAACAGAGTTGACAGATTTTCCCCAAAGTTGGTTGTAGGATAGATCTAGAAGGGAGTTGAAGGGAATAAGGACTCTGTTGAGGGACCTATTAGCATGGACTCAGATGAAGACCATTAAATGGACTGCACCGCTATTTGGAGGGTGCCAGGTGCTTAAATACTGATGTGCCACCTTCTAGGTGGTGATTCTAGGATGATTATATGTTATGTATTTTCTTGTTACTATTTTCTAGGCTGCTTACATGGGGCCATTTTTTATATTGTAATGCCAGTTAATATGTTATGATATGATGGGGGGATTCCCCCATAACTAGCTACTTTATTTTGAGATAACTACTCTTCCAAGATTTGTACATAGGTTTCTTAGTTATTATTTTAGACACCTCTCCTAATTATAATAAAATTACATGTTTGGAGTCTGTAATGAATTTTCCCAAGCTAACAAATTTCTTCGATCAATCACACCAAATATAGCTCAAGGAAGACATGTTCATGTTAGGTTGTGGAGCTAAAAGCTTCACTGATGTAGACATGGAGGAGGTTGCAGGAGTGTTGTAGAGTGTCACGGAGACTGGCGTTGGTCTGGCCAACCGACGTCAGTAGGATAAGACGGGAATGCAACCGACGTCGGTCATGGATCGGCCGGCGTCGGCGACCCCTAGGCGGACAGGGACCGACGTCGGTCGCCTGTGTGGTTCGACTGCGAGCTTATTACGGGCAGTTAGCTAACGAACCAAGTGTTTGCATGATTAGATCTATTTTTAGACTGAGAGCTGTGGATCTAATTATTGTAATTAGATGTCTAATTATTGTTTGGATGAGATCTATATAATAGACTCATGGTTGTATTGGAAAGGTGTTCTAGTTTGAGTTGAGCAAAGTTAGCTCCTTCTGTGTGTGAGATGAGCAAGGGTGTTCCTCCTAGTTCCACAGCAGTACCTAGGTGGGTGCTGGTTTTGGAGAGTCAGCAGGATTCTTCAGGTGTGTAGGATCTTGGTCACAGGTGCATGGCCTATATAGGAGATCTACATGGTAAGTAAGATCGTTGATCTGCAGGTGTATGTGTGTGCAAGGTCAAGGTTCACAGGTGTGCAGAACCAGGTTGATTTGCAGGTGTGCAAGATCAGATAGGACAGCAACACAATAGGGAGCAGAATCAGGGAGGATCTACTTGGAGTACAGGTGTGTACTTGGATAGAGCAAAGAGGAAGGCAAGGGAGTTCCTTCCATAAGTATGGTCTGTTGAGGTGCAGGTTATTGCAGGTTCATGGGAGATCTACTTGAAGTACTTTGAGTACTTGTGGAGTGCGTGGAGCACTTGTGGTGTGCGTGGAGCACAGGAGGTGAACACCAACTCTGTGTTTGAGTTGTGTGTTGGGACCTGAGAGAGAGAGCTTTGAGGAGAGAATTAATGTTCACTTGAGGTGTGGCAAGCCTCTGAAGAGGTGGTGGAGAAGAAGTGGGATCTTCTTTATTGTATTCTTTTATGTATAAGTATTAATACAAGTTGTGTATTGTCTCTCATATCATGTGTTATTCTGAATTCTAGTTACTTGTTGATTCTGGTTATTTCTGCATATTAAGTTGCTTGGTTTGGTAATCAACTGTATGCTTTCGGTGTTTCGTATCCTATCAAGTGGTATCAGAGCTAAGGTTGCAGGGAGCAGGTTTTGTGTTTGGTTATAGGTCACTCTTAGGGGTTTCTGATCGAGTGGGAGTAGAGTAATGGCAGATGAAAGTAAGCTAAGAATGGAGGAGTTGAAAAGCACAGATGGTTACTTACGGTCCTATGGAAAGAAAGAGTAGGTAAAAGATTATTATTGGTTGGTAGCAGATCAGCATGAAGGAACTAAAGAAGCAGATGTAGCAGGTGTTGTTGCACAGGATGCTCTGGGAGGTTTCTTGGATAAATTTGAATCTTGGATAAAAGATTCGGTTGCCTCTTTCCATGCAGCCCCAGGTAGAGGAGCTGGTAAGCCTTGCCAAAGAATTGGCAAAGGGGAAGTGAAGCTAAAATTGCAGGCGGCCAACACACAGGTGTTGATGAAGGTCATGCAGGTCCCAGGTTTTGAGATATGGCTAATTTCTTCAGAAAGATTGGGTGATGAGAGATGCACAAGAACTCTCACAGCGGATGCACTTGAATTGGCTGGTGGTAAGAAAATAGGTACTCTTTATCTACTTGTTTATATTACTGATTCTTCTTCTGTTGTAGAGACGTGGCTTCGTAGGCTTGGTCACATGAGTAGGAAGGAGATGCATGTTCTTAAGTGGAAGATAGATATATTTGACAGGCTTAAGAACTAGAAAGCCTTGGTGTACTTGGAGGAGATGGCAGACAGAGACCAGTGGATGTGGTTGGATACTTTTGAGCAGGGCAGTTTGGACATGGGTTTTGATTCAAAAGAGCTCGTGGGTAAAAAGTCATCACTCACAGGCGAACACAGGTACCGACGTCAGTCAGGAGGAATCGGTGTCGAATAGACAGGTGCCGATGTCGGTCATGTGCAGATCGAAGCCAACGATTTTGGGCAGGGTAAGACCTACGTCGATCAGGAGGACCGACGTCGGTAGTAGGTAAGACCGATGTCGGTCAAGAGGACCGACGTCGACAGAAGGGACACCGATGTCTGCAGGGTCGGTAGTTAGGGACAGACGCATGGGAATCGACGTCGGTCGGATGCAGACTGTGGAGTGACCGAGGTCGGTCACTATAACAGATTTTGGGTGGACAGCACGCTGTCAAGGAGTCTCAAACACCCATACGGAGGACTGAAGATGTAAGTAGGCCCTCAAATTCGTTGTTCCTCTTCTTTAGACATGTTGCTGATTGTAGAGCAGGAAGGATCTAGGAAACAGGTGTGAGCTTGGCATGGATGAGGATGTGATTCCTTGGAGGAGAACCAAACCAGTGTTTTTGGTAGGGTTGCCAGCGGGAAGAAAGCACAGAGACGAATGGATACCTTAGTTGAAGAATAGAGTGAACAGACACGTGAGACGGAAGACCAGGTATATGGTCTTGAGGAGCTGCAGGACAATGGTACAGGTTTTGACAGGTGGAGGATGAAGCATGGCTTCAGTCAATGTCAGGGTAACTACTATGGTTTGCCTTACTAGGTGGATGATGAGTCATGACATCATTCTGTTGATGTATGTGGATGGTATATTTGCTAGCAGGGTTTGTACATACAGGGTTTTGCTGAGCTAAGGGTAAGATTAGTTCAGTGGCATGTCATGAGGAGTTTGGAGCAGCGAAATTCTTTGGCAATGGAGACATGGAGATCACAGGTTGATTTTGTCTCGAGTGGGAGCTGATGTGAATCAGGTGTTGGCGAGGTTCAAGATGCAGAGCCGGAGCACACTAAGGGCTGGACAGGTACAGTGTCTGAAATCACATGAGGTCTGGTATAGACCTGAGTATTCCCATGCAGTGGGAGCTGTCAGAGAGTTAGGAGCCAATTCGGGGAAGTGGATTCTTAGGTATTTGAGAGGGACCAGCAACAGGGATTCATGCTATGTAGGGTCAGGACTTCACTACATGGGTTTGTAGGTTCGGATGTGGCAGGTACTCGAATGATAGGAGGTACACCACGGGATGTGTGGTGGGTTGTCTTCAGGATTGATCTTGAAGAGGGATACAAACCAGGAAATAGATTAAACAGAGTACAGGTATAGGTACAGGTATAGTGCAGCTATTTATCTCCAAGTGGGAGATTGTTAGGTTGTGGAGCTAAAAGCTTCACTGATGCAGACATGGAGGAGGTTGTAGGAGTGTTACAGAGTGTCACGGAGACTGGCATTGGTCTGGCCAACCGATGTCGGCAGGATAAGACAGGAATGCAACCGATGTCGGTCATGGATCGGTCGGCGTCGGCGACCCCCAGGCGGACAGGGACCGACGTCGGTCGCTTGTGTGGTTCGACTGTGAGCTTATTACGGGCAGTTAGCTAACGAACCAAGTGTTTGCATGATTAGATCTATTTTTAGACTGAGAGCTGCAGATCTAATTATTGTAATTAGATGTCTAATTATTGTTTGGATGAGATCTATATAATAGACTCATGGTTGTATTGGAAAGGTGTTCTAGTTTGAGTTGAGCAAAGTTAGCTCCTTCTGTGTGTGAGGTGAGCAAGGGTGTTCCTCCTAGTTCCACAGCAGTACCTAGGTGGGTGCTAGTTTTGGAGAGTCAGCAGGATTCTTCAGGTGTGTAGGATCTTGGTCACAGGTGCATGGCCTATATAGGAGATCTACATGGTAAGTAAGATCGTTGATCTGCAGGTGTATGTGTGTGCAAGGTCAAGGTTCACAGGTGTGCAGAACCAGGTTGATTTGCAGGTGTGCAAGATCAGATAGGACAGCAACACAATAGGGAGCATAATCAGGCAGGATCTACTTGGAGTACAGGTGTGTACTCGGATAGAGCAAAGAGGAAGGCAAGGGAGTTCCTTCCATAAGTATGGTCTGTTGAGGTGCAGGTTATTGCAAGTTCATGGGAGATCTACTTGAAGTACTTTGAGTACTTGTGGAGTGCGTGGAGCACTTGTGGTGTGCGTGGAGCACAGGAGGTGAACACCAACTCTGTGTTTGAGTTGTGTGTTGGGACCTGAGAGAGAGAGCTTTGAGGAGAGAATTACTCTTCACTTGAGGTGTGGTAAGCCTCTGAAGAGGTGGTGGAGAAGAAGTGGCATCTTCTTTATTGTATTCATTTATGTATAAGTATTAATACAAGTTGTGTATTGTCTCTCATATCATGTGTTATTCTGAATTCTAGTTACTTGTTGATTCTGGTTATTTCCACATATTAAGTTGCTTGGTTTGGTAATCAACTGTATGCTTCCGGTGTTTCGTATCCTATCAGTTCACAGTTTGGTAGCTTGCACATGCTTAGATTGGAATGAAAAATAATGTGTTGCTTACATTAAAGTATACAAAACGTACTTAGATGTGGGTAGTGGGGCAGTCTAGAGATACACATCAATATAATTATGCATAAATGGAGCCTCAAATCAATGCTCACAACTCACGAGCTTAAAATACACTAATAATGCTCAGTATATTTTACCATATCTGATGGTAGGAAACACATGGCAAGGAAAATGACATTTATTGATAGTACACATACATAATGATGTAGTTCAGATTCTTATTGAAGCCCTGGATGACATAAGCATGTGTTTAATTTATATAAGCATAATAATATGTAGATGCATATCATGGAGATGTGAGTTGTGCAATCACATTCAAACTCATACTCAAATGACCATCATCATACATAGACTAAAACATAAATGGTTTGACATATATGCACATTCATATGTCTTCAACCAAACCCCTTAACAAATACAAATCTACTTTAAAAACTCCAAAAACACATTAAACTATGCAAATTACTCATACTTAAAAATAAATAAACTACATTAATGGATGACTCATAAATCATGTGTTTTACCCTGATTTGGATTAATGGGTGAGATTAATCTAATTAAGATACAAATTTGAATTATAATTTAGATCAATACCTATGGCATTCAATCATACCTCTAAATGTAAAACACTAAGATTGATACTTCTGATTTGATAAGGGCATGCAGTAAATATATAAAGTACTAAATAAATCATGATATTTAGATTTTTTGGTTGGTTATCAAACTATGATTGTATTCTATATGTTAAAATTAAGGATAAGTTTTCATGTGGTTCATTTGGTTCTAAAAATAATATATTATCTATGCTGGGTCAATTGCACAAGATCAGGTTTATATTTTTGGTCAATACTAACCTATTTATTAGTATTGACCTGTGTAGAAGTAGGGCATGATGACTATATGTCACCTACCAATGTCTTTTCTTACTATGTTTTTGAGAGCTTGAACCTAGATGATCAACACATATCTATAAATCAACCTCCTTTGCTTTAAAACCCTAGATGTGCTTGTGAGGGATATAAACCTATAAAATTAGGGAAGTGTATTGTGGTGATTTGACCCCAATCATCCTCACCTAATGATTGAATGTTGCCTACGTATCCAATATTCTTAAGAAGGAAATCAAGCCACATGTTGCTCTCCCACCTAGTGTGATTGTGTAACTATGCTACTTTATTACGTGTGTGAAACTAATGATTTGACCTTGACACTTGAAAATGATTACTTTGAATTAGCTTTTGAGTGCTTCAGACTTGTCTTATAATTGCTCCTAGTGATAGGTTTTCAAATTTGGAAGAATAGGGCAAATTTTATTAGTGTGTAATAGTATATATATGTATAACATATAAGTACCTAAGTCCCTTTTGAATGAGACCTTTATTTTAATATAAGTGGATCTAATTAAATAATTCCTTGTACCACTAACACATTAGGATTATGGCTCCACATAAGGATGGGTTTGATTTTAGAAAATATCCATTGTTGGGAGCAGGTTGATTCCAACCAGTATAGGTTCTTATGGATTGTGATAATGACCATAACTAGTAAAACTAATCTGTGTACAAATGGATTTAATTGAGAGTCTAGAGATGTTTATGTAGGATTTTAATTTTTTTTGAAAGAAACATTGAAGTTGTTGTAGGTATGTAACAATTGAACAAAAGGGTTGACTTATATTATGTCATGTAAGTGTGAGAGAATGGTAAATTAGGACCATGTTTGTATGTTGAATTCATGCATGGTAAATATGTGTCAAACTTACCATTGTTGAGTACTAAATACCAAATTTTAGTATCTAATAGTTCCCTTATTTTATTATAGTAATGGAATTGTTATAGTAAAAGGATAAGATGTACCTGAGTGTGTATAACACACTTTGAATTTTTGGAGATGGATCCATTTGTAGAAATTTTCTCCATGCAAACCTATAATGATAATAAATTAGTCAATGGAATCTAAAATTGAAAATTGAAAATTTAAAGAGAAAGGGTTAGAGTACACCTACGTGTTTGTGGAAACTATGTTTCCCTTGTAATTTTTTGGAGATGATGCTTCTTGATTGAAGCATTGGAGAGTTGAGGTAATTATGTCCCAAACTATTTAACTATGCATGATCCTAAGTTGGGAAGGTAACATAACCCAAACCTCATGAATGTGGGGAAAACTATATAATGTACTAACCCAAATAACGATGTAGGAAACATAGATAACTATGCAACTAGGTTTACTCAAAGAAATCACTATTTAAGTAAATGAGATAACCAATTAGGCAAGGTTCACTAAAAAAGGAATCAACCACTGCATATGGCTCATAAAGTCAATTTTAATGTTTCTCTTCAATTCAATAAAGTTTGATCTGTATAAAAATAAGAATGTATGATTAAAAGGGAATGAAAAATGTTAATTCCCCCATGATGTACATAGGTTTGGTTGCATAGTTTTGCTCAATGTATAATTGAATGAATGATCTAAAGAGCATGGACCATGTCCATGCTCCCATCATGACCACATATATGATAAATATGAAGTGAAATGAAAAATATTTTCCATTCAAATATAATTTTGTTGTTGTGTATATGTGCATGAACTAGTATCATAACCCTAAATCTATACCACTGATATAGAATGTTATGCATATATATGTTGAATTTGAGAACTTATATCTAAAATTCATGTGTATGTGAAAATTCTTAATTTTGTTTTTGTAAACTATTGTGCATATACCCATGCATATGCTCCCAAGTGTGTATGAATATATGCTTAAATGTATTTAAAGTGAATGCATATACATGACACATTCCCATGTACTTTGTATCAATGTGCCAATATTTATCATTTATTTGAACCAATCTAGTATTTGAACCATTTAAATCTTTGAAATCTATACTCTACTCTAATTTTATGCTCATGGAGGTTTATGTCTCTATGTTAATCCCACTATAGTGCCCCCATTTTGAGATGATGGATGTATTTTTTAAGTCATTCATCTCAAAGTAAGAGTTAATTGTATCATGTCATGTGTAAATATAACATCATGTAATATCATTTGATCATGTCAAGAATATGTCATCATAGTAATGTATTTGTAAATAAAAGCATATATGTAACATATGAAATACAAGGAATGTTGGTGTCATGTAGAGATATATGTATGAGTGGAGTATACACAAAATGTAAATGGATAAGACTGTACATTGTAATAGTTTGTGATATAAATCATGGCCCCTCAATGTTATCAATCTCAACAAGTGTAATTGTTAGTTTCACACATAGGCCAAGCACCAGATACAATGGAAATAAAATTTAACAATAATCAAGGCCAAGGACTACATGAAAGAGGACATAAAGATGTTACAAACATGGTACATCAATGATCACGTCAAGAAAGACCAAGGGCCATACACATCAGTCACATGTAAAGTAACTTATCATGTGAAAGAGTAACAACATCAAAGGAACATAGAGAGATGAACTAGTCTACACCATCTATATATATCAATGCCACATCGTTGTATAATGACATATCATGTATCATTGTATAAGAAATGAGTAACTAGTAAAGTATGTGTAAGCGATATAAGTAATTCAACATGGTATAAAGGTCATATAAATATATAACCTGTAATAGTGAAATATGTGGAATAAGAAGCCTCCAATATCTGCATGGCCACTAGGTAGAGGGAAAACCAACATTTGTATGTCCATGTGTACTTTTATTATCCTGTATTACACTTACATATCATAAAATACATGTATGTATGTAAATAATATGGCATTTACCAAACATGTGATAAATAAAATATTTAAATAATGTAAACTAACAATCATGTCATGCTTAAGTCATATTTTTTTTAATGTATTTTTTAAATATGTGGGAATTGGAAAGGAGGTCAAATGGAAATAGTTATATAATAATGGGAGGGATCCAAAAAAATATATAACATGTGTTAATGGATATAATGTAGTAGTTGTGATAACCTAGTTATGTGGAGAAAGTGAACGCAAGCAATATGCCCCCATTGTATATATGAATTGCAATAATGTAGCTCAAGATGATATGTGGAGAAAGTGAAATAAAAAAATATTCCCCCATTGTCTATGTGAATCGTAACAATGTATCTCAAGAGCATATGTGGAGAAAGTGAAAACAAGTAATAGGCCCCCATTTTATAAGTAAATCACAATAATGTAGCTCAAGAATGTATGTGAAGACAAGGATATACATTACCCTAATGGGAAATAATTAATGCAATCATGTGATATGTAAATTTAGATGTATATGATCATATAAGTTTAATGAAATCCATAAAGGATATGCACTATAATCATGGTAGGATACATGTCATGAATGTCCATATCATGATAACAATCAAGAGGTAAGGGCCAAGTGAATATAAAGTCAAGGGATATAATAATGATCAATGCAATAAAATATGAGTGCATGTATGTCAAAATATAAGAGAATAAGAATTACACAATCAATAAGTTATGTACAAGAGATTATTTTATAGCTAACCATGAGTGAACTAGGGATCGACTAAACACCAAAAACAATCATCCAAGGATGCCCATATTTATGGTCTATATCACCAAGTCTCATGCCATGTGTCTCACCTATTGAATCCTTTAGTGCATCATATTTCATAATATCATTATCTCAAAGATCATCATCTTCATCATATATGTACTAAACCTCTTCATTATTAGAATGATCAATGTGGGACATAAGGAATTCCTTATGTTTTTCTTGTTTTTCTTGTAATTGTATCCTTTGTAACCTTTATTGTTCCATTTTTTCATTTTGTAACTTGTCATGTTCCATTTGTACCTTTTGTAACCTCTCTTGTTTCTTTATTCCTTTTGTACATTTTCTTATTCCATTTGTTCATTTTTTAACCTTTCTTGCTCTAATTTTGCCTTCTAGAACTTTTCTTGTTTTGATTTTACCTTTTGTATCCTTTTTTTCTCTAATTTTTTCTTTTGTAACCTTTCATGCTCTATGTTTACCTTTTGTTATTTTTTCACTTTTTCCTTAGGAGATGTCATAGTGTGATTATGTGGTTGGATTATAAAATATGTTCTTGAATCAAGTGGTGGTTTTATTGATTTATCTAGCGTAGGCTCACCATTATCAGTGATACTTTGTATATTTTTTCAAAGCCCCACAATTGTCTATATGATGTTCATACATTCTATAATATGCACAATAGTATTTTCATTTATTTTAGGGTGTATAAGAGGTAATGTGATCAACTTGTTTTGAAGAATTTCCATTAAAATCTCAGTTGAACTCTTATTATCCCTAAATACACTTTTTGAATCATAGTTGTAGATGTATCATATTTTGGATTCCATTCTTGTGATGAATTATTTAAGGCACAAATTATCTGGATAAAGATGTAGATATATGATTGACACTGGCATGCTCTAGATTCTATGTATATGTGATCTTATTTTTAAGTGATGTGATCACTATTGGCCATTTTTGGCCCACATATAAAGCTCTTGCATGGTTTGATGAAGTAGTGGATCAAAGGCTTAGAAGTAGATCTGACATTTACAAATAAAGAGGATCCAAGCAAGGTTTTTTAAGGATCCAGTAGTGGTGTTCAAGGTTAAGCCTACAAGCTAGAAGCTAAGTATAAAATCTTTTATTCAACTAAGTCTTTACTTGGTCATTCTTTCAGGACCCTTTTTTTGGGGATAAGTGTTTCATTCTTTCGAGACATTTTTATCTAAGTGTTGAATTCTTTCAAACAAGTTGTCCAAGACAAAGTTTTTGAAGGGATATTACTTTCAGACAAAATGTCTGAAGCAAAAGACAAAGACCTTTTCTTTTAGGAAAATTGTTTGGGAAAATTTTCTCGAAGGGTAAATCTTCAATAAAGTAGTCCTTTTTAGAATTCCTGATGGAATTCCTCTACAACAAAATGTCTTATAAACTTTTTTTGAAGGGTACTTCTTTTAGGAAAATGGTCCACTTTAAGGTTTTTAAAGGGCACTTTTCTTAGTGAAAAGGGGACCTTTTTCATGTTCTGAAAGACACTTTCAAAGCAAGGGGCCAAAACACTTTTTATAAAGAGTCATTTCCATGCCATAGTGTCTTATGCAAAATTTTTGAAGGGTATCTCTTGATGAAGTGGACATTTCCAAAAGTCCTGAAGACCTTTTCTTTCAAAGAAGTGGCCGAAGGAAATAAATTCAAAGGGTAATTCTCAAAAAGCCCAAAATAAAGGCCCACAAGAAAGTGTCTGAAAGAAACATGATGTTTGTGCCAGTTTCAAAAATCAAGCTCATAAAATAGACATTAGAATTCAAAATCCATCAAAGGGGTCTCTAACCAAATGCATAGACAACACATGGTAACATTTTGGGAACTAGATTTGATGGTGCATAATCAATCTTACATTTAAGATCAACAGTGATTGGAGGTCAAATGGGGTCAACTAATTTCAAGGGAAAAAGTGTGCATGACAAGTGTCAAAGACACATTCAACTGATATGAGATTGAAAACTCATGGGTATCCATGCATAAGCAGATCGACAGACATGCAAAAAGCTAAGGGGGGTATCAATTTTAGTAGAAAATATATAAGTTCAAAATAATGGTAAGGAGCACACCAGGTTTATAAATGAAGAGATCAAATCATGTTCACGTGGTGAGAACATGAATCTACCCATGACATGGCTCTCTCAACTCCAAAAAGGGAGACTTGAATGCGTGAAGGGATCAAGGAGATTTATGGTGATCTTAGATGGTTCATCTCATGGCTAGGTAGTTACATGCTCTAAAGGCAAAAAGAGTTCAAGGACATAGTGGTGGTTGTAGCCATTTATGACTTTTCTCTCCATTTTCTCATGCAATCCCCTTCTTATCTCATCCCTTTCTACTATATATAGAGGGTTTTGAGCCTAAAAAGAGATCCCTCAACTAGTGATAGAGTTACTCTGTCAAAATTGCCTTGTAACACTCTCTTGAAGCAATGAGATGAATTTTTTGATTCTGGTTTGAAGTCAAGTATACATTATTGGAGTTTAACTTGTAGATGTATGTGCCTTTTCATCATATTTAGATTCTCTATGTATATTGCTTTAATTCTTTTGGTTCCTTGCAGGTTGTGTGAAGTGTTAGATATTGATTCCTTTTTTAGAGTGTCATAAGTTATAGTGTCTCATATAGACCTATCTCTTTCTATCCTTCAAATTGTAGGGTTTCTTTCACCCTCCACACTAAATATTTATGCTTGTGGCCTTGAGATAGGATCAAATTAGTATGTGTCTTAGTTAAATTCATTAGTAGTAATTAAGGTTTCTAGGCTGAAAATGGATCATTTCATCTTTGGTGGATGACCATCCTTAGCTTAGGTTTTCCTTTCATGTTACCTTTCTCTCCCTTTTCCTTGGTCAACATTAGGTTTTAGTGAGTGGGAACAAGCTAAAGTGAAGCATATAAGGAGCTAGCCTGATTAAAAATCTTAGAAATTCAACCTCACTACAGGATACCCGCAACCTAAGGTTGTTCTAATATTGTAGCTGGAAGTGGGAGACCTTGAAAAATTCTCCCACAAGGATGAAATTCTATGCTACAACAGTTTCTAACACACTCGATGGGACCAATTTTGAGGAAGATTGGTCAATTTTGATGTTGGTTTGATTAATTTATAGAGGTTATAGCTTTCATATTTCAATATCTGGTGACTCTGAAGAACACTCAAGAATCTGGTGATAGAATAATAACTATTTTTCATGCCAAAGGTGACTACAAGATCAACTTCAGGAGGTATTATTTTTGAATTTGTTGAATTACCTTTAAACTTAGCAAGAAGGTTAAGGTTCACCCACACTCACCCATATGTAGGAAACCATTTTCCTAAACTAGTTGTAAGGTATACCTACGCAAGAAGACCTTTGTTAGATGCTTTCATTATCATGATTCCCCAAAGAGATTTTGTAGGCTTCAATGGCTAAAGTCCTTTGAATCTACTATAATACAATTGTATGCAAGTAACATCTCTCAAAAGCATTACATATTTTACAGGAGACCAAGCCACAACCCCTATTGAACACATTAATAACATAGCCAATTTTTGCATTATCCATAATGTCATTACAGAAAATATAGCTATTAGACTGTTAGTTATATCCCTTAAGGGAAAAGCTTTAGATTAGTATAGAGGCTTAGCTCATAATTCTATTCAATCATGAAATTATCTAGGAGAGGCCTTGTGGTAAATATTTGCAGACAAGAGTCACCATTTGTCACTAGCAGAGTAGCGTACCAAAATCAAGAGAGCCCCCTATGAAGTCATGCAATACTTTAACACAAGATTTCAAAAAGCTTGGGATAGAATTCTAGCCTCTATGAGACCGTCCCTTAACTTTGTGTTCCTATACTACTTAAAGGCTCTAAATAGTGATACAACTATAATGGTCCAATCCATGGGAGGGGACGTGTTTCCATATGCTTATGAGGTGGCTATTAAAGTATAAAATTGCCTAGTTCAGGCTGGCAAACTTGCTCCTAGACAACCAATGCCTCTTTTCCCTGAGATCAACCCACCCCCTGTGATTATTCCCCCACTTGATGTTATTATTCCAACTCCAATAATTGATGCTATACCTGAGAAATAAAAGGCCTCTACTAGTAGATCAAGTGATTCTTAAGAGCAGAAAAAGTACCTATAACTTAAGAGCATGCTCTAATCCTTGATAAATGATGTGGTAAATGTGAAAAGGTAGCAATCTCAATTCAATAAACCTTATCAAGCTCCATATCAGCTTCAACAACAGTCTTATCAATCAAATATGCCACCCTACAAAGGAAATTTCTAAGGACAAGGTCAAGTCCAGGGGTAGCCTAACTATGCTAGACAAAATAACTATAATCAAAATGTTGCAGGCTCTTCCAAATCCTTGGTTCATGTTCAAAACAACATGGCTCAAGAAGTTGAAGGGACCATGCCTTGGAACAAGTCTTTTGGGTAATTCATTATCCCAACTAATGGTTCTAATCAGGTATTCAATGACCAATGGTAGTAAGTTGTTGCTTATGGATATAATCAAGCTCTTATGGCTCAAAACATAGAGATCCCCATGATGACAAAACTAGGATAGTCTCCACAAGACTAAGGATCTGATCAGGTACTAAATTAGTCAGATGCTACAATGGTCATTAGTGACCAAAAAGAGTGCTATGCACTCAATCAGTAGGCTAGTTCTAGCCAAGCATACATTTCAGTTACAGTTAATACAAGTTTCAAAAGAAGGAATATGTATGGTAATCAAAAGGCATTCAAAGAACCTCCTATTATTACTCCATTACTATCAAGGCCAAGTGAACCTACTATGACTCCAAAAGCCCTGGCACCTCCTAAAAATCAAAATCAAGGGACCCTTTTTGATCCACAAAACTCACAAATTCAACAAAACATTGTAGTACTTCCAAATCTCAGGCGAAGGTTGGTGGTCCACCAATCAACATTGTTGAACAAATGAAAAAGTCCAATGTGAGTGTGTCAATGTGGGACATGATTTCCATGCTCGATCAGGTGGATATCCTTCAAGAAGGTTTGTCTAAGATAGGTGTTAAAACAACTATAGGTAGACAATCAAACAAAGAAACACAGGTCCTCACCAATGCAACCCAAGGTCCTATGGGAGACAAATCAAGTAAGATAGTCAAGCCTCCTCCATTATACATTTCATTAATCATTGGTGATTCCTTGGTGCATAATTACTTGGTATATAGTGGAGCTAACACTTCAATAATGCCAAAATCTATAGCTGATCAGTTGAACCTCAAATATGAGCCACATACTAAGGGAGTTCTGTAACTTGATGATTCTTCCACAAAGCTATCTGGGATCATCAAGAAATTGAGTTTGACCCTGCATGCTTGTCTTAATGTTTTAGTGGTTCAAGATGTGTTGATCCTTTATGTAACTCCATGCTTTATATTATGCCTCTCTAGTGAATTCAAAACCAAAATTGGGGGTTATCTAGCAGCAAATTGGTCCTACATGGCATTCATAAAAAGGTATGGGATTAAGGTATCAATGAAGGTTGAGCCTATGGCATAATTCCACATTAAACCCCATTAACTAGATAACATAAACCTCAATTATAATATCCTTGATGAGGATAAATTTACAATTGGTTAGGAATTGAATACTTATCCTAAGGAGATTTTAGACTTATTCTTGGGTGAGCTATGGTGAGATAATCAATTTCTCAAACCTCTGAAAGGTGTTGAGGAAAGAGATATGGGTGTCTATTTGCTACATGAAGAAAATCAATGCATGCCTTCCCTCATTAGACCTAAAGAAGACCTCAATGGTATGTGGAAGTAGTTCTTTGATGGTTTAAGGAGCAAAAATGGAGTAGGTGCAGGGGTGATGATGGTTTCCCCTTCAGATGATAAGTATTTCTCTTCTTATAGGTTCCATTTTAGTTGCTCCTCTAATGTAGCAAAACATGAAGGCATAATACATGGCCTCCAATGGGCTACTAAGAGGGGGATCAAGTAGTTGCAAGCATATGGAGATAGTGAGATTATAGTGAACCAAGTCAAGGGCATGACCATTACAAAAATAGAGTGCGGGACCTAATTGAAGATTTCAAAGCCTTTAACATTTAAGCTATGCCAAAGAACCAGAATTAGCATGCTGATAGGTTGGTAGCTATGGGAGCCCAGTTTGATATCCCAAATGAGTTGAAGAATCCTAAGGTTTAGCCACATGTCAAGGTGGTGGTGAGGCCATCATTACTAGATAAGAATCCCACTGACAGGTCTTCAAAAATGATAAATAAATTACTTGTTTCTTATATCAGGAAGCAGATTTTTCCTCAATGAACCAAGGTAAAATTCAACATCAATATGAGGATCAAATTTTTCAACTAAAGTCTAAAAAACTTTGTAATGGGCTGGTCACCCTTGAAGGTCTTTTCCATGAGGGAGATGATATGAGGAAAGACAAGGTAGTAATGTTAACTGATGAATAAAATTATGAGAGAGTCCTCATATTCAAGGACAAACTTATCAAGCTTGGGAAGGTAAGTAGCAAGGTTAAAATGCATGCTTTCATTAAACTTTGTAAGGATTTTTTAGACATCTTTGCTTGGGAGTATAATGATCTAAGAGGTTTTGATCCAAAGTTAGCCTAACATACTATAGAACTAGAGTCCAATGCTAAGCCTATGAGGTAGAAGCAAAGGATCGTCAATCCAAAAATTGAAGAGATGATTAGGAAAGAATTGACTAAATTGATTAAATCTAGTATCATTTTTCCCATCAAACACTCCCCATGGGTAGCCTACCTGGTACCTGTGAGGAAGAAGAATGGTGAGATCTGATTGTGTGTTGACTTCAAATATTTTAATAGGGTCTCTTTGAAATATCACAACCCCTTACCATCTATGGAGTAACTCCTTCAAATGGTTTCCAATTTAGAACTCTTCTCTCTTATGGATGGGTACTCAGGATACAACTAGGTGCTAGTAAGGGAAGAAGATAAATACAAGACTGCCTTCACCACTAAATGGGGCACGTATGCATACAAAAATATATCTTTTAGATTATCAAATTCTGGGGATACTTTCCAAAGAGCCATGGACATGGATTTACAAGGCTACTAAATCAAATGGTTTTGGTCTACTTGGATGACATCATAGTTTTCTCCAAGGATGCCAATGAACACACGAACCACTTGAGGTTGATCTTTGAGACATGCAGAGAGTATGGGATCTTTTTGAATCCCAATAAGTGTGTGTTTACCATGCACGAGGGTAAGTTGTTGGGTCAGATTATCTCAAAATAGGGATTAGAGATTGATCCTAATAGAATAAGTGACATCTTGGCCTTATCCTTGCCTAAGCATAAGAAGGGGCTCCAAAGTTTCCTTGGGAAGATAAACATTGTGAGAAGGTTTATACCTGATTTTTAAACTTGGTCAAACCCATCACTGCCATGCTGAAGAAGAACCAAGTGTTCACTTGGTCAAATGAAGGTAAATCAATATTTAAGGCTATCAAACAAGCCATTACCCAAGTACCCACACTCATGAATCCTAATTTCTCAAGGGATTTCATATTGTATGCCTTCGCTAATATTGACATTATATCAGCTATGCTGATGTAAAAGAATGGTGAAGGACTTGAGCATCCAATAGCATTTTTCAGTTAGGGGTTTGAGGGGTATGAGGTGAGGTATACTTTTTAAGAAAAACAAGTCCTTACAGTGGTAAAAAGCTTTAAAAAGTTTAGGCCAATGCTCTCTAATATAAAATTCTATCTTATGGTGTCTCATCCTAGAGTAAGAGATTTCCTTCTTAATAAAGACTCGAATGAAAAGAGGGCTGGCTGGATTACCAAGGTCATGGATTATGACATGAAGATCAAAGTGACTAAGATAGTGAGAGGTGAAGTCTTATGCAAGCATATGGTTGGTGACCTTCATAAAGACAAAAAGGTTATCTCGGTAACATAAGATAACTCATAGACGAATGCAAATCCACCTCACACTAGTTAGCTCCAGGATATGGCACATTTTTTGCTAACAAGAGAATTCCCACAAGGTATGGATAGGGCTAAGAGGAGGTATTTTAGACTTCAATCCATACCTAATACATTAGTTGAAGGGGTTTTATTCAGAAAGGACCTCAATAGAGTGCTCCTTAGGTGTATAGATAATGACCAGGTGACCAAGCTTTTGGAGTAATTCCATGATGGACCTATAGGAGGTTATTTTGCATCTAGAACCACAATAGAAAAGATAATAAGGGCTGGTTATTACTGGCCCAACATTTTCAAAGATGCGTATGCATGGGTAAAAAGGTGTCGAAAGTGTGCTTTATTTATGGGTAAACAAAGATTATCAACCCTTCCTCTCAACCTAATTCAGGTAGAGCAACCCTTCATACAATGGGGGCTAGATTTCATAGGAATGATCAACCCTCCATCAAGTGCAGGACATAGATGGGTGCTTACTACAATCGACTACTTTACTAGGTGGGTGGAAGCCATTGCGTTGAAAGAAGCTAATGAAGGTATAGTCCTAAAATTCTATGATAACATTGTGACCAGGTTTGGTGTTCCATCCACTATCATTTCTGATAATGCATTAGCATTCCTCAGTCTAAAAATATGTTAATGGGCTCTCAAGATGGAAATCTATGTTAACACTTCTTCCAACTATTATCCTTAAGGAAATGGACTGGCTGAGTCCACAAATATTTTTTTTCTAAAAATCATAAGGAGAATTATGGAAGAAAATCAAAGGATATGGCACACTAGACTAAAGATAGCATTGTGGTCTGATAAGGTGACTCTTAAAACTGCTATTGGTAATTATCCATATGTCTTAGTATATGGAAGGGAAGTCAAGTTTCCATTTCCCTTGAGCTACTTGCATTAGAACTAGCCCATCAGCTAAAGTTAATGGAAGATGATCCCATGCATGTGAGACTAACATAACTCATGGATCTTGAAGAAATAAAAGACCTTGTAATGAAAACACTAGAGTCACATCAAGCTCAAGTCAAAAAAGTCTTTGATAAGAGAGCCATATCAAGGGACTTCAAAGAAGGAGATCTAGTCCTCAAGTGGGATTCAAATAAGGCTAAGCTAGACAATCGTACCAAATTTGACAGCTTGTGTAGTGGTCCTTATTTGATCCACAGATGCAAACAACATAATGATTTTTAGCTGGCCTAATTGGATGGAGAGATACTACCCATCTTAGTCAATGTGATTCATCTAAATCCTTGCTATTAGAAGAGTTTGCAACCATTATAGATATTTTACATTTTGTATAGCTTTTCATGTTTTCCTCTAAGTGCCTTATGCACATTATTTTTAGTTGTGTGTTTCCCTTCCCTAAGTGCCTTGAGCACAATGTTTTTTTAATTCTGGTTGTCCTTATTGCTTCAAAAGGAGGTTTCAATTCAGTGAAAAAGTGACTTGATTCCATGCCCAATGGATGGATTTGATGAGGCAACATGGTCTAGGTTATCTTGCATCAACAGGGATGCAACCCTTGTGAGCTGCCAAAGATGTTGGCCATTTTTGGCCCACATATAAAGCTCTTGCATGGTTTGATGAAGTAGTGGATCAAAGGCTTAGAAGTGGATCTAACATTTACAACTAGAGAGGTTCCAAGCAAGGTTTTCTAAGGAACCAACATCAATGTTCAAGGGTAAGCCTGCAAGCCAGAAGCTAAGTGCAAAATATTTTATTCAACTAAGTCTTTACTTGTTCATTCTTTTGGGACCATTTTTTTTTGGGCTAAGTATTTCATTATTTTAGGACCTTTTTGGCTAATTGTTGAATTCTTTTGAATAATTTGTTTGAGATAAATTTTTTGAAGGGATGTTTCTTTTGGATAAAATGTCCGAAGCAAAAGACAAAGACCTTTGCTTTTGAGAAAATTATCTGGGACAATTTTTCAGAAGGGTAACTCTTTAATAAAATGGTCCTTTTCAAAATTCCCAAAGGAATTCTTCTACAACACAATGTCTTAAACACTTTTCCTGAAGGGTACTTCTCTCAGGAAAATGGTCGACTTTAAGGTTTCTAAAGGGCATTTTTCTCAACGAATAGAGGACCTTTTTCAAGTTACAAAGGGAACTTTCAAAGCAAGGGGCCAAAACACTTTTTACGAAGAGTCATTTCCATGCCAAAATGTCTTATGCAACATTTTCAAAGGGTATCTCTTGAGGAAGTGGACCTTTCCAAAAGTCCCTAAGACCTTTTCTTTCGAAGAAGGGGTTGAAGCAAATAAGTTTGAAGGGTCATTCTCAAAAAGCCTGAAAGAAAAAGGGCCATAGGAAAGTGTCCAAAGGAAATATGACGTTCATGCTAGTGTCAAAAATCAAGCTCATACAATAGTTGTTGGCATTAAAAATCCATCAAAGGGGTCTCTATCCAAATGTAGAGATGACACATGCTAGCATTTCAGGAGCTAGATCTAACATCACATAATCAATCTTACATTGAAGATCAATGACGAGTGGAGGTTAAAGGGGGTTAACAAATCCCAAGGGTGAAAGTGTGCATGAAAAGTGTCAAAGACACATTCAACTGGTAGGATATTGATGACTTGTAGGCATCCTTGCACAAGTAGATCGATGGACATGCAAAATGCCAATGGGGTATTAATTTTAATAGAAAATATATAAGTCCAAAATAATAGTAAGGAGGATGCCAAGTTTTAAATGTAAGAGATCAAATCATGTACACTTAGCAGGAAAATGTAGCTACCTATGGCATGGCTCTCTCAACTCCAAAAAGGGAGACTTGAATACGTGAAGCGCTTGAGGAGATTTATAGTGATCTTGGATGGTTCATTTCATGGTTGGGCAGTTGCATGCTCTAAAGACAAAAATAGTTCAAGGACATAGTGGTGGTTGCATCCATTTATGACCTCTCTCTCCATTTTCTCATGAAAGCCCCATCTTTTCTTATCCCTTTTTGCTATATATATGATTTTAAGCCTAAAAAGAGATCCCTCAACTAGTGATAGAGTTACTCTGTCAAAATTGCCTTGTAACACTCTCTTGAAGCAATGAGATGAATTTTATCATTTTGGTTTGAAGTCAAGTATACATTATTAGAGTTTAACTTGTAGATGTATGTCCCTTTTCATCATCTATATATTCTTTACATATCTTTCTTTAATTCTTTTGGTTCCTTGCAAGTTGTGTGAAGTGCTAGACATCGGTTCCTTTCTTGAAGTGTCACAAGTTATAGTGTCTCATAAAGACCTATCTCTTTTTATCCTTTAAATTGTAGGGTTTCCTTCAACTTCCACACTAAATATTTATGCTTGTGGCCTTGAGATAGGATCAGTTTGGTCAGTGTCTTGGTTAAATTCATTAGTAGTCATTAAGGCTTCCACATTGAACATGGATCATTTCATCTTTGGTGTATCACCATCCTTAGCTTAGGTTTCCCTTTCATGTTATCTTTCTCTCTCTTTTCCTTGGTCAACAAGAGGTTTTAGTGTTTGGAAACAAGCTGAAGTGAAACATCTGAGGAGATAGCCTCTTTAAAAAGCCTAGAGGTTCAACCTCACTACAGGATACCCATAGCCTAAGGTTGTTCCAATATTGTATCAGGAAGTGGGAGACCCTAAAAAATTCTCCCACAAGGATGCAATTCTACACTACAACAATCAATTAAACTAATATTGATTTTTCTTTTGCAACTCTCCATGAATGTTCTCATAGTGGCTATTTGATCTTGAAGGGCTTCACAAGCACGAGCCTTAGGTAATTTTTATTGTATATGCATACAAATACCATTCAGTGGATGGGGATGAGAAGTAACATTCAGATGACCTTTATTTTATACCATCAGATGGGTGATCTTAAATATTGGTATAAAGAGAAGATGGACATCCTTATAGGGAAAGTGGCTATCATTTCCTTGAGGAAAGGTGGAAGTAAAAATAGAATAATCCATATGAGAAATAAATAATCAAGTATTCTAATAAATTTTTGAGGAATTTTTAAAATACAAAAGAGGTTTTTAATATTATTTCGTAGATAGATAAAACCCAAAAATTAATTTGATAACAGGTACATCATTCATCCTCTAGGTTAAATTTATTAAGAATAGTAAATTACAAATTCTAAAAAAATCCATATAGTATTTGAGAAAAAAAATAAAATTCATGCACTCAATATGAATATAAAAAACCTTGAAGCATTTAGAAAGTTTAGTCATTTTGATCCAAATATTAGTCAATCAAAGAATGACCCTAATAGAGAAATCCCCAATAGGAGAGTGAGTGGGAAAACCCTTGGGCAAAATATAAAATTTCCTAATTTGCATAGAGGAGAGGGAAAAATTAGAAATCATCTCTAAAAAATAAAATACAAGGCTAAAATATGAAACCCTAAAAGGATAAAACCCTAATGGAAATCTAAGGTTTTACATTATTTGATGTGTAAGGATTAACTAATATGTTTTACCCTAATTTAGATTAATGGGTGAAATTAATCTAATTAAGATATACATTTGAGATACAATTTGGATCAACAGATATGGAAATAAAGCATACATCTTAATGTAAAATACTGAGATTGATTCTTCTGATTCAACAAAGGCATATGATAAATATAAAAAGTAATAAAGAGATCATGATACTTAGATTTTCTAGTAGACTATTTGACTATGACTATATTTAAGAAGTAGAAATTAGGAATAAGCATGCCTATGATTTGTTTAGTTTTGGGATTACAATAGATTAAGCTGACCCCAATCACCCTTGCCTAATTATTAATTGTTGCCTATGTATTTAATATTCTAAAAAGGGAAATCAAACCACATGTAGTTTTTCCACCTAGGCTATTGTGTAATCATACTCCTTCGCTATGTTTAATACTCTAAAAAGGGAAATCAAACCACATGTAGTTTTCCCACCTAGGCTATTGTGTAATCATACTCCTTCGCTATGTGTATGCAGCTAATGATATGACCTTATTACTTGGAAATGTTGTATTTGACTTGTATTTTGAGTGCTTTAGACTTGGATTATGACTAATCCTAGTGATAGGTTTGAAAATTGGGAAGAATAGGGCATAGTTGCTTAGTTTAAAATAGTGTATTAATGTATAACAAATAAGTCACTAAGTACATTTCGAATGAGACCTTGATTTGTTTATATATGGATCCAATTGAATAATTTCCCATGCCATTGACATATTAGGATTATAGGATAACCCTAATGATGGGTTTAATTTTATAAAATACTCGTTGTTGGGAGTGGATTACATTTGACCAACACAAGTGGTTATCGACTAGTGATAAAGATCATAATTGGTGAAACTAAAGTATATATAGGTGAATTGAAATGAGATTATGGAGATATATCTGTAGAATATTTAGCATGTTTGTGTAGAGACTCCAATTTTTACACCCTACATTGAAATCTATCCCTAATTCATCTATAATATTCCTTTATCACCTTTAATCATCCCTAATCCACCCTAATCTCATCACAAACACATCCCCAGACAATCCACTTGTATCACAACATCACCCTCAATCAATAATCACACTATCCTAATCCTATCACGACCTTAACCAATCCCACTAAAATCAACTATTAGATTAATTAATTAATTAATCATTATTAGTTTGTTGATTAGTATTAATAATAAAATCCATGCACACAAAAATCAAATAATAAATTAAAAAAACTTAAATTAAATAAATTCACCAAATTTCAAATCAATTCAGTAAATCCCAAATGAAAAAGTAAATCAATCAAACCCATTCCTCATCAAATCAAACCCATACCTCTTCAAACTCCCTATTTCAATAATTCAACCCCCCTCATTTAATGATAATGTTGACTCAACCTTAACCATCCAATTCTAATCTAATCTAACCATCCATTTCCGGCATCCAGAATCTACAAATTCAGTCCTTCTCCTTCACTTTCAACAAGATTTCATAGCCTAAGGAGATCATGCTCATTGTGATTATAAGACACTAACATTATCTTATCATCCAATCAAGCAATCACCAACCATAGGTACATCATGCTAAAATTCTTGCATAGAGTCCAACTAAGCATCCATAATCAATAAAAGAGATTAAAACTATACAAAAAGGAGGTATTCATGGTAAGTGGAGGTATAATATTCTTTCTATCTCAACTAGAGGTATTTGTTCTTAATTTAGAATATGAATCTAATTTTGATTTGGGTTTCTATTACATAACTTTGAATTTTGCATGTGTACATTTTTGTCATGCATGGTGGGTCAAACACTATTTTATTTTGCATTTCTCATTTATTTTGAAGTGTTTTCTCAGTTGGTATTGATTGGAGTCCTAATATCTTAACATTTGAGTTGAATTAGTCATTTTTAGGACTCTATCTCCATTTTCTATACATCAGTGTTTGTATCATGTGTATTGGCATTTCCATCCTTAGGAATGGAATCTACATCAAATGGTTTAGCATCTATGTTTAATGTGCCAGTTTTAGCCTATTTTTATACTTTAAAGATTGTGTTTTAAACTTTGTCAATCTACATTTTGAAATTCATCATCTACATTATAAACTTTGACGTCTCCATTTTAAACTTTGACATATGTACTTTGAATATTGACATTTGTGTTCTAATTTTTTTTGTTTACGTTCCAAACTTTTCATCTAAATTTTTAACATTGATGTTTGCATTTTTAAATTTGATGTCTACATTCTAAACTTGGACATTTGATTTCTAAACTTTATCATCTACATTTTTAACTTTGATATCTGCATTCTAAACTTTGGCATTTGCATTATATATATTGATGTCTATGTTTCCCTATTTTCTAACTTACAAGTTATCTCATATGTCGGATGCCTAGACTAATCAAACTACAAACGCTTATCTTTCAGGCTCACCCAAAAAAGACTTGAAATCAAACAAACCTCACATTTAATCATTTAGTCTTAATCAAAGAACATTTATGCATCTTATTTTTTAGTTTTGTTTGTATGTGTTCAACTAATGTCTGTGTATAATCTTTCTTTGCACCACAAGGTGACCTTAAAAATCACAAATGGTCTAGGTCATTTGTATCTCCAAATTATGATCGTGTATGCTCTTTCTTCATGACTCAAGGTGGTCTTGGAAATATAAAACAATTCATGTCTTTTTATTTTTCTTTTCTAGGGTCTAGAGACTTAGATTTCATTACCAAGCATCAAACAATGTTCATGTTTCAGTAGACTCTAAATATTTAAGGAGGATTTGCCATTTTTGGATAAGCAATGACCTATTTTACCAACACCATGAAGTGAGGTGGCTTCATCCACTAATAACTAGGCCCTAAACAACACCCTTGCATCATGAAGTTACAGCTCACATACTGAAAGGTATATCGAGGACTCACCTAGTCATCCATTCAAACCTAACATAGAAGTCATATAGTTGCATGTGAATATTGGTATCAAAAACACAAAAAATCCCAATATCACCCACAATATACCCTTGATATATTATCTATGAGCCACTATCCAGTTTCAATTCACTTTACTAACTTAGGTTGTTCTTGTGTGTGTGCCATTGTATTCTCCTTTATGAATAACCCATCTAAATCCAAATTCAAAACAAACACAATCTATATTAATAGAATTCAAAACAAGGTTTCAAACCCAAATGAATCAAGACTTAAACAATCACAACTCTTTTTATCAGAATCCATCCTATTATGTTGACAACACTAGCCAATTCCAATCAAATCTCCCATCCACTAGCTATAATTGCAATCATGATATCTCCTATGTCAACTATAAAAGGGAAATAGTTATAGCATCCTCATCCAAATATCAAATCATACTTGACCAAATCCAATAGATAAGCCAATATTTGGCAACCATAGCATCCCATATATTTTCTTTGACATCAAGATCTTCATCACCTAATCAATTCCAAAATAATCAACCTCAATAAAGATCCAATACCCATCATGCCCCTGAGCCATATAAACCCTAATCTATAATGAATTTATTAAACAAATCTAACAATTCATGATCTATCCATAAACCATCCCATACCAGTCTATTTCATGAACTATGAAAACTAAACTTTCCTTAACTTTAGTGAAAATTCAATGAGCAACAAGACCAAAATTGACAATCCCAAAATCAACCATAACCCAATCAATAATTGCATGATTAAATATCACTTAATTTATCCCATACCAATCAATCCCCTGAGATAATATAATTAAACCATTGAAAATTTAAAATCAATCAAGCCCCTCAGCTGTAAAAATCCAACTATATTCTACCATCACCACTCCAAGGTACATCACTTACTCAAGAATGTAGTGCATCCATGTCTTAGAATCAACAACTCAAGATATACAAAGAACCCTTTACAGGTCCTGATTAAGCTCATCCATAAATAAATTAAGTTCAATGTGACCAAACTATTCATGTCAACTATAAAATAGCCTCCCAATCCCAAACACTAATTGGATAACAGTCTTTAAGTCAACAACCCATCTTTGATCAACCCATTATTGACCAGTTACACAATCTCTTCTTGTATATCGAGGACTCTAACACCAAGCTTAAAGTTAAGAATGTACTTATATAAAATGAAATTTAAAATTCCCTCCATATAACTACACTTCCCATTTCTCCTAAAATTAGTGGTAGGCCTACCTTGAATAAGAAGAAAGAACCAACATACTATTAGTTTAACACAACCTCATTCATCAAATTTGATGTTTTTGAAGATGAAAAAATTGAAAGATTTTATTATTATTGGTTGTACAATGATGAATTAACATATTATTTTCAAATTAATGAGTATACCATCGCAAATAAAATGTTAAAAATCATGAAATATAAATGTAATCATGAAGTCTGAGATCCCATCCATGTGTGCACAAATGAAGTATCTCATGACATTGGCTACCAATCCCCTAATGAACAATACGAGGATGTTAGGGCCAATTCTACAATTTATGGTGATGCTTCTCCCAATAGTGAAATAAGTTCCTTCCATATTCACCATAAATATCTTATTGTCACTAACCCTTTCAATGACACTGCCATCCATATCACAAACCTTGACCTCCAATATCCTGAATTCATCAACTGGTAAAAACACAATAATGTATCATCAGACCTATTTAAAAATGATGAAGTTGTCATATAATCCATGCGATCTTGAGATGGAATCCTTCTAAAGGATCTCAAATAGGAATTTAAAATCAACCTTGACGCGATAGCCTATTTTGGGGAGCGGGAAGAGTTCTTTGGTTACAACAAATAAAAAAATCAACCAAAGCAAAATAGTCTAAAATTAAAGTCCCCCTCTAAAAATATCTATGAGGTGCTATTGGACCAAAAGAATCAAAATCAAGAAAATAAAGTTGTGTCTATTGGTAAAAAACTTTATAAGATGCTAATAATTGAGGCCTATACCAAAATAGTTGCAAGACAACTCTAAATTAGTTTTTGAAGAAACTATTGATGCCAACATCAAAATAACAGACAATCCAAGATCATAAAACTTGTGATTGATTTTAATCCTAAGGAACATGAAACTCTTATCACCATCCAAGCAAATTATTTTGACATCTTCACATTGACAAAAATAGTGTGTGATATTGTTGGTCCATATCCCTCTTGGTTTCAAACCATTTAAACTTAATTTCATTATCACACCATCACTCCAAATCATTCACACAATCATATAAAATCCTTAATCATATACTCATCCCACATTATCCTCCTTTGTGGTACCCTATATCATAAGGACTATGAGAGTACCTCACTTTGATATTCAGAAGAAGTCAATCTAACAATCAATAAAGTTCATAATAAAATCAGTGGAACACACAATTTGACTATGTGAGATGGATAAGAGCTTGATGAACCCATGAACATTATACACCTGAATCACTTTCACACCTAAAGGTTCACAAGATAGTGTAATAAAATTAAAAAAAGAGAAAAAATTCATGTACAAGTGAAAACGATTCTTATGGCACATTGGGAAAGTACCATGATGAAAACTAGTTTATGACATCATGCGTAAAATTGTTGTCTATAAGTACCATAAACTTGTGGGTAGATACCCTCCACCCATCCATTGACAATCCTAGTCCATCCCCTTACCCATATTGTCATTATTTTCATTGTTTCCATGTTTGACCTTGATAATGATGTGGAGGTAATCTTGAAAACATGTCTTGGAACTATCTTGGTATGTCCAATTTTCTACAACATGAAATTATAATATCACATGGATAAGTAGGTCATAAGCCTTCTACAACATGTCCCTTGGAGATCCCATCCTGGATCTCTCCACCATTTCATCCACTATCACTTTTATCCCAAGTGTTATACTAGGTTTTCCCTTTTCCCATCACCTCATAGAAAATTCAAAAAATCCAAAAACAATAGAAAAGCCAAAAAATCCAAGACAATTGAAAACCCAAAAAATCCAAAAACAATAGAAAAGATCTAGAATATCGAAAAACATTAGAAAATCCAGAAAACTTTAAAATGTCAAAAATCTTAAAGTCCAAAACATAAAAAAATACAACAGAATAGCTAGGTCCAAAGCCATCAAAATCCCAAAGTCAATTTGTCTTGCCCTTAGTCCAGTTAAAAGCTTTGTCTACTTTAAACAATTCATTGTAGCTTTATCGGGATAAATTGTTCCCACATCAAAACCTATATATTGGGGAAAATCAAATATTTTAGCTTTATCAGGATACGTCATTCCAAATCCTATCAGTATCATCAATCACCAAATTTTAAGGATTTTAACTTGATAAAGGACCAAACATAAATTATTTTTGTGTGTTTTTTGTTATTTGCTTGCTTTTTGTTTGCGTGTTTTCTTATTTATTACATATGTGTTAGTCCTATGACATGTCACAGGGAATTCACTGTGGTTTTCCATATCATAGCACATATTTTCCTCTACTATAACAAAAATAAGGTTTCTCAAACATTTGGAGTTATGTGCAAGATTAGCAACATGGTCCATCACATTCACCCACATCCATTTATAAACATACATTTCTTCTAACTATCTATCCATACCTAACTATCCATTATAATTAACTAAGTGTGCATCCCAAATAAT
Organism: Torreya grandis; assembly: GCA_037957365.1. Taxonomy (NCBI): domain Eukaryota; kingdom Viridiplantae; phylum Streptophyta; class Pinopsida; order Cupressales; family Taxaceae; genus Torreya; species Torreya grandis. Next base: position 1,034,603 of record JARHVA010001077.1, read on the forward strand.
AAAACATGAGTGTTAATCCATCCATCACATCATCACATATATCTATAACAAACATATAAAATCCATGATATCCATAATCCACAATCCTTCATCATCACATAGTCAATCCATGTTATTGATTAACTCTTTGATTTATTCTTGCACATCCAAACAATCAATCAAATAAAGCTCTCAACCTTGCTAGGATATATTGTTCTCAATCCAACCCCCTCGTATATATCACTTATTAGGGAAAATCAAAACAAATCAAATCATGCAAGCCTTAGATCAAGTTCATTAATCTTATCCATCCATAAAATAAACAAAAGCATATATATATATATATATATATATATATATATATATATATATATATATATATATATATATCCTACTATTCAATAATCACATGCAACCCAACCCCTCTTTATTCACCCCACCCCTCCATTTTATCCCTCCTACTTTAAACTATGTTCTCATTTTGAGAGCCCATCTGTGTCCTTCATCCCCAGGTGCCCTCTAGAGGGGGCATCACCTCTAACTAAATCATCATTTAGCTTCCATCATGCCACTAGGGGAATTATAGTGCACCCATATTTCTTGTTCTACATTCTTTGAAAATTAATTACTTCTTCTAGTAATAACACCTTTAAAAGAGGGTCAAAATGTAGACACTCCACTTTCAACACTTTACTTTCAAACAACTACTTTAGACACCCCACACTAATATTCATCCCTAATTCATCTGTAATATTCCATAATCACCCTTAATCATCCTTAATCCACCCTAATCTTGCTGAAAAGACATCCCTAACAAATCCACCTACATCACATCTCAACCCCAATCAATTTATCACACCATCTTAATCCTATCAGGACCTTACCGAATCCCACTAAAATCACCTCTTGGTTTAATCAACTAATTAATCACTATTAGTTAGTTGATTAGTAATAATAATAAAATCCATGCACACAAAAATCAAATAATAAATAAAAATGAAATCAAATCACCCAATCTCAAATCAAATCACCAAATCCAAAGTCGAAAATCAAATCAATCAAGCCCTTTCCCCATCAAAGAAAACCCATAACTCTTTAACCTCCCTCCTTAAATAAGCCAACCCCCCTCATTTAATGAGAATGTTGACTCAATATTAACCTTCAAATTATAATTAAATCCAACAATCCATTTCTCTCATCTTTAATCTATAAATTCAACCTTTGACCTTAACTTTCAAAAATTTGAATAGCCTAAGGAGAATATGCCTATTGTGAGAAAAAGCCATTGACATCACCCTATCATCCAATCAAGAAATAATAAACCATAGGGACATGCTACCAAAATTATTGGGTAGATTCCAATTGAGAATCCATAACCAATCAAAGTAAGCATTTAGAAAATAAGGAGGTAGTCATGGTAAGTGGAAATATAATCTTCTTTCTATCTCAATCAAAGGCATTTGTGCTTAATTTAGGTAAGAATTGGTTTAAATGCGTGTTTCTATTCCATATCTCTAAGTTTTGAATGTTTATAGTTTGAAATAAATAATGAGGTTTTTGTATGTGTGTAAAAGTAGAAATAGAAGGGTTGACTTACAAGATAACATACAAGTGTGAGAGGATGATGAGTTAAGACCTTATTTGTGTGATCGATTCATGCATGGTAAATGCACATCAAGATTGCCATAATAAAGTATTGAAGACTAGATTTAGTATCTACAATGGAGTTATTTTAAGGGATATGTCATGCCCCATATAAATTATATTCTTGTAACATAGGTATAAAATGGTTATTACTCTGATACCGATGATATTTTTAGTCTGATATTACATAAGAAAAACTAATTAATTATTAGGCCACAAGATAAACAAAATGATATTAAAAATATTTGGTGCAAGCCAAAATTGTAGTAATGTTCTTTGAATGAAGGAAAAATTACAATATATGAATCCAATGAAATTTTAATCATTTCACATTCTCAAGAGACTCTTCACATCCTATGAGAGTCTCTCCAACTTATTAAAAAAGATAAAATTTAATCTATGGCACCTAGGATTAATATCAAATATTATATAATATCATTACATTCCCCCATTAATCTATAGGGGTCATTGTGACACCAAGAATTCGTATGATTTTTTCAATTTTATCTCATCCAAGATTTTCTGAGGATGTTTCTTGGTTAATTTGTTATAGGGCAATGTTACAAATTTACACTGCCATATTTCACATAGTTTTGAATCAAATAAATTTTGGTATTGATATATTTGGCTTAGTTGTGAAAGCCTAGATCTTTGGCCATTTGAATTGCATAAGTATTGTCAAAAATGAGAGGTGTTGGTGAAACACATTATTTCTAAAAATTAGAAAGAACCCTTCTGATCCAAAAAATATCTTTGGTTACCTTTGAAGCTTCCATTTATTATTCTTCTGCTAAAGAAATCATTGACCCTTATTACTTATTGGACTTCCAATTGATCACTATTGTTCCAAACTTCATTAGAAAACTTAAAGTGGATTTACCATCTTCAAAATCACCACCATAATTAGAATATAAACATCCAACTAGTTTGAAGTTTTCTACGTTAGAGTATTTGAGTCCAACATTTAGTTGTGAAAGCCTAGATCTTTGGCCATTTGAATTGCATAAGTATTGTCAAAAATGAGAGGTGTTGGTGAAACACGTTATTTCTTAAAATTAGAAAGAACCCTTCTGATCCAAAAAATATCTCTGGTTACCTTCGAAGCTTCCATTTATTATTCTTCTGCTAAAGAAATCATTGACCCTTATTACTTATTGGACTTCCAATTGATCACTATTGTTCCAAACTTCATTAGAAAACTTAAAGCGGGTTTACCATCTTCAAAATCACCACCATAATTAGAATATAAACATCCAACTAGTTTGAAGTTTTCTACCTTAGAGTATTTGAGTCCAACATTTTTTTATTCATTTGATTTATTGAAGGAATCTCTTTATTGTTACCCCATGAATTTATCTAGGGTCTTACATTAATCGAGAAAGAACACCAACAATAAAAGAAATATTTGGTCTAGTTTTTGTCACATAGAATAGACTTTCAATAAATTGCATGCAATTTGTAGCATCTACAAAATTTTGGGTATCCTCTATACTCAAATTTAGATTTTATTCCATGGGTGTAGTGAGAGGATTACAATATTCCATTCTTAACTTGTTCATAATGTCACCAATTTACTTTTTTTGAGTGATGAAGATGTAATTTGGTTTTTGATTTAATTAAATACCCAAATAGTAATGAAGATAACCCAAATTAGTCATTTCAAAGCTTTTCATCAACTCCAATTTAAATTTAGCAATGTATCTTTCATTTTTCTTTATGATGAACATATCATCAACATACACCACAACAAATATAATTATTTTATCAATTATTTTGAAAAAAATAGTTGCATCTTCAAACTCAATATGTTTAAATTTCATGTTAAATAGGCTCTCAACTAGTTTGTTGTACCAAACTCGTGGGGTTTGTTACCAAACATATAGTGATTTTTAAAGTTTCTACACTTTTGTTCTTCATCATTTACTACAAAACCTTTAGTTGTGTTATGTACATTACATCCTTGAGATCACCATTCATATATGTAATTTTGACATCCATTTGATGAACTTTACATCTGTTGTGAACTTCTAGAGCCAACATGGTTCGAATGGTAGTCCATTTTGTTGTAAGTGCAAAGGTTTCATTGTATTCAATTATTTCCTTTTAAGAAAACCCTTTTTTAATAAGCCTTAATTTATGTTTTCAAGTGAGACATTTGCCTTTTATTTATTTTGAATACACATTTGTATCCAATTGGTTTGTAGTTTATTAGAAGATCCACTGCTTTCCAAGTTCTATTTTTGACTAGTGCATCATATTCATCTTTGATAGCTTTACTTCGAACATCAATATTTTAAAGCTTGTTTGAAAGAGTTTGGTTCTAAATCGAATGCATCATTCAGTTATTCTTCTAGAGGCTCATTCAAGGTAAAATTTTATAATCTATCTTGAATTTATTCAAGGAACTCGTCTATTTTTTATTATCATGTATAGGCAGTTCGAGTGCTAGTCTTTTTTAACCTTATTAGGTTTTACATCTTTCAATGTTTGAACCATTTAGGCATCTTTTTCTATATCCCCTATCAAATAGTTGGTCCTTCAATGTCTTATTCTGAAGCCTCTTCATTATCTGACCTTTATTCTGAAGGTATATGTTCAATATCTAATAAAGTATCCATTTATCCTTCTAACTGAGTTTCATTTTCAAAGATAGGAAATAATATTGATTGACTGAGTTCTAGTTACATGTCCCCCCACCTCACTTTTTAGAATATCTAAGTTACTCTCCTTGTGGACATCAAACTTTAAAAATTTATTTAGTTAACTCAATTATCAATCAATGTTGGTTTTGTCCTTTATAGTTTCAAAAAAGACAACATCCATCACAATGAGAATTTTTTTTTTCTCTTCATCATATAGTTTGTATGCCTTGGAGGATTCATAAAATCCTAATTGAATGTATTTATGACTTTTTGTCACATTGATTTATCTTCTCTTTTGGAATAAATGTGTAACAAGTGGATTTGAAAACCCAAAAATGATGCATTGAAGGAATATGACCACACCACATTTCATACAAAGACTTCATTACAATGGCCGATGATGGTGATATATTTTGGAGATATATTGATGCTTGAGCTACCTCCACCTAGAGCTGCACATTTATCCCTTTGAAGTATGGCATTGCATGAACCATATTCATCATGGTTTTGTTCATTATTTTTGCTACTCCATTTATTTGAGGAGTGTGTGGAACCATGCGATGATGTTTGATCCCATTTTCTTTGAGTTAGGACATTGAAGTGAACTCACCCCCATTTTTTGTCCTCAATGTCATGATGCAGGTTTGAGCTTCATTTCAAATAATCATTTGAAACTTTTTGAATGTATTGATTTGATTCAGAATTTTGTTTGAGAAAATATATCCAAGTCATTATGATATAGTAATTGATGAGCATCATGAAGTGTTTGTGACCACCAACAAAAGGAATTAGAATAAAACACATCTAAGTGAAACAACTACATTTTTTTTGGATTTCCATTTTGACTTATAAAATGCTTCTCTTTTATGTTTGGCCAAAATGTAAGCTTCACACTTTTCATTTTTTTATGGTAGGGTAGGCAAACCCGCTACACCATTATTTTGCATCAAATAAATTAAAAAAATGATTTGTATGCCCAAATATAATAAGCCACAACATGTTTGGTGACATACTTTCTTCAACGAGATGAGAAAAGTTTCTTGAGATTGAAAAGTTTATTGAGATGAGAAAATGTAAGCCTCACCCCTAAAGTTTAACAATTTTCCTTATTTGAATCCAATCAATATGGCTGCATTGTCACTTTTTATTTTGATTGTTAGTTCCCCATTATCTAGCAAAATAGAGTGCCCATATTGATGGATGAGAACTAAAGAAAATAGGTTCTATTTCAACTAAGGAATGTAGCAAACATTTTAGAGTATGAAGTCTAGAATCCCTTGACACTTGAGTTGGATTGTACCCTTTCCTTCTCACTATAGAATTGATCGATCTACCAGATGTATTGGACCTAAAATTTCCTCTTTAAACTTATAAAAGAAGTCTTTTTGGAAAGTCATATGTTGAGTGGCACCATTATCAAAAACACAAGCATCAAACCAAGTTGTACTTACTAAATTTTTTTATGCCTCATCTAATTTGGAAATCACATATTCATTAGTGAATTAGGTTGAGTCTAACTCTTTTGTTTGATATTTTTCCTTTTTATATTTTTCTTGTAGTATGATTCAATTTTATCCCATGAAGTCCTACATTTGTGAGTCTCATGACTCCCTTTTATATCACACTATTTTTAGTAGAGGTGTCATATATCATTATGTTTTTTATTTTATCCATTGTGATTGTTACATTTGCCTCCTCATCCCTTATTCTTCTTTTTATTTTTTCCATTTCTTTTAATTTTGGAAGACATGACCTTATTCAAAGATGAAGCCTTGGAAGAATGAAGCTTTTGCTTAGCGTAACAAACACTTTCACATGTGAAATTAAATTTTCTCCCAAAGGCCTTTTTTCTTTCAACCATATTTCTACCCAATTGATTAAATGTTAAAATCTTTAGATGATTAATTTATTGCAAGGACCCAAAGTAGGTCGAATATGTGGGAATAAGGGTATGTATGAATGTGGTAATGCATGTGTCAAATTTGACACCAGTGGCATCCAAATCATGTTTTATTGCATAAATTTATGAGGCCAAACCCATACTTATTTTTATTCAATATTAAAAACCTTTAACTATAACCGTATGAATTCCAACTCCGAGTGAGAATCATATAAGTTTATCAAATTTCCAAGTGCTTACCATGAAGTAGTGCATCCTTGTACATGACAATAAATTTCATCATCAACTGAGGACCTTATGAAGGCTAATGCTTTCAAATTATTTTGCTTCTAATTAGTTACTTCTTTTTAATCTATTGGTTGTGTTGGTTGTTCATATCTGTCATAGATTTCAAACCATAAATCATTGAATGTTATTGTGTTCTCCACTTGACAAGACCATTGACTATAGTGATTGTTGTAGCTCCTGGATGATTTAAAACTGGTCATGTTAGAGTATGTATTACTACATATTCATAAAATAGGGGGCCTTATGATGATGTGAAAGTAATTGTAGTTGACTACATGCCTTGTGTTATCCTAGGAGCTTCCTCTATATCCTTGAATTTCTCAAATAATGCATGAGCATCTTCAAACTCTTTATTGATAATGTCAAAACTAAATATGGAAGGCTTGAATATTCTAATAGTTTCACCCATCAACCTTGTATGCTTTGATTCTAAGGCCTTACATCCTAATCTGAGGGCTTAAACCTTAGTTAATTTATACTTATCAACATTTATTAGCTACAAAAATTCTTCATTATCTTTATAGACAGTTCCCTCAACTTCCTTCTTAATGTTATCTACAATTGCCTTTAAAAGTGCTTCAAAATTAGGCATGTTTACTAATTTCCCAGTGCAGGTTATCACATTGGTGACCCTCATATCTTTTAAAATATATAAATCCATGATTTATTGACTTGTAAGTTGTCCTATCAAGTATTTCATTTGTGCATGCCAATTAAAGGCACTATCCCTTTTTAAAATCACATAATTCAAAGCCCATGCATCATCTTGGGTAGACATTAGGTTTAGGCGATTGAATGCACTATTTTTTTCACACTGAATGAGATATTTGAGTCTCTTGTTAAATTATTTTAATTGCTTCTATAATTTTATCACCTTTACCCTTTTAGGGTGGGACTCATCCCTATAAACTTGAGTTGTATTCAAAATGTTGTACAACCTTATGGTTGCACTCTGGACATTGTCCATAATTTAAATTAGAATTCTTTGTTGTGTTTGTTCTTAGATTTTATATATTATTTCATAGCCTCCATAGTTTAATCTATGAAATATCAAAAATATTGTACATATTTTATGGGGTCACTTGGATTCTTTTTGGGTTTCTCAACCAAGGGAAATAGGGGTTTCCTTTATTCTAGTAATATTTCCTCCCTTGTGCTAGTATTCATCACTTTTATTTTCCTCACCCTATAAATTATACCACTTTGCTTGTGAAAATGGGTGGAGACTATGGGTAACTCTATGAGGACCAAGTTTTTTTTGTCATCTCTCTTTTCTTGTAACTCTTTAACCCATTGGGGTACAATAAGTTCCCCTTGTTCTTCTAGTAGGCTAGGGTCTATAGAGGTAAGAGGTGGTGTAATTATTACAGGTGTATTAATCACTTTAGGTTCCATAAAAACACTTATTTAGATGGGGAATTTAAGGGGTGGATAAATAATCCTTTACCAACCTGATACTTCCCCAAGTAGGGTTCATGTAATAAGTATATTTGGCTTCATTTTCATGATGTCTTTTTCATGGAAAGCATATGTTGAATTCAATGTTTCAAAACCATGATTCATATTATTTTCATTTTCCATGAAAGGAATATATAATAATAAATTTTCTTTGCAATGATTTTCAATATCAATATGATTATTGTACTTGATGTATCTTATAACGTAGGGTTTATGTTTTACATGATTTTTTTTCTTGTATTTAAAGATAAATTCAACAAGACAACTTGGGCCAATGTTTCTAGCCATTTAACATAGTATTCTATTACAGATTTGCATATAACATCTTTTGATTCATCAGGTTCATGGACAAAAAGTGTTGAAGGATTTAAAATGAATGTGTGCTTGTTTGATGGACTTGTGTTTATGAATATGTATTTTATAGAGAAACTACTCAATGCTAATGACAAAACTATGTGAAAAGTTTATTGAGTGGACATTTATTGTCTATTAATAAATATGTTTCCAATGTTACATGTCATCAGAATAACATCTATATTTGTAAGTTGGTGTTATTTTCAAATTCATTCAAACACTTTCACAATTGATGTATTGAGTTTTGTCATGTAGGACATACAGTAAGATGTTAGAGCTTAAACATTGAGCACAAATTGTGCATCTATATATGTTTTGCACAGGTGTGCCATTTTTTTTCAAAATTTATTTGTCCATGCATGTGATGGATTTCATTTCAATAAAATCATTGGTTGCTTAAGTGTGCTTTGTATTGCTTTTATGTATTCATTTTTGTCTATTTGTAATTGCGTTAAAAACATGTTAAATGCTGTAGAATGTTCACAACATCTATTTTTCAAATTATCATAAATATCTGTTGAATTTTTTATGGTTAAATTATTTTCCTTTGTACATGGTTTAAAAAAATTGTTTTTTACATGGGTGGAATAGGAAAATTATATTTGCAATGTGTTTTGTAGTTATTTTTACAACTTCTAGTATGGAAGTGTTCATGTAATTTGGACATTTAAATCAATATACATACATCATAAGTTATGTAGTTATTGACAAAGCTTTTAATGTTTAATTTTTTGTCCTTTCTATAAAATGGTGCAAATTCTATCCATAACATAAATATGGGTGTTAACTTTCTTGATTTTGAAATTATGTGATCGAAAAATGATCTTATAATCATACAAAAAAGATTCATCTTTGTATATCATTATCAACATTGCCTTTATTCTATGTGTATATTATTGTGTACATGTAACATGATTTTTTACAATTAAGCATAAATGATCATATGTATTAAAGATGGTTTTTTTGGTTTCACGTTCTTTTAGATGGCTATTATGCAAGTTAGACAATGCATTTGTAAGTCATTCCTAATAATGTTTAACACTTGAGAATGTAACAAACAATGTTGGTGGTCTTAACTGGCAAATCATTACAAATTTTTTTTTCTTAGTTTCTATAAATAATCTAATGATATTCATTTTTTTTTGAAATTAATATATTTGATATCAGATTTTAATATTTTTTCTAGATTTAGTTTATATTTGACATCTTTTGGTAGAAGATTTCTTCCTTTTAGTTTCCCTTTTCTAATTCTCACCCACATTGCTGCCATCACCTAGTTAGTTATACTTTTCATTGCATTAAAAAAATAATTTTTGATATGATATAAAAATGCATAGTCTATGTGATTTAATTTCCATTGAATAAATTTAGCATATGGAAATCTAGTTCTTATGTTTTTATTACATGGCTCACCATAAAAAGGGTTGGAAAGTTTATTACCTCTAGATATTTGTCTTTAAAAAATTCAAGTGGCTATTGGAACTCTACAAGTGCAACTTAGATAATTTTATAATGCAAATCATGAATGCATGTCGACTATGTGAATTAATACAAGATGGTCTAAGTGGAAACATTATCTTCTTCATTTGTTGTTTTGCTACTTATTGAAGTCTCTGATATGTATTGTTTCAAGTTATCATTAGTATGTCATAATTGTGTCAATATTTTATAATTTTTATATTTTGTGATTGATATAATTTCTCTTTCACAACTGTTTTAAAGCAAGTCTGATTATGTTTATATGAACCCTTCCTTTTTGGTATGCATTTTTGTATTCTATTTTTCTATCTAGTTTTATAGCAATTGTTAATGTTTCATCTGTCGAGCGGGATAATGATTTTTGTATTATGTCAGTGTTCAATGGCACATTGATGATTGTGTAAGTTAATCCAATCTACAATTTTTTGTATCCTAATTGTCTAATCTGTGCAAAAGTAATTCACAATGAAATAAGACGTTCTTCAAGATCTGTTAGCATTTCAACATATATCAAAGGCATGTTCAACAAGATGTGTGTAGGAGATGAAAATTTTGAAATAATACTATTTTTCAATGAAGTATTACATTTAATGCATATTTTTTATATCACTATTTCATTAAATGTCTTTTTTGAATTCACATATTTCTTTTTCTTATTACTTGAAATCTATAACATTATAGTTAAAGTGCAATTGGATACACACATGTTTTGGTGTGTCTCCTATGTCTTTTATGAATTTTTTTGTTGCATTACTTTCTTTTTTTTATGCAAACCATTTCAAAACACGAAAATATGTTATTGATATCTTCTTCAATACATTGTTTATGTTCTCTTGAATGTCTTGTATGATTTTTCTTATTGTATTTTTTTCATATTTGATTTAATTTATTCAAAAGTGTGAGAAGGTGTTGCTCAATGTCATTTATTTCCTATTGCAATTAAGAATAGTTATTGCATTATGATAGTTTCTAGTCAACGGCTCATAGTGAATATAGTTTGTATATGTTTCCAAGAAGATTATGTTCTAACTATTTGAAGGTTGCAAAGAGTTATTGTACATCTTCACTATAAATGTATTAGTAGCTGACTAAAGATGAATCTCTACATTTACAATTATGGATATACACTCAAAGCAAAAAACACCTTCTTCGATTTTGATTTCAATAAAGGGCTTTTCCAAGTTTACAATAAATGTCTGCCAACTTGAAATACTACTTATGTTTTGTATTAATTTGGGGCATAATTTTTTTTCTATACAACATAGTGCCTTTTATTTTTTCACAATATTCCATTGTAAAATGATTGTCTAAGATACCGATGTAGACATTGTATGTTGAATTCCAAATCTATTAATTGGTAAATTGAATTGAATAAACTCTCACCACAATCAAAATTTCATAGATCAAGCCTATACAAGCTATTTATTTATAGGTTTGGTGAAATGGTTATCCATTATGGATCCATCTATTTGCACATATTAGACAATAAAATACGTGTCGGTGACATAATGTATTAACTATTTTTTTGCAATATAGCTGATCATAATGGCCATAAATAGGATTTGTATCATAAAACAATATAGAGTATGGAATTTTTTGACATTATTTATTGAATTGATGGTAGTTGTTTTTCTTTGTAGAGGAGCATATACATATTAGTATGTTGAGTCATCTAGCTAGCCAATGTATACAAAAGATGTCTCCCCATAAACTAGATTCATCACTAGGGAAAGTAGTGCATGAAGATAATTGCATTCTATGGAAATATGTTTTAGTATCATGTATTCCATACAATATGTACAGTTTAAAAGAATATAATTTTAGTTCATATTATTTAATTGCAATTGGATCACCAATATGCAATTGATTTAATAAATGGTCGATGATCATGTTTCAATGTTCTAAGGATGTATATTAAAAATGTAATAGCATGTGGAATGTATCGAATGGATAATCAATAACACTATTGCACTTGGTAAAAGTCTCCACATAAAATCATATTCAAATTTAAAAAGTAGGTTGTAGGAATATGCATTATATCTCTGATCCTTTTGTATATTAAATAAAAGAACCATGAACCTACCAACAATATCTCATCTATGAAAAGGAGTCATAGCTAGCTATAGTGTTTTGATAATATGTAAAACATTTTAGAAGTAAGTGGAATAATTTTTTATTCATTAAAAGGTAAGAGGAATGCAAAATGCAGGTGACTCATCCTGCATTTATGTTCCTTTTTCTATATATGCTAGTATCAATCATTTTCCTTTGAGCAGGTCATTGTCAATGAACTTGTTATATAAATGGATCAACATCTCATATATCAATTTTATTGTGAAGGTGTTGCTCATTCTTGAACCTCTTATTAATTAAAAATAAGTAAATTGGTGTTAATGTTTTTTTGTCTTTATTCAAAGATATTCTTATTTCATAATAGTCATTGTTATCAGAAATAAATGGGCGTTTGCCTATCTCAAATGGATTCATATTGTATTTAGTTTTACCTAATTATTGGAAAAATTGTGAATTGTATTTCAGATCATAGTCTTCACAGATAAATTCATTATCTTGAGGACTCAAATTTGTTGGTTGGACATTGTTATTTTTGGAATCAAGATTGTCAACAAATTCGATAATGTTTCCACAAGTAGAGTTCATGAAATAAGTATATTTGGCTTCATTTTTCATGACGTCTTTTTCATGGAAAGTGTATGCTGAATTCCATGTTTCAAAACCATGTTTTGTATTATTTTCATTTTTGGTGAAAGGAATATATAATACTAATTTTTCTTTGCAATGATTTTCAATATCAAGATGTTTATTGTACTTGATGTATTTTATAACATGGGTTTTATGTTTCTCATGAATTATTTTGTCATTTTTATTGTACTCATAGACAAATTCAATGAGACAACTTGGGCCAATGTTTGTAGCCATTGAACATATTAATATATTATATATTTTCATATAACATCTTCTGTTTCATTAAATTTATGGATCAAATGTGTTGAATAATTTAGAATGAATGTGCACTTGTCTGATGGGCTCATGAATACATATTTTTTAGAGCAACTATTCAATAGAAACGACAAAACTATGTGAATAGTTTGTTGAGCGTACATTTGTAATCTATTAATCAATGTGTTTCTAAGGTTACATATCATGTGAATAACATCTATATTTATAAGTTGGTGTTGCTTATGGATTCTCTCAAACTCTTTTGTCATCGATGTATCGAGTTTTTTCATGTAGGATGTATAGTAAGATATTACAGCTAAAGTCTTGAGCAGAAATTATGCATCTATATTCACTTTTTAGAGGTGTGGCATTTTAAAAAAAAATTGTTTGTCCATGCATGTGACAGATTTCATTTTAATAAAATTATTGGTTGCTTAAGTGTGCTTTGTATTGCTTCTATTTATTCATTTTTTATTATTTGTAATTACGCTAAAACATGTCAAATATTGTAGAATGTTCATAGCATCTATTTTCCAAATTAGCATAGATATGTATTGAATTTTTGATGGCTAAGTTATTTTCATTTTACATGATTCGATGATAACTATTTTTAGCATTGATAGAACAAGAAAATTGTATCTGTAATGTGTTTTGCAGTTTTTTTTATAACTTCTAGTACAGTGTTCATGTAATTTAGATATGTTTGAATCAAGTATACTTGTATCATAAGTTCTGTAATTACTGATAAAGCTTGTAATGTCTCATTTTTTGTCCTTTCTATAAATCGATGCAAATTCTTTCCACAACATAAATACGTGTGTTGACTTCCTTGATTTTGAAATTCTATAACCAAAAAATGATCTTGTAATTACCCCAAAAAAGATTCATATTTTTATGCCATTAGCATCATTGCCTTTATTATGTGTATAGTATCATGTACATATAACAAAATCTTTTACAAATAAGCAAACATGATCATATGTATTAAAGATGTTGGTTTTATTTGTTTCATATTGTTTTATATGGCTATTATGCAATTTAGATAATGCATTTGTAAGTGGTTCCTAATAATTTCCAGTGCTTGAGAATGTAACAAAAAAAAATTGGTGGTCCTAACCAGTGAATCATTACAAGAGTATTTTTTTTAGTTGTAAATAATTTATTGATATTCATATTTTTTTGAAATTGATATATACGATATCAAATTTTAATAGTTTTTATACATTTGGTATATATTTAACATATTTGGCTTGAAGTTTTCTTCCTTCTAATTACCCTTTTCTAATTCTCATCCACATTGTTGTCGCTTGAGAATGTAACAAAAAAATGTTGGTGGTCCTAACCAGTGAATCATTACAAAAGCATTTTTTTTAGTTGTAAATAATCTACTGATATTCATATTTTTTTGAAATTGATATATATGATATCAAATTTTAATAGTTTTTATACATTTGGTCCATATTTAACATATTTTGCTTGAAGATTTCTTCCTTTTAATTACCATTTTCTAATTCTCATCCACATTGTTTTCGTCACCTGGTCAATTATAATTTTCATTGCCTTGAAAAAAAGATTTGTGATAAGATTTGAAAATTCATGATCCATGTGGTACAATTCCCATTGAACAATTTTAGCATTTAGAAATCTAGTTGTTATGTTTTCATTGTATGGCTCACCATAAAAAAGTGTTGGGAAGTTCATTTCCTCTGCATACTTATCTTTAAAAATTCCAAGTGGTTGTTGGCACTCTATTGGTGCAACTTGGATAATTTTATCTTACAAATTATGAATGCATGTTGACTATGTGAATCCATGCAACATGATCAAAATGAGAACATTATCTTCTTCACTTCTTGTTCACTACTTGTCTAAGTCTCAGATAGGTATTGTTTCATGCTATCATTAGTATGTAATAATTGTTTACAATATTTTACAATTTTGACATTGTACGATTGATAAAAATTTATCTTACACAACTATTTTAAAGCAAGCATGATTATGTTTGGATGAACCCTTCTTTTTTGGTATGCATTTTTGTATTCTAATTCTATGTTTTATTTTATAACAATAATTGATATTTTGTCTATCGAGCAGGGTAATGATTTTTGTATTATGTTAGTGTTCAATGACATATTGATGATTGTGCCAATTAATCTTATCTATAGTTTTTTCTATTCTAGTTGTCTAACATGTGCAAAAATAATTCACTATGAAATATGATAATCTTCAAGATCTCTTAGAATTTCAATATATGTCAAAAGTATGTTCATCCAATTTTGTGTAATAGATGCAAATTTTAGAACAATCTCATTTTTCAATGAAGTATTGCATCTAATGCATATTTTTGTATCACTATTTCATTTATCTTTATCAATTTCACATATGTTTCTTTTCCTGATTGTTTGAAATTTATAATGTTATTGTTGAAGTGGAATTGGCTACACACCGAACATGCATGTTCTGGTGTGTTTCCTATATATTTTATGATTTTATTTGTTGTGTTACTTTCTTTATTCTATGCAATCCATTTCAAGACACAAAAATATGTTACTGATGTTTTGCTCAATGCATTGCTTATGTTCTCTTGAATGCCTTGTGTAAATTATGTTGTTTTATTTTTTACTTTATTTTATTTAATTTGTTCAAAAGTGTGAGAAGGTGTTGTACCTATGTTACTCAATGCCATTTATTTCCTATTACAATTAGGAACAACTATTGCATTATGACAATTTCTAGTTAATGGCTCATAGTGAATATGGTTTGTATTTGTTTTTAAGAAGATTATGTTATAACTATTTGTGGGTTGCAAAGAGTTGTTATACATCTTCACTATACATGTATTAACAGCTGACAAAAGATGAATCTCTACATTTACAACTATGGATATCCACTCAAAGAAAAAATCACCTCCTTTGGTTTTGATTTCATTGAAGGGCTTTCCCAAGTTTACAATATATGTCTATCAACTTGAAAAACTACTCAGTTTTGTATTAATTTGGGTCCTAATTTTATTTCTATGCAACATAGTGCTTTTTAATTTTTGCACAATATTTCATTGCAAAATCACTGTGTAAGATAACAACATAGACATTGTATGTCGAATTCCAAATCTATTAATTGGCAAATTGAATTTAATAAGCTCTCACCAAAATCATAATTTTATAAATCAAGCATATACAAGTTATTTATTTATAGGTTTGGTGAAATGGTTATCCAATATGGCTCCAACTATTTGCACATATTAGACAATCAATACATGTTGGTGACATAGTGTATTGACTATTGTTTTTGTAGTATAGTGGCTCTTAATGGAAACAAATAGGATTTATATCATAAAAAAAAATCAATTATGGAAGTGTTTGACATTATTCATTAAATCAAAGGTAGTTAGTTTTCCTTGTAGAGGAGCATATGCATATTTGTATGTTAAGCCATCTAGCTAGCCAATGTATACAAAAGATGTCTCCCCATAAACCAACTTGATCACCAGGGTAAGAACATCATGCAAATTGTTGGGATAAATAACCAGAAGCACACAATTGATTACCAAGCAACTTAATATGTGGAAATTAACCAGAATACACAAGTAACTAGAATTCAAAAATAACACATGATATGAGAGACAATACACAACTTGTATTAAAACTCTTTCAGAAGGAAATACAAAAAAGAAGGCTGCCACAGTTCTTCTTCCTTACACACCTCTAGGGCTCCCACACTTTTAGGGCATAAACAGTAAATCTTCCCTCAAAGCTCTCTCTCTTAGGTCCCAACACCCAACTCAAATACAGAGTTGGTGTTCACCTTACACCTATGCTCCACGCACTCCAAAAGTGCTCCATGCACTCCACAAGTACACAAACATACTTCAAGTAGATCTCCCCTGAACCTGCAACAACCTGCACCTCAATCGACCTTACTTATGGAAGGATCTTCCTTGCCTTCCTCTTTGCTCTATCTGAGTACACACTGTACTCCAAGTAGATCTTGCCTGATTCTACTCCCTGTTGTGTTGCTGTCCTATCTGATCTTGCACACCTGCAAATCAATCTAGCTCTACACACCTGTGAACCTTGACCTTGCACACACATACACATGCAAATCAATGATCTTACTTACCATGCAGATCTCCTATCGTAGCCATGCTCACCTGATGACCAAGATCATACATACATGAAGAACCCTACTGATTCTCCAATCCATCACCCACACTTGGTACTGTGGCACTAGGAGGAACACACCATTGCTCTCTTCTCTCTGAAGGAGCTTATTTGCTCTCTTACTCTCTAGCAAAAGTTTACAATACAACCAATGAGTCTCTTAAATAGATCTCATGTAAACAATAATTAGACACCTAATTACAATAATTAGATCTGCAGCTCTTAGTCTAAAATTGGCTCTTGACATGCAAACACTTGATTCGTTAGCTAACTACCCGTAACATACGCAGTCCGAACCACACAGGTGACCGACGTCAGTCCCTGCCTGTCGGGGGGGTGCTGATGCCGGCCGACTTCTGACCGACGTCGGTTGTCTTCTTGTCTGATCCTGCCGACGTCGGTTGGCCTGACCGACGCCGGTGTCTGTGACACTCCGCAACCCTTCCTGAAACCTCCTCCTCTATTTGCATCAGTGAAGCTTTTAGCTCCACAACCTAACACAAATAATTGAATTCTATGGAAATATGTTTTAATATCATGTATTCCATGTAATATGTATAATTCACAAGGATATAATTATAGTTCATATGATTTAATTGCAATTAGATCACCAATATGCAATTGATTTAATAAATGCTCGATGATCCTATTTCTTTGTTCTAACGATGTATATTGAAAATGTAATAGCACATGGAATGTATAAAATAAATAATCACCAACACTATGGTTAAATTATACATCATGGAAAAGATGGTGTTCGGCCAAAGCATGTTCAATGCTATTGTATTGTGTGTTTTTTTGGTTCATAACTCTCTACAATTATCAGTTTCTTTGATATTTGATTATTTATCCTATTATATTTTTTAAGATTTAAATCCATTGGTTTTATGAACCAAAAAACTATAGATATATGAAAATGTACATACCTTCAATTTATCGACATGTTGTGTTGGTTTTTAGAATAGTTGGTTATTGCAACCTCTAAAGATGATAATATAGCAACCTATTGTAAAGACTTGTATCCAATAAGAACACACTATTTATTTGTTATTTTTTAGTATTCACATGTGCTTTGGATATTGACCAAAACCATAATTATATATTTGTTACATAATTGAGACTATGATTGATTTGTTATATCTAAAAAAAATTGTTAGACATTATATGGAGCTAGTATTATTACTGACCTCTTTGCACTCACTACGCAAAAGCCAGATTGTTTGAAGTAATAGTAAGGTGCAAAGTTTTTTGATAGAGAGATTAATTTCATAGAGAGAGCTGAAATTAAAGTTCATGAAAAATATATAAAAATGTGAATTGAACATAATTAAATAGCAACAAAGGAAATTGTAAAGTAATGTCTTAACTACATGGATTTATTTGCAATGCAAGAGAAAAATAAATGGTACAGATGCATTAATTTGTTTCTTGTAAAATTTCATTATGATGATGACCTAATGATATCAAATGTAATTTTTTACTTGAAATTGTATTTAATTTTTCATACACTTAGCACATATGAATATATTTCATGTGACAACCACATATATTGTTAGTCTTTGTACTAATTAATATACCAATTAATAAGTTAGATGTAATTATATATGTATTAGATTAAATGTGAAAATAATAATTAGTTTTAGAAGTGATTTCAAATATTTGCTGAAACATAAAGAAGATATATTCAAAATTATCGGACAATCATCATATGACAAGAATACATGTAATGTTAACTAGATATTTGCATTGCTCATTTTCCTTAACATCTAGTTAATGTAGTGGAGTGGCATTCAATCATGTTTATAGTTGCACAAATAATTAAATTAATTTTGATGAAATATTAATTTATGAAAATATAAAATTTTAATTGTATTTTATATGTAAAAATAAAATAAATACAACATTCAAAAATTGTACCCTATCTTGACAAGGACTAGAAATAAAGCACGTGTATTTTTTAAGCAATGAACCGTTTAGAGATAATTTGAACCTATAATTTAAAATATATCCTAACTTAAAATATAAATCTTAAATATTAGAGTGCAATAAGAGGAGTAAATAAGTATAAGGAATGGCTATCTTTTCAGCTTCACAAGGGCTTAAATATGATCATACTTTAATATAAACTAGTTATAAACTTACTTCAATCAGTTATATAATTGATTAATTAAAAGTGAATTGATAATATATTTTTTAAATGAAGTTAAAAAATAAATTACATAACTAACTTGGAAAAATAATCCAATTAGTAGATTGGATATCTACATATTTAACCTAGAAATTTAGATTTAAGTATTTGATATGTGCATCATAATAAGTAAATAAGTAATTGACATGTGCATCATAAATAAGGAAACACAATATAAGTTACTTGATTACGAGCTTTAAATTTTTTGTATAGGTTATGTGATATATTTTAATTAAGATTCTAAATACGTAGACAATGTAATAATAGTAAACTCATATTTTTGACTGAGATACCTGTTGTATGAAGTCGTAATTAACAATATAGCCATTATGTATACTGAAGGAATCAATTTGCTTTAATTATTTATTAAACTTTTCCTTTTGGGCCAATCAAAATTTATTATTTTATGCGCATAGACAAATTTGTAATTCTACAATAGTTAAGTTGTGCTTTTTTTGACAAAAAACTGGGAAAAAGGTCATTTACCTGTGTTATGATTGGTCAAAATAGTAAACATGTAATTTAGGTGTAGAGCAGTGACAACATCAATAGTGAACCCATGCATTTAAAAGCACATGATCCATGGTCGATTAATCTATGTGGATATATGCTAGAAGATACGATGTTCTGTAAAACTATTTAAAGGGTTACATGACATAATGGTTGGAGTATCAATCATATGAATTTATAATAAGCTTGCACAGAAAATCATTCAATACATCCACATAATATGATTTCAAGTAAAAAAATGTGTTCAGTAGAAATAGTCTTGAAAGAAACTATGAATTGACATTTAATAATTCTGAGGCCTTGAGGGTCCAAGAGGTCGCCACATGGTAACCTCATGGGAACATAAAACCTAAGTTGATGGAGGTTATGGAAAAAATTAATAATCCCATGGTCCCAAGGGTTCAAGAGGTCACCACATGGCAACATCAAGGAGCCCAGGACCATGGGAAAATTCAAGTAAGCCAATAATCCCATGAACCTGAAGTCCTAAGAGGTCACCATGTGGGATGTACTAGAAGCTTGATAAAGACTAATAGTCCCATTGCCTCGAGGCCTTGAGAGGTTTCCACATGGCAACGTCCTAAGAGCTTGAGATCACGAGAGACTAGGGGTAAGCCAATAGTCTTGTGGCCTCAAGGCACCAATAGCTCACCACATAGAGACATCTCGAGAGCCTAAGACCACAAGGGACTTCTGATAAGCCAATAGTTTCATGGCCTTGAGGCCCTAAGAGGTTGCCATGTGGTTAGGTCTTGGGAGTCAGAAAAAATAAAATAGTCCTTTAGCCTTGAGGTCCTAAGAGATCACCACATGATGATGTCTGAAGAACCCAAAAGCCCAAGTTGGTGGAGGCACTAGAAAAATCTAATAGTCTCATGGTCTTGAGGGCCTGAGAGGTTACCATGTGGCAACATACTTGGAGCTTGAGACCATGAGGGATTTTAGTTAAGCTAATAGTCTTATGGCTCAGTACCCCAAGAGATCACCACATGGTAATGCCCTTCGAGCCTAAGACCATAAGGGACTTCAAATAGGTGACATCTTGGAAACCCAAGAGTACAGGGGATTTCAGATGAGCTAATAGTTTCATGGCCCTAAGGCCTTAATAGGTCACCACATGGTGACATCCCGAGAGCTTAGGACCATGGGGGCTTCAAGTAAGCTAATAGTTATATGACCCCAAGGTCCTGAGAGGTTTCCATATGGTAACTTCTTAGGAGGCTAATATAAAATAGTCTCATGGCCTCGAGGCCTTGAGAGGGCACCATGTGGTGACTCCCTACAAGCTTGAGACTATGGGGAAATTTGGTTAAAATAATAATATTGTGGCCTTTATGCCCTAAGAGATCACCATGTGGTGACATCTTAGGAGCCTGGGACTACTGGGGGTGATGTCCTATGAGCCCATAACTATAAGGGACTTTAGATAAGCTAATAGCCTTATGGCCCTAAGATACTACCACATAGAAGCATCCCCAGAATTTGGGGGCCTAGAGGGGACTGGGCACCCATATAAGTCCCTGATCCTTGAGATGATGCCATGTAGAAAAATCTTGGCCACTTGGGGCCTAAAGATCTCTGTGGGATAGACTTTATCTCCACTCCTTTGTACCCCTTGAGATGTCACCATGTGGCACACTCTTGGGGTTCTGATTACTATAGGATAAGACCTTTTATTATCTTTTAAAGATCATTCCATGTGGTTCTATCATGACCTTGTAGCTATACTATCAATAACAGTCTAGGGATGCTTAACCTTTCAAATTATTTTGAACTTGTACCTCTGCTATTGATATCAATCACTGTCAAAATAAAAAATCAGCACATCCAAATAAATGTAAATGTCTTTTGTAATATTTGCATATTGTAACCTGCACATCAAATTCATAATGCTCTTATGAATTTTTATATGGATAGCATCATCAATCCATAAATTATTGTGATCCATTGTATTTCATTTAATTATCACCACATAAATACATTGATTTTTATGGAATATTCCTAAATAAGGCCCAAAGGAATATGCCAATAGTTTTATCCAAACTTTAGGCAAAACTTTATAATATTATTGTAATATGTATTTTAAGTTCTCTAATTGGTTGATAGATAAATAGGTAATTTAAAAGTGATTCCTATATTCTCCTACCTTGGAGGGTACTAATTAGTAGATAATTTGAATGAGGATAAATGCTTAGGTCTAAGTGCTTTTTGGAAACCCAATTTTGTGGATCTATTTGAGGCACTTGTGGTATTCCATTGATTTTGTTGGGTTCATAGGGTTATGTGTAGCTTGTGATATTTAATATGCAAGTATAATTATAATGTATTGGGGTTAGTACCTCATTAAGGGTTAGCCTACCCTTTTGTTATATGTGTAGACACTTAAATTTGGTCTTAGCACTTTCGCAATAATAATTTGACATAGTTGGATATCGTACATATATTTGAGTCTTGAGCACATTTTCTCTCTATAATTCTACCCATACACTATCTTAGCCACCTCTATCTCCCAAAAACATTTAACCAGGATTAGTTTAGTTTATATAGGAACACCTTCAAAATCCTAGATAAACATTCTCCATACCTCAGATCCTCAGTTGCACTCTCATGACACTTTTGGTAACCCTACACGGTGATGGTTACTGTAGGTTTTTCCCTTTGCTTATAGTGTCTAAGGCTCCTCAACGACTATTTTTCAAATCAATAAATCCCCATTGGGATGACCTACATAGATTTCATGGGTCAGTTGTGGTGGATAATTAATGAAGAGTCGCCTATTTTTACAAATCATCCCTGAGTTTATTAATGCCCTAAAAAAACCTTGGATTTATCACTCCATTATAACATTATTCAGAATGCATATACACATCTCAAATTTGAATATAAAGAGGTTAAATATGTGTGGTGTTGATTGTCAAAGATCAAAGATGAAATTACATTTTAGATTGTTCATGATTTTGTATACACTCACCTAAGTGGGATAACCATGTATAGTTTGAGCCCTCTTTAGAGTATTTGAAAGTAGGCAACACTCATCCATTCAATAGGGAGTGGTTGGGATCAGTTTAACTTAAAATTATAACCCCTTTTAAAGATATTTTGTGATCAATCAAGTATAGTTAGGGTTATGGACAAATGAGATAAAAATAGACATCATCACACAAGATAGAATAGTTTTCACATACATAAGTAGATTAAAGATGTAGGTGCATTGATCCCAAAAGTTGTAGATCCCCACAGTTCATTGAGACACTATTGATAAACCTTGATATTGCATGTTGCCACATGTGTCTTTCCTTGCCACTAATGTGTACATCGTCTATCAACCCCTATTTTAGACTTGACCACCTGATAAAGAATATCTTAAGCATTTTCAGATCCTATGACATCTAATGTAAGTGACATACAATCAGGAATTAGTAAATTAATTCATTCTTCTTTTATCTTATCAATTCTAAATGAATTAGTTACAAGTTCCATTAACCCATTTCAATTTGTATTATTGTATTTATTGTCATTATTTTTATAATCTAAATTAGTGTATTTTAAATTATTTTATCTCTCTTAGGTGTTAAATAATTTTAAAAAATGGTAAACTCCATTGTTGATTGGAACATGAAAACCCTAGTTTTACTTCTACGTTTAAGGTTTCAAAAAAACACATAGGGTTTCAAATTTATCCCCTATTAGGGTTTGACTTTCAAGTCTAATTTTTTCCCCCTCTTATTGCATAAGCACAATATAAGTTTCATTCATTTGCCCTAACTTTATTAATGCTTTCATGAATGCATCATATGCCATCTAATAAGTTTAAGTCCCCTATACCTATACAGTGAAATGCTAGATTAAGTGGTACTATAATTGATTGTATTAAGACTCTTTTAACTCAACCATGTTTTTGTATGCTATCTAAAATGGTGAGAATTAATAAATTACATGTTACTCATTATATTGATACAAACATTGGTAATGAACATATGGATGTAAATCTACTTGTTGTTAATAATGATATGCTCATGTTGATGAGATGTGGGCGAGTTGGTAAAGTGGTTTGGATGTTTCCAGCCCCACCTAGGTTTAAAGCTCATTACGCATGTGAGACTGATTATGGCTATATGTGGTATATTTGATCATGTTGGTTGTAATTTTTGTAATTATGATAGTGGTTGTTGTCATTTGTGGTATCATTTGGGGATTTAGAGCCCCATATGTGTCCCAAATTGTTTGTAGCTCCAATTGAAAGTGATTATCAGTATAAAAAAATGATATCCATGAACATAAAAATGTTTATGAATATTATGTTGAACACGACACTAATATCATGGTAAAATGCATCCTCATGAGCTTAATCATGTAGATCCTAAATAAATATAAATGTTTTCAAATTATCATAAGAAAATAGTAAACAATGTAAGTACATGGATGTTATATTGGGTGTTATCTTAGATGCTAAAATACAAAGAATAATAATAAAACCATAGTTCAGGAACCAAATGATGAACCTTTTAATGATATTAATCTGCATTCTAAAGGCTCACATCCTACATTAGGTGTTTAGACTAATGTTCCATAGTGCTTATATTCATGTGTCTACACCTATGGATACATAAGTGATTCATAAACCTAGTATACCTACTATGGGGGCACCATAGTTTACTCCCTAGATATCTAAGTATCCCTATACAACATACAACCTCTTTTGTGACCTAGGCCTAAAAATCATTTGGCACCATCTATGTTGCCCCCAATTTCATCCCATGTATATAAAAGTGTGAATCTATATGATATACACAAAGAATGAAAAATATGGACACATTTTGGAATATTTATGCATAACTACAATGATGCAAAGTAAGTGAGAGAGTTGAGGTTTCAGTTTTAACCATGTCTTGTCTTAAGAGATCAAGTCAGAAGGTGTGTGAGGATGAGGTTACATAGATGTACAAAAATACATGGGATCAATAAGAATAGATTATTACCAAGTCATAGAATACGTAAAATGAAGCAAAATGGTCAACTTAGAAGAAAGAGCACTAGGCCAGGTTGGAAAAATGATTCTATAAGAGAAAACATTAAGAGAATTCGTTAGAATGACTTTTTAGAAAATATAGTACACCATGGCACATATATAGGAGTTTATCTAGTCAAAGACATTCATTATAAGTGATTAACCATTTAATTATAGAAAGTAGTTGTGCATCTTACAGGGTGCACATTGAATATTTGTAACTGCAAGGTGGTGGCTTAATTATAAAGGCCACCCTTATTTATTAGAATAGGATATTAAATAATTATTTCATTATGTTGTTAGATTGTTAAGTCATTATTACTTAGATTATCATTGTTATCTTTCATGGTAAATTGCATTAAACTCTTACTACCACATTGTGAGAGTAAGTCATTGGCATACATGTAAATTTGTGATTCTTAATTTATAGAAACAACCTTGTCTTATGGTAATTATTGTATTCATGCTTATCAATAACTAAGGTGTTTATGCTTAGTTTAGATCTAGTTTATGAATAACAATTTTTTCATTATTGATGTGTACTTGTGTTGATTTGAGCTTTTTCATAATTTCCATTTGAATAATGTTATATTTATGCATGATATGGTTTAATAATAAGTGTCTAAGTGTGATTATATCATTTGAATAATGTTATACTTATGCATGATGTGGTTTAATAAGTGTCTAAGTGTGATTCTATCATATAAGTATATAAGATTAATATATGACATATTCCTTCAACTAAGTAAACCATGACTCGATATATCTCTCTTTATATTGGGTAAGGGTGTAAGTCACTTGCCTGATATGCGAGCATGATGAGAGAATTTTTTCGTAAGGTATGAGTGATACATAGCTAATGGTGCATCCAAGATTTTTTCCCAACATTTTGGTTCCATTGTTGGGATTAAATTTGAATTAGCTATAAAATATGAGGTGTGGCAATTATTCATCAAATCTCATTGGAAAATATTGAGTGGTGATTAGAGGAATTAGAGTGCGAGTTTGGGAAGATCAACCCCTAAGGAGTGGGTAGGAAATTATCTCTACAATCCATTGTATAAAGCATCATTTTTTGAGTTATCAAGACACTTTCATGCATGGCTCACTACCTAAATTATGGGATAAAGTAGAAACTATGGTAGAAGATACCCTTGGATGAAAACACAAATTGATAAATTGAAGTGTATGGGCACCATTTGGACTAGAGTTATAGATGTGTGGTGGAGAGGAAATACTTGTTAGAGCTTGAAATGAATACATATTATTGTCCCAAGGAAATAGAGAACCAATTATTATGTGAGCCAAGGGAGTTATACATAGCGAATTATTTTTAAAAATCAAGAAATTAATGGTAGACTATGAAATAAAAAATCTACTAATGGCAGGATAAATTTCTTCACACATGGGCTAGATGGATGGTAAAAGAGAAAGGGTGGATAAGTTTTGCATGAAGTGTTAGTGAAAAATATTAGTTTGATGAATTTGAGCATGGAAATCCTAGATGTTTGTGAAATAAAATAGGTGTAAATATGACGAAGAATGATAGAAAGTGATTTTCACATTGGACCCAAATATGAGGAGGGATTGAATCAATGGGATGCTTTGAGGACACATGTGGGATGGGGTTAGCATGAAGACAACTCTCATGTATAGAAAATGCATTTCATAGGGGAAGAAAATGTACACTCTAAAGAGTACGATAATGTTGTGGAGGTTGTTGAAGTGACTTGGAATACCATAGACATGCAAAACTACATAGTAACAAAGGGAACATCCAACCATATTCTACATGAAGTGTCAGTTCATGTGTCTTTTAATTAGACAAAAGAATATGAGGGTAATCATGAAGATTTGACCCAAATAAAGGAATCCAAAAGATAA
The DNA here is from genome assembly GCA_037957365.1 of Torreya grandis. Classification (NCBI taxonomy): domain Eukaryota; kingdom Viridiplantae; phylum Streptophyta; class Pinopsida; order Cupressales; family Taxaceae; genus Torreya; species Torreya grandis. The sequence continues at coordinate 1,061,055 of JARHVA010001077.1, forward strand.
GAGGTGGAGAAGAGTGTCATGCAACAGATACTTCCATACAAGCATATAGGACCAATAGTTTCATCACCAATAAAACCTCAAAGGTCAACTATGTTGGGTATCTCATAAATAGAGGTGGTGATCTACCCACATAAAGTCGTAGTAATACAATAAGAGGAACCATAGGTGTATGCATAATTACACCTAACCCAAATACAAACCCAGTTTGAATGAAACCTAATGGTGGGGTTAATGGAAAAATGCTATCACAAGAATAAAATGTGGGTAGCACGAGAGGAGGCAATCCAAGGAATAGCCAAAGTTTGGGCTCACAAGTGACAACTAATGCACTAGTTGCACTTGTAGCACTAATAAGACAAACTTTTCCTAAGTAAGTCATTTATTAAATGTCCTCGAGTTTGCCAAATTATAGGGGAGTAGAAAATGTTGTATAGCATGATCATAAGTGTGAATTATCTGGCATGTAAAGGGTGTTACTAAACCCGAGAGAAAGGTGAGCCGATTTATGACCAAATTGTTATATCATACGCATAATTGGTATCAAAAATATTATTTGACTCAAGCTATTGTATATTACAACAATTGAAAGAGATAGTCTTGAAAGAATATTATATTCCAAAATTTTAGCAACAAATTATTCCAAGGCTAAAGGAGATTAAACAATAACTATATGATATCATGCATGCATATGACACAAGGTTGAAAACCTCAATATTGAAGCTTTCATATAAAATACATATAGTTCAACATGCACAAAAGTTTATTGGAGGATTATTGTTACCTTTCAAGTGTGGTTTATTAATGTAGACCTTCATAGGCCCATACGAGGCTTTAGAAGCAACACTTAGAGATGAGGTCATTTTTAGCATGGATATGGGCATCAACTTGTTCATGGAGGCACATATCATTTTGATGTACTCTCAATTAGAAAAACTAAATGATAATAGTATACACAATACTCATTGTGGTTTATGGTGTATTGATTGTGAGGTTGAAGGCCACAAAAAAATAATTGTCTGAGGCACAATGTAAGGGTGTTATTTAAATATTGTGAAATATTCCAAGAGGACCATGATGTGTGAACTTTCCCATTATTTCATAGAGAAACACAAATAAAGGTTTCACAATACTGTAAAATGTATGAAGCTTCCACCCGCAATATGAAAGATTGTTAGGTGATACATGAAATCCATGAGATGTGTGGTTAACAAGTGCAACAAACAATTGTTGGCCCCTCAAACTAGGACCAAAGACACTATGGTGGTTATTTCACCTATTGAGAAATATGTGGTGGTTACGGGGGGAAAATGTTTCCCCCATGCACATGCTACAAGTGTGGTTGACTAGATCACTACCAAAAAGATTCCCCAAAGTTTCCTACTTGTAGGTGTTTTCAAGGTAAACACAAATTTGAAGAATGCCTTAACCTTTATGTGAACCTAATGCAAAATAATAAATTTGATAAGGGCAAAGGAATGATCCACATCATGCACCCAGGGGATCAGTAAATCCCAAAGAAGGGAGTTCAAAAACCACCACAAGGGCTAAAAGTAAATGTCACGATGCGAAGCAACATTATTACTTGGCCTCAAACATCAATAACCTCAAATTAATTTTTTTTGAATAGGATATGAACCTAAAAAAAAGGATAAATTCCATCATGTGGAATCCTTTGTGAATAAAAATCTTGATGACTCACACTATAAGGAATTGTTATTGTTGACCAAATTTGACTTTTAGGTCAAATTGGAGCACCCCTAGGTAAAAACATGAGTTTTATGTGTTTTAGGGGGTATAATATATTTTTATGTGGTGAATTATAGGTTAATTTATGTCAAATAATATTATATTAGCTTTGGTCAATTAGTTTTTATGTCCTTATATCATGTTTAGGTCATTTGAAGGGTTAAAATAGTGCATTTAATGCTTTGTACGAATTTATTGGGAAATGTGAAGGTGTAAAAACATTATTTCATGCCCCATGTGTCCAAAAAGGCCTTAAATAATTGAAAAAATTCAAAATATGGTAGGTTTTTAAGAGAAAAGTTAGTTTTCTTAAGGAAAAAGCAGAGATTGGCATTTGTATGACCTCCTTGGGAAGTGTACCACTTGTAAAAGGTTGAAATGTGACTCTTAAGATTCCCCAAGTTTAGTTCCAAATTTTTTCTCTTTGGAAGTGCCATTTTTGTCCCAAAACCATTATGTACTTTTCTTGCCTTTCTAGACATGCAAAAATGACTTGTAGGTTTGTACTTGGTACGACTAGTAGAAAGAGTTTTAGGCATAATGATTTTGGGATGTTGTTGTAAACTTGGAGAACTTAATTTTCATATAAATAAGTTTGATAATGATTAATTTTGCTTTATGAACCATTCATTTGAAGTTGACTATGCAAATTTGCTTATCAATCTGTGTACCCTTCAGGTTTTACCTTGGTTTGAAGAAGTCCATAAAATTTAGTTATTGAGATTACTTTCAGAGCATGTTGAGGTCCTTCTCCAATTATACTCAAACTTGATTTTATGTTTCATAAGGTTTTGATATGCTAAACATCTCAATTTGTAGGAAGCTACAATTTCATGAGTTATGGGTAGTTTTCACCATTTTCAAGAGTTTTTGTGCTTTTTAAATGTATTCACAAGGTTGTTATAGATTCATATATAGTTTTTCAATCTCTAATTAACTGCCATTTTCACCTTTAATCTAAGTCTCCTTGATTCTCATGGTTAGAGACCCATGCCTCCACCATGCTAGACCAATCATCCAACCCTCCACCTACTCTATTCACATGTGCAATTGATTTTTAGGTTGAAAGAGAAGTGTTAGAACTTGTTTCAAGTTTTACCTTTGTGGAAATTATGTATTTTAAATATGGACTTTGAGTTTGAATTGTTTTTATGACCTTTCATCCTCATTTTCGTTGATTTCATGCTCACTGTCCACATATACAATAAAATAACACTTACATGACCCTTGTTGAAGTCACACTGAAGTGTGAGAAGGTTGATGCATTCCAACTTCTTAGAACCATAAGAGATGCATTAGTATGTTTGATAACAACATACTGGGTTCATTTGCATGAATGGTTTCATATTTTTTATCTACAACTCACTGTTATTCACCAAAGCATCCACCTACAGGTGATTGAGCAAAGTAATAAATGCTTTCATGGAGAAGATGAAACCACTTGACACCTACTTGAGGTTGTGGTATGAGTATCAAACTTTGATAGACCCATATGAAGTGTCAATGAAGCAAAAAGAGGAAGTGGACCACTATGATCAAGCAAGGACTGAATTCTAGGAATCTTTCCTTGAAAAGTCAAAATAGAGGTCAAGGGGTTCTTCATAAACATCTTAAAACATGGTGGTAAAGAGTTGAAGGCATCTAGCTAAGTGAGTTATGATATCATCTAACATGGAGAGGATTGGTTCCAAGGATGATGTCAAGAAGATTGGTAAAGAGTGGTGTTTTGAGGGCCCAAAATTGCTTGGCAACTCACTAAAATACTTCATTAATATCTACAAGATTAACAGTTTGAATGACCTTTTGATATCATAAAGAGTAAGCGAGTATTATCTTATAGATAGAAAGGTTTCATTAGTTGAATAGTGTGAAAATAGGCATGAGAGGCATTAGTGGATGTTAGAGTATGATATTTCAAGTTCATAGACACTTATAGGTGTCCCCAAACATAAATTATTCACCTACAACAGGGTATAATGCATTAACCTAAAGCTTGATGCACAAAGTGGTATTTTAAGGTTTTCAAAGTTGAGTACTAGTTCAAACACACATTTTGTTACCTTAGGGGATATACAAAATAGAAATTTATAAATCTCAGTGTGTAATTCACTCCTACATGTGTCCACCCAAGTGAAAATAAGCACTCATAGCTAGCCTTGAGTGACTGAGATAGGCAGTGACTTAAGTTTGAGGTTTTCAGTGACTTAAGTTTGAGGTTTTGATAGTGTTTTAGCCCTTATAAGTGAATGAAAGTATAAAAAATATTATTGGTGATATATGGGGGTTAAAGGAAATTTATAAATCATATTGGTCAGTCCCAATCAAGACAAAGGACACCTACAGGCAAGGGGAAGTAGAGTTTCTCATTCAAGGTAGAAAAGGGATTTAATTGGAGAGTTCAAGATACATGTCAAGGGTATAAACCCAATGGACTGATGAAATGAACCTAAAAATTCCATAAAGACTCTTACCACCTCCATAAGCCCTTAAAAATGTGAGTTAAACCTTCATAAGGTCTAAGGGTCACATACAGTCAGCTGGAATAGTGGTTGACAGTGAACAACATGTTCATAGGAGCATTGGTAGTATGAATAGATCATGAATATTAAACAATGGATATAGCTCATTTTAAAAAGGTCTTTTGAACTTCAAGGAATGTGTAGAACATCATGATAAGGTATAACCATTAAAAGTTTTCCTATAGTTACCCCTCACATGAGTAAAGGATCCTAAACATGTAAAATACAATCCTCCTAAGGAACCCTATAGACAGTGCCTTTTACTAATCTATTTTGAAGTTTTGATCAGTTGGAGGGTATATGCTTATATTCATGGGATCAAAATGTGTGTAGAGTGCCCTTATGACTTGGATAATATCTTATAATAGTCCAATTTATCTGAGGAGGTAGGGGAGTGCCCTCTGTTTTGTCTCAGATAAAGGCAACTCCTTTATGAGCATAAACCCTGGCAGTCTTGAAGAAAGTGATTAAAGAATAGGTTGAGACTTGTATAGACCCTGTTGGAAGACATAGAGAGTTTGAATAATCTTATAAAAACATGAATATCATTTCAATAAGGGATGAGTCTTAGTAGAGTATTCTATACTCTCAAAGTTGCAAACAAGACTCTTAGATAGAGTTCAAGTTTAATGCCCAAATGAGATGTCATCTTCAAGTATATCATGAGGTGAGCATTCTAATGTACTAATAAATGATTTTTATGTCATGTAAGATGTACCTAAGCCTATGTGATGCATAATAAATACAATCAATCCATCTTTTAGCTCAGAGACAACTCATACCTACTAGGCAAGGATTAGGCCTATGTCTAAATTAAGGGTCTTTCATACTTAAAGAATGAAATGAGATTGGTAAAATTTTGGAACATGTTTTTGGGTATAATATATAGGTGTTAAATCTTTTAGATAGTAGAGAGGTTGAAAATAGGTCATTTTTAAGCCCAAAACCCACTCAGACATGTAGAAAAGAGGGAAGCAAGCCTTATAAGACAAATTTTGGAGCTCACATCTTTTTAGAGGGTCTACATGGGAGAAAAATGAGTTTATAGGAGTTATAGGATGTCTCTATAAACCATTTTGGGGAATTATTCTAAAACTCCAATGTCAGGTTTTTATGAAACAAGCTTAAGGGTCAAAATAGGTCTAAAACACTTGAAAACCCTTGCCAAGGACCAACTTGTGAAAATGGAATTAGAGATGCCTTATAATGATATATTTGGACTAGAATACCTATTTTATCTTGGAAAGGACTCCCTAAATCTACTTCACGTGTCATCTATTTGTACAGACTTGTACGGATGGGGTGAAAAACAAGCTATTTTTGACCATTGTTTTATGTTTTGTGGGTTCTAAAAGGATTCAAAATATGAAACTAAATTTGGGTGAAATATTAAGACTTAAAATAATTCCCTATATTCATTTCATACCTTGAATCAATTTCTAAGTACCTCAACCAGGTGTTTCAACTCAGCTAGTCAAAACTGGCATAATGGACAAGCTAGTGAAGAAGATGGAAAACTTTAAGTGGGGTGCTTTTAAGGTGTTACTAATGATTATATGGCCATTTAGGGTATTGAAACATATAATTTACTCCCTTATATGTATTTTAATGGATAGTTTATGCCTTTTTGGAAGTCAAGTGTGCAGGGTGCATGAAAGGAGTTCTTTTTGGACTGTAGATGATGATCGCTCACTTTTAGATGTTTCTAGAGGACTAAGAATGAAACCAATGCATGTATAATGTCCCTATCCCACATTAAAATCATAAAAAATAGTCCTCATTAGTTATGGGATGTTCAAATAGTCCCAATTATGAAGGTAATTTTTTTGATCTAAAATGAGCAGTATTATGCCACTTTGCAAGACTTTGGTTACTTGTATAGATAATTGGACTTCCATACCTTGCATTTTCTAACCCATACCTTCTTATCATGCATGGATAACTTATTTTATTAGATTGACAAGTGCCCTTGTGACCCTTAGACTTCTCTTCTCTATCTCTCAAGCTCTATAAGAACTAGCCATTTTGGCCATTATATTATATGCTCCACCTGAGTATTGTGAAGCCTTGATCATTTGTATACCTTTTGATCAAAAAAATGACTAAGTTTTACCTCTTTCATGATTGTTCATATTTTTATTTACTTGAATGTTGAATTTGCTTAGTGAAGACTATGGATTCCTTAGCAAGTTGTCATATTCTCTCACCTATTTACAACTTCTTCTTTCAAGGCATGTGATGTGTTCCAAGAAATGCCAAAGTTTAAGTGATTTATTATCTCCATTTTTTCCATTCAAGGCCTCTTTTCTAGTCTCCTAGCTTTTCACATTCATGCATAACCCCACAATGTAACAATGATGTAAGAAGACATAGATTGGAGAGTGTATGTTTAGTTTGTCTTTTGATTTCAAGTGTAATATACATATGGTTGGATGTCATCAGTCAATTTGGTGTATCAGCTCCCTTAAGTTAGTTTGTTTTCAGTTCTCTCTCTCCATTTTCACCTCACAAAGTTATTAGTAGTTGCAATCCTAAGTGGTACATCAAGAGAGCTAGCCCTATCTAGAGACTCACCTCATTCCTTAGGCTACCCACACACCTAGAGGTGATTCCATTGTGCCACTTGGACGAGAAGATATTTTCATCTCCTCAAAAGGTGAAAATTGAAGTGACAACAATTATAAGATGTAATGGTTGTGATACACAATTTTCAAGGCAAACTCCAACAAATATTACTTCTGGCCATCCATGAGTATTTTATGTCCATATGTTTTCAATGTAATGTCCCTTTTTGGATAAAAAACAACAATTTAAATTTTTTTCATAAACCCTTTCTAGTAAATTTTTGAATTCTGATTTTTATATTCACATGTAAATACTAGACTAACACATGCATCACTTAATATTGAAAACTCAATTTGTAATCTTTACTCATTGAAATAAGTGCATACCAAATATTGGGGTTGTTAAAATTTATCAACCATAACATGTACAATACTAAACCTTTATGCATATATCATAAAATCCAATTTTAATGATAAATACCCAACAACAAAGCACTTAATATCAACGCTAGACAATATAGCTTATGACTAGGTTTTGAAGGCTGATTTTAATGTTTTGACTATTCTAAATGAAGGTATGGAAGTAGCAAGGAAATTTAAATAATTTTGCATTGATATCAAAGATAATGATAACTAATAGCAGGGTAACCTAGTTAGCTAAAAGGTGAAATGATAAGATCAAACTAGTGTATAGTAGTCACCAAAGACTATGACATTGTCTAATAGACACAAACTCTAATAAATACCTTTGACTTAGGTGGTAGGATAGTTTAGACAACAACCAATGCAATTATAAGGTACAATGTAGTAGTGGAAAGGAAACAATAGATCAAACCCTCACACAAAATTAGAAATTGATAACAACCTTTAGCCCAACTAAAATCTGGAAATAATTTGACTTGTCTGCACAATTGTGATTCCCAGATGGAATCACCTCAATGGATATGAGGGTTTTCATTATCTACACCTATATACCAGAGGTTTTTCCTCCTCTAATTGAAAATTTGAATACAAAAGCTCCAACTTGGAAATAGGCTTTTGATTTTAAAGATGAATAATGAATAATCACTTTTGATCCCAATTCATTTTTTTATAATTTCAATTTTCATTCCAAAAACCTTAAAATCAATTTAAAACACTTTTAATAAAATTTTACTTTTTGTTGGAAATATTACTTTTTGGCACACTTAATAAATATTACTTTTTATCCATTTGTAACATCCCCACTAGGATCTACCTAGAAATGCATGATTTTTTTTTAATAAATAGATTACACCATGAGAATCTACTAGAGATCATATGTAGTACTCAAAGCATAATAAAGCAAACAAGCATATTACATCATACATCATAGATCTCTAACATCATAAGAGTATATCATTATGCAAATTAGAAAGTAATTATATTAGCTCAATCACAACTAATACAAATCTACAATCACTATTTTTAATGTACAATAATAAATAATTAGAAATCTTCATGACAAATTTCAATAATAAGTACAATCTAATATAATGTACAAATAAGATACATGGTTCTCCCAGAGCATAGTTCCCAAACTCACGTATCTATGGTAATCCCAAGTGTCATATCGATAAGTAGTACTGTTATTGGTAAGGAGAGCATCATATGAGCACATTTCCACACCAACCATGGACTAATGATCTCTTGCACTAATCCCATCAGAAAATGGCCCTCCCTTCATGGATGAGTAGATAATGATGGTGTGAGAATATAGAGAGACAAACAAGTACCCGTATGCTGTATGATTTCTAAACTAAACATGCAGTATATCATAGAAAACTTAGTCTATTGCAAGGTATCATACATACATATAAATCATAATCATGAGATTATAATGTCTCATTAAACATACTTTGGACAAAGCTTTAAGAATAGTAATATAAAATAGATCTATAGATCAATCAAATTCATACACACCACTTGTTCGGACTACCTTCATCTGACATCATGATGTTAGTAAGCTAATGAAGTCCATCTCACTTCTTACTCAGCATCAACAATGTAGATTGGTTGAATACAATTCAACCACAAGATTAATATAACTTACATCCTATTAGCAAACACATCATATAACATGCTAAACATAGGAGTAACCACAACATACATTTATTTCATCAAACATATGAATAAATCTTAACTTATTTTCTATCCCATATTGGAAACAATGACTACAATTTATACCACCCAGGTAAATACATAATTTGTTGTAGAGTTCAAATAATACAATTTATTTCCAACTTAACTGCACCCTATGATAACCCATATTACCATAGTCCAGTGTTTTTATGCATAACTACTAAGAGCCATAACCAATCAAATTACGTAGTCACAAATTCATGGAAACCTAAGATTTTATTCATCCAATCAGGTATACAAAAGTAATTCTCAATTCACATGAAACATGGAATACTCATTGCTATATTATTAGAGTCTTATTTGCATACCCTTGTAAATCTCTTGCACGCCCGCACGCCCACACACACACACACACACCTAAGCACACATCCCCAAGGTACTAATATTGCACCCATTTCCAATAAGCATTCTATTAATAACCATAAATACATAACTTGTTATAGCATCATATTCCATGCGATGGGATTCATACTACAAAATACATATAACAAATGATCTCAAGACACTGCAAGGTTTATCTCATGATATTAAAACTACTATATTTACCTAAGGTAATATCACTTCCAAATAAGAAATTTTATAATAAAACATATGTTATTTACACTTAATTGTAAATCAACCATCAATGACACCATATATGAAACAATTTAACTATGGTTTTAGGTAAATCAAATATGGTTTATAATATATGACATCACATATTTTATTGAAGTCCATGCTTCCTAAAAAAAATCTCCCAAATATTCAACTGATTAAAGCTTCTAATTATATTTTATCAATTGATGTTTCATATTATGTGGCAACATCATATTATTATTAGAGTTCATATTATTATCTGATTAGCATCAGTTCATATTTAAAAATAGTTCGTATAAAAATCAATTCATACTATATGAATTATAGCACCATAGAAAAACATCTCATGCCCACGTATAAGGTCTAAGTTCTATAATTTTGGTATAATTAAACATATAACAATATGCCAATTCAACATCAATTTAGCAGTTTTGGGTTTAGCAAAATGATTTGTCTTATAAACCTAGCGATGCCATCCACAAAGGTGACCCAATACTTTAAGAACCAATCAATTGGAAGATTATAATGTCTTACATTTGTTACAGGCTTTGGATAGAGTAGGTAAATTGAAACAACTTATTATTAACCTCAATTACTCACATTAATTGTATTTCACCTAGATTAGCTTTAAATTCTACAATGACTTAACAAAATAGGACACATGCAAAGAACACGCAGTGATTTCTTTTACTGAATATAAGATGGACTATAAGAAATGAAATGACTCCCTCCTCTAATTGGTTTTTAGACTAAATATAAAAATATATGGTGACCCAATATTTTATAACATGCTGGAAAGAGGCAGTTAAGCGATGCCAAAAATAATAAAAGTGTTTATATAGACAATCGTATATTTCAGACAATCATAAAATGATTAAGTAATGCCAACAACAGTTAAGAGATGCCAATAGTAGTTAAGTGACACCAAAAATATACGATGAACCAATATTTTTTAGACAATCATATAGGCAACAATCTCAATTCTATTATACAGGATAAAAAAGAATTAATAAAGTGACATCCACATAACTATACAATGATTCTCTTGGATACAAAATTCAATAAATATTAATGACACCAACATCACTATTCAATTCAATGTTATTAACATCACTTTCTGGATACAGTTACATATATACAACTATGCTAAGGGTTATTTTTTTTATAGTCATGCCAACATCATGCTGAAGAGATTTAGAAAGGATGCAATGATTTTAAAATATATACTGGCTGGGATTTAATACATTCAATCGACACCCTTCTAATTTTCTAGATTTAAGATTGCAATTGTTTTCTTACTCAAGTCAACACCTTAGGCAAACTTATAGCTATATTAAGGCTATACTTCACTTATACATAATCAAAATGGAACCTACATATTATATTTTATCATAGACCCATTTTACTATTGTGCAGACAAGTCAATTAGACAATAACATATTTTTCCATGATAATATAATGAAATTCAAGATATTGCCTACTTGGAAATTATGTATTCCTTTGACTTGTGTGTCCTTGTAGACTCGTCTCCTTCTTCCAACATCTTGTTCCTTCTTTTGTATATGCCTCTCTCCACTTCCTTTTGATTTCTTTTTTGGTTGCCAACTCCCAGAACTCATATGAAATTCCTCCTTTTAGAAAATTCCTTCCTTAATAAAAGTGGCATAGCCTTTGCTAAGCTTTGGATTTTTTTATTTTTATTTTTTTATTATATTTAATTCTTTTTGCTTTTCTAATTCTAGTCTCTAAATTTCTTTTTCTTTTCTTGTTTTTCTTTTTCCAGGATAATTTATATCTTTTTATATATTTAGCACTAAATGTTAAAATTTCATGTTTTAATTAAATCAACTAACATCCACAATGTTATGACATTTTAAGTGACAATTCATTATTACTAATAATCCATATTTAAAAATTTACCCTTGCTAATAATATTCTTACTATCATTGATGATAAGACGTGCCAAATACATAAAATAATTCATTATGATATTTACCTATACTAGCAAACTATAGAAAGCAACACTCTAAAGCAAGTAATAAACACACCATAAGCAAACTATTTCTAATGCATTTATACCATGTGCTAACTAATATGGTGTGTGTATGGTTCTCACCAGATCTATGACGACCTCTAATGTCTCCAACTATGTCAACCTCTCTGATGATGCTCTCCCTCCAGCATGTTCTGAAGGATGAATTCTCCTGAATCCACCTCACAACATGCAAGTAGTTAGATCATATCACATGATAAACATATAGCATAAAATGTAACTGAAATAACACATTAATATGTTCAAAATGTAAATTCATACATTAACCAACTCACATCAAAACAATCATGTGCCATCATGTATCTAAGTAATATTCTACTATGCCATAATAACATATATCTCAATCTTAGTCAGATATATAGCCAATATCAAATGTGTCCACTATAAATATCTATGAATAGTCAAATAGTTTGCTTAGTGAGGAATTGAGATGCAACACCATTTATAATAATAATACATAAGTGTTCTTTTTCTATGTTATAAAATAAAGTGACTTTGGAAAACTAAAAATATTATTAATGAATTATTTCCATAATTAAAATTTTTAAAAGGGGACACGACAGTCCACCATTCCCAAAATTACTTTCCCTCAAGTTATTGTAAGCTTAACTACTCGAGGTCTACCCAAATGGTTATCTCTAATACCTGGATCCCAATTCATCCTTGGGAATTTGCAATCCCATGTTCCAAATAAAGTTTCCTTCATAAGAATGTTTGATTGAGAACCCGCATGAAATTATTCATCTTCCACTTCTAAAACGTTCAAATTTTTATGCATGTTACCCATAATGGCCCCTTTTGATATTGCACTCTCATTACCTACATTCAGGTGCCTTTTGTTTACAATTTCTGGTTACTTTAGAAAATCTAAAACTCAATTATAACTCAACACTCATTAAGTTAGAATGACTACCAAATTCATCTAATTTCACTTGGAATTTACCTCTAGTATTAGGTGTTAGTAGTTCTGTAAAGCTTGAGGTCTTTATTTTTTTGTTATGGGCACAAATGCTTGTTGTAAACTTATTTACAACCATATTAGTTATCCCTTCTAGGCTTGATTTCCATTTTCCTTGAGAATTCAACAATACTTGTATAATTTTCCCATAAGCAATCATGCTCATAGGAACTCCTTTCTCTTGCATTTCTTTGAAAATATCCAAAAAATACTTGGGCTGCCTAGCCTTAGCATAAAATTCTATGAGATATACAAAAGAATGAGAAGTTAGTTTATCTCCAATGTCAAAGAGCTTTTTCCAATTTTCACATTCATTGACATCTTTCTCATATGCATTTCCATAATGTTTCTAATCCTATTTCAACTCAACTTATTGGCATACTAAAGCTTTGAAATGTCTCAATACACCATCCCAAGAACCATGTTGTAGAATTTAACCAATCGGTGAATTTGTGAATTCAACACCTTCCTCTACTAAAATACGCTTTTCAAGTGCATGTCTATTAGTAGGATCTTTCTCAAATTCAATATGATATGTCTCTTGGATCAAAACATTCCTTTCATTCTCTAAACTGACATCATGTGAAGCCTCAGTAAAATGTCTATTATCCATGTATCTTATCTTCCCACTTAAACCCATGATATAGGAAACATTGCATACCTTGTGTCCATTCCAAGTGGGAGATTCTAAAATTTGAATTTTGAATTCTAAATCATGATGCATGGAATGGTGAAGCCATTTAGTAGTATCCCAACCATTTTGGATTCTCCTTTACATAACCAAAGGTGGCCTACCTGTATGTAGCTTGGGATATAATCAAAGTGTTCACTTTTCTTTATTGCATTAGAAATTATTTAGATATCCTCAACACCATCCAAATAATGGGTTTCCCACATTCTATGAAAAGCTCTATCCAAGGTAAGGTTTAAGTTGTTGAATCTGATAACTCCTTGAACAAATAGTTTGAACCTTGTCCCCGCTTAGTGCAAGTGCACAAGTATTTTATTAATATTCAAAAAAATAAGTACAAAAGGGTTCCTTTACTCCGTTAACCCTTTTACATTGCAAACATAGATTATATAGATTTTACCTATGACCGGTAAAAGCAACTAATCCTATAACCAACCATTTACGGGAAACAACCCGTAAGGTAGTTCTAATTAATAAACACAAAACATGAAAACTACCTAAAACTAAAACTAAGTAACTTTATTTTATGGGGGTGTCTTTAATAAAAATATGCATGCCTCATTAACAGTTATTATTTATTAACCTACCAAAAATATAACCTAATGTTAAGACTTTGGAACAAGTCCTAACAAACTCCCCTATGATCCAAAGTCAGGTCTTTGGACACATACCAAGCATTTTGCTAAATTTTTCAAATTTGATTATGTCAAGGGGTTTTGTGAAGATGTCAGTTGTCTAATCAATAGTTGGGCAATATATTGGATCAAGATTTTTTTTCACCACCAACATTCATAGATAATGGTATTTGACATCCATATGTTTTGTTTTGGCATGAAACATAGGATTCTTGGATATATTGATTGCACTTTGATTATCAATGTATAACTATGTAGGAGCAAACTGAGAAAGCTGAAGATCTTCAAGAATACGATGAAGGTAAACAATTTCTCTGGAAGCATCTCATGTTGCAATATACACTAATTCTAATGATGAATTTGCCACTATATCATGCTTCTTACAACACCAAGCAATGGCAGTTGAACCCATATGTATAGTGTATCCTGTGGTTGACACTCTGTCATCCACACATCTACCAAAATTTGCATCACAATATCCAACAAGTTTGAAGCTCTTGTTGCAGCAGTATTCAAGGCCATATGTTTTCATTCCCTGAAGGTAATGAAGTACTCATTTTGTTGCATGCCAATGAATTTCTCTAGGCTCATGCATAAACCTAGATAAAATTCCAACTGAAAATGAAATATTGGGCTTGGTAGTCATGAAGTATATCAATCCTCCCACTAATTGTCTATATGTGGTGCCATCAAAAAAGGCACTGCTATCATCTTTAGACAATTTCAAGTTACTTTCCATAGGAGTGAGGGCAGGTTTGCAATCACTCATTCCAAACCTATCTAATAACTCAGAAATATACTTAGTTTGTGAAATGAAAATACTATGCTCTTTCTGAGTTACTTCTATGCCTAGATAGTAGTGAAGAAGTCCAAGATCTATCATCTCAAACCCATCTTTTAATTCCTTCTTCATATACTTGTTATGGTTTTCATCATTACCTGTGATAAACAAATCATCGACATAAAGAACAAGTATCACCATTTTCTTACCCTACACTCAAAAATAGAGAGTATCATCAGGTTCACTGTGATGAAAATTGATTGATTTCAAGTATGAATCCATTTTCTCATACCAAGCCCTGGGTGCCTATTTGAGCCCATACAAAGGTTTTAATAATTTACAGACTTTATGTTCATCACCCTCTTGTTCAAAACCCTGAGGTTGTTTCATATATACTTCTTCTTGTAAATCACCATTTAAAAAAGCACTTTTAACATCCAATTGATGTACTTTCCAACCATTTTATGTTGCTAAGGCAAGTACCATATGAATAGTGTTCCATTTTGTAGTTGGTGAAAATGTTTGCTCATAGTCAATAACTTCTTGTTGCGCATATCCTTTTACAACAAGTCTTGCCTTATGTTTATCAATGGAGCCATCTGATTTATACTTAGTCCTATAAACCCATTTACATCTGATGGGTTTAAAATGTGGAAGAGGATCAACTAAAACCCATGTATTATTGCTAAGTATGGAATCATACTCACATTTCATTGCCTATTGCCAAACATGTTCAGTAGATGCCTCCTCAAAAGTGGATGGCTCAGAGGAAGAAGTAGTAACAACCATATCATAGTTTACCTATTTTCAAGAATTCTTAGGCCTGTTAAACCAAATTCATATTCTTTCAAGTAGAAAAAAGTACTTTGAGCCCATTTTGGATACTTAGTTAAATTATTCAAATCAAGGACTCCATAATTCTCATTATGTGCATCATTCGAAGGTGGACTTAGAGAATTTTCAACAATTTCTAAGTCATAAACCTGTGAATTTGTAAATGAAGGAGAGGAAAGTGAAGGAATTTGAGTCTCATACCATAACTTTGAAAAGTTATCCCCATTATTTAAACCCTTATCTCTTTTTGTATTTTTACTCTCTAATCTATCAAGTTGAGAATCAATCTCTGCAGTGTTCATAGTCCCAAACTCATGAAATATTACATCTCGACTCACTATGAATTTGCCTGTATCCTATGCAAGCAAACAAAACCCCTTTTTATCTTCAGAATAACCAAGAAAGATGCATTTTCAACTTCGTGGTTCCAACTTAGTTCAATGTTTAATAAGAACCAAAGCAAAACAAAGACATCTAAACACTTTCAAGTGTTTAGCTTTTGGTTTAAACCCATACCATGCCTCATATGGAGTTTGTCCCAAAAGTGCAACTGTGGGGGACCTGTTTCTCAAATACACTGTAGTACCAATGGCTTCTACCCAAAACTTATCATGTTGTTTATAGTGTAACATGGCACGTGTTGTGCCCTCAAAGTTCTGTTCATCCATTCAGATACTCCATTTTGCTATGGAGTATAAGCATTACTATATTGTTGATGATTGCCATGTTCTCGACAATAATATAAAAATTCATTTGAGGTATACTCACCTCCATTATCTGAATGAAGAGTGGCCAAATGTGAACTTGTTTCTTTTTCAAAAAGTGTAACCAATCAACAAACTTAGCGAAAACTTCAGATTTGTTTTTCATAAAAAATACCCAAGTCATCCGAGAAAAGTCATCAATAAACAAGACAAAGTATCTACACCCACTAATGGATGACTTTTTCATGTCAAATACATCACTATGAACTAACTGCAAACACCTGTTAGCTCTCCAAGATGATTGTTTAGGAAAATTTTCCCGATTTTGTTTGCCCAAAACACATGACTCACAAAGAATACTATCTTTGTGAAAAGTGGGAAACCGATTCACCATACCATATCTATGCAAATCCACTAAAGAGTGGATATTCAAATGTCCATAGTGGATATGCCATAACCGCTATGTAGATATAGTACCTGTACCTGTGTCAACAACTGTTGTAAGTTTTATAGTGGGTGGAAGCACTTTACAATGCAATCTAACCAAGTTTCCATCTTCATATCCTATATACATTGTTTTATAATCATCTTTCACTGAATTGATGTAACTGAGCCCATTTTCAAGCACAATTTGATAACCTTTATTTTGAATAGTTATTAAAGAAAGTAAGTGTTTATTTAATGTGGGAACATACCAAACATCCTCCAAGTATTTTATTGACCCATTAGGAAGAAGAATCCAAATAGATCCAAGTCCTAGTGGTGTATGCATAGACTTATCTGCTAATGCAACTAGAGAGAGAGAAGCTTCTTTGAAAGACCAAAAGAAATCTCTCCTAAATGTCATGTGTTTGGTTGCCCCTGTGTCTAAAACCCATACATATGTGAGCTCATCTCTAGCCTCATATTCAATATAATCAATATGCCCCAAAGTAGTGAATGCAGATTCATGGGCAACATTACTGGACTCATCATAGTCATGATCAGCATAATTGAGCAGAGTTAGACTTAGTCACTTTTTGTGGCCTCTGAATTTTATCAAAAGGAATCCTACATTCTGAGGAAATGTGACCAAATTTTCCACATCTATGACACTGAATGTCTGATCTACCTCGACCTCTACCCCTATATGAGTTGTGACCACATCCTCGATCACTTGTTTCATGTGACTGGTTAGATTGTTGATTATTTGAATAACCCCTACCTCTATTTTGATATCTGTCTCCTCTGTAACCTCGACCCCCTCTATAACTATTTCCTCTATTGTTTTGATGCCCAGATGAAGATAAACTAGGCTTTGACTCTAAAATATGGGCTTCTTCAAATTTCTTGGATTTCTTGGGTAGAGAGAGTTTATGTTGGATGAGCAACTCAGCCAACTTATCAAAGGTGATGCATGTGATCTTGTCAGAGACATGCAAAATTTCAACAAAATTCTTATAGGACCCAGGTAGTCCTTTCAAAGCAACAGTGACTGAGGTCATCATCTAGTTTTCCAAACCTAGCCTTAGTTTACTCAATAGTGATATTTTTCAACTTAGACATATATTCTCCCATATCCCCATCTTCATCTAATGACAAAGTAAACAACTGCATATGAATATCTATCTTCTTATGCTTAGGTTTCTTATCATACAAATATGTCAATGTTTTCCATGCAGTGTAACTATGAGGAGAATTTTCAATATGAACATAAGTATCACAAGTTAAACAACATTTAATGAGAGATAAGGCCTTAGAATAATGCAAATTGAATACGTCTAATTTAGCATGTTATGTTTGTAATGTGGGATTTTCATTCTTGACAATATCCCATAACTCATTAAAAACTAGTGAAGCCTCCATCAATCGTTTCCAATCAGAATAATTGGAAATTGTTAATCTATCACCATCTGAAAGCAAGTTTTGAGTCTTCGGCATCTTGAAATAAAAATAAATGTAGTAGAGAAAAGTGTGACAAAATGCAAAAGAGATGAAACAAATATCACACTCACTTCACAAGACACTGCTTCTATGGGGTTTTTTACTTAAGCTCCGTGTAGAGCAAAAAAGGAAAAACAAGAATTTTTAATGGGTTTTGCACTTAAACTCACCAAAAATCAATTGATTACACCCTTATTTCACCACAACAATGTAAAAGAAATAGAATTTAATTCCCTTTTTTCGATTTTTAAAAACAACACTTATACAATAAGTATGATTTTCACAACTTTCAAGGTATATGAAAAGTAAATTAAAAGGGAATATTCCTTTTACAAAAAGTATATTCTAAAAATAAACTTCTTCCAAAAATAAGGGATTTGAACCCTTGACCTCCTCCTTTGCAAGCTTCTTACAAAATAACTTTAACCAATTGCTCTAAGAGCACTTTCAAAATATAATACTCAAAAACTTGTACTTATGCTAGCTTTTGTCTATGAGGGAAAATAATTTTTTTTACATATATGTAAATAAATCCAAATTTTTCCCTTTTTTAATCTTCTCTTCCAAGCTTTCTCACGTGGGACCCATCCAATGCAAATTTTTTGATATCAAACTTTAGAAACATGAAAAAAAAATCTTGAGTTTAAACCTATGCCATGTTTGCCTGCGATGCCATGGCAGCTCCTGGACTATTTTCTACACCTGTTCTCTCTCCTAGAGGCCATACAAATCCGTACAGGCAAGATAAAAAAGATTTTGGTTGAGTTTTAGCAATTTTTTGAGGTATTTATTGTTGGAAATAGCTTCAAATTGCAGCCAAGGTGTTGGAAGGCCGTACCATAGGCGGTACAAATCCAAAAAAAATCAAGATTTTCCTTTAAGGATGCAAAATAGGTATTTTAACAAGATTTGTAGGTGGTTTTGGATTCAAGAGGGCTGAGAATGAATTGACTCAACAATGGCAGCCATGGATGAAAATTGCAAAGGTTTTCAAAATGCAAACAGGCCGTACAAGTTCATTTTTGCCAAAAAATAATGAATTTATTAACATTTAAATGCTAGAAAAAATATTTTTAATGCCAGATGAGGAGTTTGAATACAACAAAATGGAGTATGATGGCCAAAATGACCAGATGGTGGTATATGAGAAATACACAGGCTTAAATGCAAAAATATTTGAAAAATTAAAATAATTTAATAATTTTTCAATCATTTAAACCAATAAAATATTTTCTTGATATGGCATACCTTATTTCATGCCAATTGATTTCTCGTGAATTTGACTTTTCACCTTGCCTTCTTTTCAAATTCACTGTGCTAGACAAAACCATGCTCTGATACCACTGATAACTCCTTGAACAAATAGTTTGAACCTTGTCCCCGCTTAGTGTGAATGCACAAGTATTTTATTAATTTTCAAAAAAACAAGTACATAAGGGTGCCTTTACTCCGTTAACCCTTTTACATTTCAAACATAGATTATATAGATTTTACCCATGATCAATAAAACCAACTAATCCTATAACCAACTATTTATGGGAAGACAACCCGTAAGGTAGTTCTAATTAATAAACACAAAACATGAAAACTACCTAAAACTAAAACTAAAGCTAAGTAACTTTATTTTATGGGGGTGTCTTTAATAAAAATATGCATGCCCCATTAACAATTATTATTTATTAACCTACCAAAAATCTAACCTAATGTTAAGACTTTGGATTAAGTCCTAACAGAATCCTCTTGGTATATGGGATGGTGAAGCCATCAAATACAATCAGATTAAAGCCTTTATCCTTTTTTTACCTCAAAAAGTCACCCAAATCCCATATGCAAAAATAATTTTGAGCTTGAATCAAAGAATCTGTATTCCCTATGCTTTTCTAGTATAAATTCATATCTGCGTATGGATTGTTCTTCCAAGTGTGTATAATGCTACAACGAAAGATCTCACAATGAGCTATGACATTCCCATCAATGTGATTGCCATCTTTTATATATTTTTATCTTTGTATCTTGGAAATGTGAACATGATTGGATTGGATTCGAAACATATGATGTGTTGATCTTTTATGTCCTCCCGCGATCCTGGGAACAAATGTTTGAACACCACAATACACTTATTCTAAAAAATCTGAATATCAACATGATGTTTACCTTGCTTATGTCTAGAAACATATATGGGATCCCATATTAGGATGCATAGGCAGTTCTATGACTTATCTTCTTGACCTTTGAATACAATTGTAAGATTGTGATGATGTAAACACAACTATTTACACAAATACAACTTATTTTATATGGATAATATGATGTTGGTGTTGAGTGGTATATTAGCAATTGAATCAAAATCAATATAAAAAGAGAAAATTTCTACTTCCCTATATAACATACCATGGGTATTGTATAAAATATAACCATTTTCCAACTTATCACCAATCTCCATGTCAAATATTATGACACATTCATTTGTAAATATGTTTATTATTCAGGCAATTATACACTTTATCCAAACATCAAATATGAAGCCAAACAAGATGGTATTGGTATGAATTTTCTTACCTTGTAATTGAGCTGCTCCATTATCACTTACCTTGAGAGCACTATTGGATGTGAGGTGGCATGCCTTTGAACCTCGCATCTGAATTATGAGTATTAGGGTCTCTTCATTATAATTATTTTGAGCACATCCTGTAATCCATTATACTTCCTCTTTACAAGTAGATAACTTGAATGCTTCCTTTTGTTCCTCCAAAAGACACACACATGTATTTGTGGACCAATCAAAAATTTGATTTCTAGTTAGTCTTACTAACACAATTTCATCTAGTCCTTTAGGATAAGGATGGAGTAGAGGATCAATCAACCAAACTTGTAAAACAATAATTGATTGTTCGAGCATACATTTATGTGGTTCCCATGCATGAACCATACATTGTTAATACTGAATGTTTTGTTATTGTAGATGTTGATCTATGGCTTGTCACTGAGATATCTGACCTTGTGCTCCAACTAGTGAATCCTATTGCCATTCATAATATTTTCATTATGCTCATCTGATGTCATTTTTTATTTATCCATTTTTTACGGGATAATTAAATTATCCACAATAATGATATTGTAATTAGAAATTCTATCCTTTATAGATCTCAAAATATCACCTAGACTCCATACCATTATGCAAAATGCATTTTGATCCAAAGGATCTATCTACATTCTTTTACCCTTCTTAGAATGATGGCAAAATTGAAATAGATATGTGCTATCATTCCCATATCTTGAACTAAAATTATAAGAGTACTTACCCTCTTTTGCTGAAGTAAGAGATTGTGAGAGATCATTCTAAAATTTTGAAATTCAATCTTATATGGTAGTGGTTCACTCTTTGGAAGATTGTTGGGTAGCTCATGAATTGGTACATCTATTTATATATTTTGTTCTTTTCATTCAATTAGTGATGCCCTTTCCTCGTTGAATTAATTGATATAAATAAAATAATTAGAAGTCAATAAAACATCTTTTATTATCAAAGGATGTTCACTCTCACCCTTCATGTTGGATTCTTTCTCTTCTTGCTCTTTGGTCTATTCACTTTATTCTTGCTTTAGGAATGCATTCTTATGTTCTTGCTCCTTGATCTCCTTCCTAACAATATTTTAAGGTTTTGGTTTCATTTTTTCTTCTTATTTAAGTTTATACTTGTACCTTCTTTGAACATTTTTAATAATTAATGAAAGGCAAAGTTAATTTTTATCATGTGTTAGAAGCTTGCTCAAACAATTTTGAGTTATCCTTCTTCCTCTTCTTCCAAATCATTTAAATGCTTATCCATTATATCTCTTAGTCTACACACTGGTAGGATCATATGCTCTGATACCATTGTAATGTCCCTTTCTAGACAAAAATTAATCATTTCATATTTTTTTGTAAATTATTTCTCGTAAATTTTAAATTATATTTTTTATATTCACGTGCAAATACTAGACTAGCACATGCAACAATTAATAATAAAAACCCAGTGTAATCTTTATTTCATTTAATTAAGTGCATACCAAATATTGGGGTTGTTACAACTAATCAACCATAACATTTACAATAGTAAACCATTATACATATATCATAAAATCCAAATTTTATGACAAATACCCATCAATAAGGTATATACTATCGATGCTAGACAATATACCTTACAACTAGGTTTTGAAGGCTTATTTTTAATGTTGTGACTATTGTAGATGAAGGTATGAAAGCAATGAGGGACTTTAAATAAAGTTGTGTTTGATATCGAAATTGATGACAACTAGAAGCAAGGTAACACAACTGGTTGGGAGGTGAAATAACACCCTCAAAATGGCATATAACACTCACCAAAGACTACGATAGCTTCCAACAGCCACAAACTCTACCTTGAGTGATACGACAATCTATACAATAACCAATGCAATTTCAAGATGTAACATAATAGTGGAAAGGAAACAATAGACCAAACCCTCACATGAAACTAAAAATTGATAACAACCTTTAGCCTAACTGAAATATAGAAATAACTTGACTTGTCTACATAATTTTAATCCTTTGATGGAATAATCTCAATGGGTAAGAAGTTTTTTGTCCTCTATACATGTACACCATAGGGTTTCCATCCTCTAATGGAAAAGTTGAACACAAAAGCTCCAACCTGGAAATAGGGTTTTGATTTTAAAGATGAATAATTAATTTTGAGCCTAACGCTTTTTTTTATATTTTCACTTTTCATTCCAAAAACCCTAAAAGTGTTTTAGAATACATTTAATAAAATATTACTTTTTGGCTCGTTTAGTCAATATTACATTTTTAGCCCACTTAATAAATATTAATTTTAGCCCCTTTTATAATAATAATACATAAGTGTCATTTTTCCATGTTATAAAATAAAGTGGCTTTGGACAACTTAAAATATTATTATTAAATTATTTCCATAATTAAATATTTCAAAAAGGGGACATGACATTCAATATTTTGATGACATGTGTCATACGGTCAAAGACCGTGATGTCAAAATTATCTCTATAAACAAGTTAAAGTATGGAAACAACCCTCCCACATCTTCTAATGCTAATGATACTAATATTGAGACTAAAATAATAGTTGGTGCAGTTTCACAACCTACTAACAAGCCTGTCCTTTATGCTCTTCAACAAAGATAATTTATGCAACTACTGGAACCTATTTGTAAGGTGTTACAAATGTTACATGATCATAACCTCCTATTCCTTCCTCCACCTTTGAAGATTGACATGATAAGGCCCCAACTTGAGAATTTATCAATAGATGCACATGTCATTCAACTAATAGATGCTTTGGTTAAAGACATAAGATTCAAGAAGAATTAACACCAACACTATTGAGCTTAACAATGGTAACACACTTACTAATGATTTGATTATGCAAACTAATGTAAATCTTAAGATGTTTATTTATCCATTTCCAAATCATATGCCATAATAATCCGACTAATCTCAAGGTACATATGACTTACCATGCACATCCTCATCTGGCTTCTTGTGCTCCTAAAGATGTCAAGTCTCATCATATAGATGGTCTTATTGGTACACTTACAAATGAACAAGCATAATAACCTATGATTACATTTTATAACCATCAAATTATTGATGATAATTTGATCAACATGTATTTATTTATTTAGATACCTAAATTTGGTACAAACCTTGTTTATAAAATGTTTTACGTGACTTTACATATATATCCTTTATTGTGAATAAGGAACTTATTAGCACATTTGTCTTGGTCTCTTGTCATCTTCTTGACTTTACTTGAATATGCAATGCTTTGTTTTATAATTTCCCACTTTATTTTCTTTGTCACATGGATCCTTGGTCTTGTTTTACTTACCTTTGAGTTTTCTTTAGATTTCAAATGAATCCAAAATTCACAGGTGATTTCATCATATGAAGGAGTATGAAAATTCTTGAAACATTAAGGAACATTTTTAGGGTCTGATTTGGGCACATTTTCCTTTGGGGTTTTTTCTTTTACATGTTTTCTCATTATTGTGTTGGCTTTTGTGTGACACTAGTTCCCTAATTTAAATTTGAGAACTCTATGTATACAAATCCCCTTGGAGGTCTTTATGGAAAAAAATTAATTATTAAAAAAATACATATGAAATACACTCTACTCTTAGTTTTGTTCATTAAAAAATATTAAGTTTCTAAAGGTCAATATCTATTATGCATGCTTGTATCAAAGGAGGGCCTAGGCATAACACATAGACTTGCATTCATGAAAATTAATAGACACTCGCATTAAAGGGATAATTATATGTAGTTGGAGCCTTCTTTGTAGTGTTGAAAAATGTAATCAATACTCAACTAGTTAATGGGGATTGGTTGAGGTTAGTCCAACCCAAATTACTAACCCTTTTGTAGGTCTTGTAGATCAAGAATTTAAAAAGTAGGGTTTAAGCAAATAAGAAAAAATACAAGATTATCCATGTAGGCCAAATGTGATCCAACGCAAAATATTTATACAAACACAAGCATATAAGCTTGAGGGAAAGTAGATTGACTCAATTGCTTCAAATGAGTTGTTAGAACTAGATGACTTCAGCGAGGCATCTGATAATTCTAGAGGCATATTACATGGCTGTCACATTCTACTCCCAATTCAAACCAACATTGAGTTATTGAAGAGCTCATCTAATAATTGTGACTAAATATAAATTCTAGAACTGAGTTGTACCAAGCTAAACACTTTGTATCCGATAGATTCTCGATCATTTTTATATTTAGCATGTGCAATAAATCATATATAGCATTTAATTTTATAAGATCATTGATTTACATTGTGCAATCTAAATATTCATTTTTTATGCTTGTTTTGATCTATTAATCCAAAATAAGGTAAAATAGTTAATAGATGCCTTCTTTGACTCACACCTCATACAAATATATGGTGGAAAATGGGTTAAGTGAAAACATTTGCACTATGACATTTATTAATAGCCTTGGGTACACACATAGAAAATTGATTGGTACAAAATACATAATAAAAGGCTTTGATGGAAAATGTGAAAACCCTGTTAGGGGCATTGTGTTATGGGTTATGGTAGGACTAATAACTATCATTACTTCATTTTTAGTTTTGTGCAACACTAATGTATTTGACATGTTAATATGATGACCATGAATACACAAGATACATACAATCCCATCTTTGTTGCTTTAATGCTTGAAGTATATCCATAATAACAAAGTTGTTATAGTTATGGGTGTTGTATACGAATACCCCATCTAGCCTGAGACATTTCCTCCTGTGACTCCACAACAAACAAATATTTAACATACATAAGATTTGATTCAAAAAATAATATAAATTGCATTACAGTAACAAGTGACTAATTTCCCTGAATAATTGATTGTTTAACATCCTCTACATCAATAACCTTGTAAAGTTTAAAATATCTCATTTTGTCTACCATGTCCTATTTTTATTATAATATCCTCGTGAGTGTGTTTCACAAATAACACCAATGCATTCTCTTGACATACATTGGAGTCCATAGGTCATTGTGACTATTAGAGATATGTAGCCTAGACTCTTTCATATCAAACATACTCATGTTTCTAGATATTCTCCAACTTGTGATCATTTTTATGATTCATACAGTGATATGTGTGCCACTCCTATCCCATAACATGTCATGTTTGTGTCGATTAATATAATACCTACAATTGAATATCCTCTTTATGGGATCATAAGTTAGCACTCTTAACCAATTTTCATAGGGAATCTCAGACATAAATTATTGTATATAACTACTTATTGATTACTTGCTTGATCATCCTCTCTTGATTTGATTGATTAATTCTTCCATTCTTCTATTTTTATGTGGGCATGTACACATGATTTCACAATGACCGTTCTTATATCCCTTAACTTTGATTTTATTATTGTGTTTCACTAGTCATTGCCTTTTGATTGCTTATCATGTTCTATAAATTCATGCTAACTATCCTATAATGACACATGTATACACACCCTTTACAATAATATGATCTTAGAACACATATTTGAGGAATGTTACACCTTTATGCGACATACCATTTGCCCAAATTTCCATATTGGCTATTTGTGCTTGTTTATTTCATGACACACATTGAGCTTACTTGGTCCCATATATTTTATCCCTACACATCTTATGAATTTTTCACATCAACTCTTTCCCACTAGGGGTATGTGAATATTATTAATTATTTCAATACTCCTTTGAGACATGACTTTTCATACAATAGGGGCATATCACTTGTCTTCTTGAGATGACTTTGTTTTTTCACTAGCTACATACTATGCATTGACATATGATATTGATTGTCTGGATCACTTTTATTATTCTATTTCACAACTGTACCCCATGACCTTGCTTGATTAACCAATTACTTAATAATAGCGATATTAAAAAAAGTTCAAAAAACATTCAAATATTTCAAAAAAATATAAAAAAATATGTAAAAAAATTAGAAAAACAATCAAATAATAAAAAATACAAAAACTAATACCAATGCACAACTTAATTTGATGGTACACATGGTGATTTAAAAATCCATTTTATATGCACATGTTTTTCATGATATACATGAGTTAGATGCAAGACATACATGTTATATATGAGACATGGGTAGTCTATATACACTAGGTCAAACCCATACCAGGGGTATCTTGGCACATTTTTTAGGTTATATATTTCTATGTTATCTATTGGTCATATTGAGCTATTAAGACTGCCTATTTATGGCTTGTTCTTGTTCATACTTTTAGAGTGTTATTTCCTATGGAAATTATACTTTGCTATACTAAATGATGACATCGATCGATTATGTGGACTGACACTTTATGCTTCATACCTACTTATTACTAATGATTGTGATATTTCTTGATTATTAATGTGTTTTATACTACTTATTCTATGTTATATGGGTACGTCGTGTCATGTGTCAACTTTGTGTCAGAGGATCCTCTGGTCCATGTCATGGCATTTTGTGTTTTTGCCATATCAAAGTTGTGTCATGTCTTTCATGCTTATGTGATACATTATGTTTATGACTTATTATATATGATATTATGTGATTATGCTTGTTTGCATACCTTGCTATGGATATATTTGATTGTTACTATGTGTTTTGTGTCATAATTTTCATCATGCACATCTCTATTATATGTTATTTATTTCTAATGGATTTGTCATGATTTATAACATGCATTTACTGCAATTCTTATTATTGTGTGCTTCTTTGATATATCTAACTAACATTGACACCTATTTTCTAATGAATTATCATGATTATATCTTGTGTGCTACTAACAATAAACTTTACTTACCTTGGATTACATGTTTCATACATGCTTACAATGATCAAACTTATTTTATGAGTACATGTCTTATCATGTTTGTATATTTACTTTACATGAATATAATTTTTCTATATGACACATGATGTACATAACACTTTCTTTTGAGATGAATGATTTGTAGACTTCATCCCTCGTATTAAAAGGGGGGAACACAATGGGCTTTTTTCAGGTATTTAGGCCATGTCAAATAGATAATTTCATATTTTGAGATAGATTATATGATTTTTGTGGGTCATATCAAGTATATTAAGACACATTCACATGATTTTGAGGAAAAATTGAGACATATATGAAATTTTAAGAGAAATATGTTGGCATTATATATCACTTTGAGGAATAATTTGTGAATTCTATATCCCTTTGACAGTCAAATTGATCATATGGGGCATGTATTTTATTCATGAAAACATTTTTCTATTTATATGTTGAGGATCAGTGGGAAATGATGGTACTACATGAGCACTTTGGGTCAATATCCATCTATAATAGTTGATATTTTTTACATACGAACCTAGTTTCAAGGTTCCCCAAGTAGAGGTTGTTATTGTGACACTCTTGATCAATTATTTAGCCAATAAGAGAATAAGGCTAAATCATTTTTTTTACACTTTAAGAAGGGTTATTTAGACATTTAGGGTAGTGTGGTTAAGGTTACTATGTCATTCAACTTCTGTAAATTCCTTACTTAGTGGAAGGTGGGGCATTTAAACTCTTCATCTGACTTTTTCAACAATTGCATCTCCTTGGGGAATGTTTACCCCATGATATGCTCCAATCAAATTCAAAAAGTGATATCTTGTTTGAATACTGTCAAGTGTATTTGATCCTTAGGTTTTCAATTTCAAACTATTTTAATTATTAAGGTTATTCTAGATTATTTATCATGATAGTTCATTGATATACACATATTTTATCATATATTTCACATGAAGCAAATGGTACATTCCAATGACACCTATCAACACCAAGTACAACTATCATAGGTACCAAATTTATTTATTTTATCCTTTCAATTTTGAATTTTGAATATTAGTCTAAAATGGGGGAATTTTTAGACACCTAAGTTTAGTCTTTGGCACTCTGGAAACATAAGTTTGACATAATACTGCGATAAACTTGGGTGCATATATTTGAATCTTGAGCACACTTTACTTATATCAATTTGCCCAACCAATATCTTAGCAACCTCTATCTTCCAAACATATTTATTTAGGATCAACTTGGTCTATATAGGTAAAATTTCTTAATTTTAAACATAAATTCTCCATACCTCAAATCCTTAGTTACACTCCTGGGACATTTCTTATAAACCTAGAGAGTGCTAGTTATCATAGGTGTTTCTCTCTACTGATAGTGTCTAGGGGCCCTCATTAGTTATTCTAAAATTTTGGAAAACTCCATTAGGTCAACCTAAGCACATTTCATGGGTTGGGTGTAGTGAGAAGTTAACAAAGGGTCATCTAAATATACAAATCATCCTTAAGGGTATTAGGGACCAAAAAATGCCTTGGATCTCTCACTCTCTTAGAAAATTATTCAAAATGTGTAGGAACATCTAAAATATTCAAGGAGTAGTCTTAAAGTAATCCATATATTCAAATTTTAATACAAAGAGGTCAAAGTTGTATGTTTCCAAATACCAAAGATTAAATATAGGGCTACATTCTATATTGTTCATGATTTTTCACACACTAACCTAAGTGGGAAAACTCCATGTGATTTGATCCCTCTTCGAAGTATTGGAATGTAGGCAATGTTCAACCATTTTATAGGGAGTGGTTTGGGTTAGTCCATCCTAGGATGTTAACCCATTTTTAAGGTATTATGTGATCAATCAATCACAATTAGTGTTTTGGAAAAAGGAGATAAAAAATAGGCATCATCACACATGATTGAAGATCTCGTACATACAAGAGTATATTGCAGATGTAGGTCTCCTCCTAGAAGAATTAATATTAATAACATGTTTGAGTTGCTCATAGATATATTTCTTATTCTTATAGAGTTTGATACGTTATGATTATTGAGTGTCATCTATTTGTGGTTATAATTCTCTTAGAAGTATCCCAAGTTGAATAGTATTTTTATCAATAAGATCTTGTATTTTCCATCATAGCCTAAGACATTTATTCATTGAATGCCCCACAATTTGATGACACTCACAATATGAATTTCCATCACAGTTCTTTGGTGTAGGCCTATTTGGATCGATATTTTGTGGAGGTAGACATGTGATAAGATTAAATTCAAGTAACCTCTTTAATATAGCGATGTCACATGAGAAGGGGATGGTAATAGCTAAAATTCCCTTTTTAGTGGAACTACTTTGTTGGGCTACTTGGAATATCATGTGATAATTTAAATTGTATTTTTTTCATATGTATAATTATAGGTAGCGATGGATCATAATATTTGAAATTATCCTTGTTTTATTGATATGTATGTATATTTCCATTGTGTAAATGTATCACATGTATACAATATCGATGCTACTATGTTCATTGTATGCATCTACGATTGGCTCAACAATAGATTTTAATGTGTAGCATGAAGCGTGACATGAAATAAGGAATTTAGATTCTTTGGTCCAAGTATTATTTCCATTGACATTGTGCCAAGTGGTGGGCATAGTCCTTGATCTAATTTGTTAATGATGTGATCTTCTATATTTAGTTTCTGCATATCAATTTCTTATGCATGCAATAATGACATGTTGCAAACATTTTTAGTTGATTTAGGATTGATAATAACTCATTTGATGATTGTTTGTGATATCACAACCTGAATGAATAGTTCATCAATTTTTCCTTTTGTATACTTGATACCTACATTATTTTGTGAATCTCTTTTGGTGGACATATCTTGAGTAAAGTAATCTAGTACTGCATTGGGTGTATTTTTATGAGGAAAGACTATATGGTTTTATTTTGTTGATATTTTTGTATAACTAACACCAGGCCATATTTTCTAATTATATTCTTGGATAGGGTTAATAATGCCATGAGCATGTTTCTCGAATCCCTATCTTATGTATCCTTACTTTTGAAAACATTTCAAGTCAAAATTGTGTATGGTTGAATTGGTTTTTTTAACAACTTCGTTATGAAGTGTCTATTTATTCAATGTAATATTTTTGATTTGTTTTTAAAGAGATTGTAAATGTCTTTGCAAATTCATCTTAGATGTAATGTTTTTCATATCTTGGTTATCCTTGGAATGTTCCTTATCTTTTGGGACAATAATAACATGGACCTTCGCAGTGAGAAAATAGCTAGCACCATCTTGAGGAGAGTAAGAAGAAAAGTAGTGGAATCCATAGGAGAATAGGTAGGATTTTTAGACATATAAATCATATTAAATCTCTGAATACCATAAATAAGGATATACCCTAAGATTAAAAGAAGCATGAGGGGATCAGTATATATTAAGAATCTAGGGTAAAATTTGAAACCCTACAAGGATAAAACCCTAAAGGAAAGCCTAGGGTTTTCCACTATTCAATATGCATACATGTTCGTGAATATGATTGCCCTAATTTGGATTGATGGGTAAGATTAATCTATTCAAAATATAACTTTGAAAGATAATTTAGATTAATGGATATGGCATTCAAGCATACAATCATAATGTAAATGATTTATAATTGATTCTCTAAATTTGATTAGGGAAAATACTAAATATGAAGAAGATTAAAGAGATCATGATACCTATATATTTAGGTTGATTTTATATAAGTGACTATGTTATGGAAGTGTAAAGTAGGGATAAACATGCATGTGGTTCACTTAGTTCAGGAACTAATTTTTTGATTGCATTGGTTTGGTTATGCAGGATTGGATCAATATCACATGTCAATATTGAATTGTTAGTCAGATCTAACCTATATGGAAGTGAGACACAATGAATGTATGGCTACCTATGACTATTTTCACTTGTTTTGTTTTTTCAATCCTAAACATTGTTAATCTGCACAAATCTAAGAATAAGTCTCCTTTGCCTTAAAACCCTATATGTGCTTAAGAGGGCTAGAAACCTACAAAAATGGGGGAAGTGTAATGGGTTGAGCTAACACAAATCACCTATGTCTGGTGATTTATCATTGCCTATGTATCTAATACTCCAAGGAGGAAAATTAAACTACACGTAGTTCTTCTACCTAGTGTGATTATGCAAACATGCATATTTAATATATGAATGACTCTAATGATTGGCATTAATAATTGATAATTATTGCATTAGATTGGATTTTGAGTCATTCAAAATTGGCTTATGATTGTTCTTAGTTGCAAATTGGTAAAAATATGTCAAATTTGCTCAATGTGTAGTAGTGTATAAATGTGCAATAGATAAAACTGTCATATCCATTTTGAAAGAGATATTGATTTATTTATATATAGATCCATTTGAATAATTACTCACTCTACTAACATTCTCGAATTATGTGTCAACCCTGAGGATGGGTTTGATTTTATAAAATAGTTGTTGCTAGGAGAAGGTTGGTTCCAACCCATGCATATCATTATTGACCAATGATAAGGACCGTAACTATTAAAATTGACCAATGTACAAGTGGAATTTTTTGAGAGACTGGAGATGCTTGTGCAAGATATTTAGGAAGTTTAAAATAAATAATGAGGTTCATTTAGGTGTATAAATATAAAATAGAATGGTTGACTCATAAGATATCATGCAAGAGAAGATGATAAATTAGGACCTTGATTGGGGCATCAGGTCATATGTGGTAAATGTGTGTCAAGATTTCCATTGTCAAGTATTTAAGACCAAATTTTAGAATCTATAGGAACCTAGTAGGCACTACATTACCAAAAAAAGAATCTTTTGATATAATTGTTCTTATTATTATTAAGGGTAATAATGTTTTTTGTAAAAAAATCATCGAAGGCAAACATGCTTCATATAATTTATAATTTATATCAATGATGTTAATTATATTATGTCATATGGTTTGCCACATTATTTATATATAAGGTTCATTAGGTTCCCAACATTGTTATATAGATATAATGGTTATTTGAAATGTAGTGATTGGTAAGTTCCAAACATTGTTCTTTGGATATAATAATTCCTTATAATAAGAGATATATCAATGTATTACTAATAATATATACAAGTTTTTTGTGTGCTTAATAGCCATTAGGTTTCTAAAATTATCTTTACCTATTGTAATTTATTTATTATTATTATTATTATTATTATTATTATTATTATTATTATTATTATTATTATTATTATTATTATTATTATTATTATTATATTTTTTCCTTTACATTATAAGAGATATAATGGTTCCTACTTGTGGATACTTGTAACTATATCTTTCCCCATCATGTTACATAAGAATTAAACTACATAGATGTTTTTACCTTGCATTATAATTAAACATTGTGTCATGTGTCATATAACATTCATTATTTAATCTTCAATTGAATTTTCTTTATCGATATTAAAAACTTGGTCCCATACATTATTAATTTTTTTTAATTATTGTAGTATAAAAATATTAATCATAGGTGTAATTATAAGAGAGATTTTATCTTCTAATGTTAGATAGATAGTCTCCATAGGAAGCTCAAGAATATTATTGAAAATGAAATGAATAGTCACATATTTGGCTATAAATATTATAATCTTTATTTGATTCATTAATGCAGTAACTTTTGTTTGCACTAATTCTTGTTAATTTCTTTGTCATTCATTATTGCCTGAACATTGTTATCAGAGTGAAACTTTCTTATTCATATATTTATTTATTCATTTTTCCTCTTTGTTACATATCCCACTTTTATCCAATAATAAAGAAAATCAAAATCAGTTTTCAATAATAAAGGACCAATAAATTGTTATCGCTAGGTGTATAAGTCAAAAAAATTTACTAGAGTGAGGCATTTCAAGTTATTTTAGGGTCACCTTGACAAAAAAATAGTGTTTTATTTGTTTCATGGCATTTTGGACTACCAAACCAAGGTGTTTCAACTTCTAGGAAGGCATTTTAACTATTATAGGGATGTTTCACCAATAATTGGTTAATTATCTCTTCTTGGATTGTGCACCTATTGTTTTTTATAAGTTTTAGATTCATTTGTCTGATTTCATATTGTCACATGGTTTTCTTAACAACTTTGATTGTGTTTTAGTGTATTGGTATGGTGTTTTGGCTGGGGATGTCAATTTTTTTGACTTAATTATATTTTAATTAGTGTCTCATTATGTTGTTGGGCTTCATGGTAGTTCATTACTTGTATTGATTGCATTTTGCTTGGTTTTGGCAGTTTTTTATCTTCATTTGGAGTGTGATTCAATTCATACCTACTACGTGGATATCTACATTGGATTTTATGGCACATTTTCTAATTTTTCAAGTGTATATGGTTGTGTGGCTCCCTTTAAAACTATTTTAAATTACATTCAAGGAATGTGTGGAGCTAAAGAAAGGCATATTTACTGATTAATTTTCTTTTTTTGGTTTAAAATAAACATGGAGGTCTATGAATAGCTCAAATAAAGGTGTTGCAACATTTAAATAACCTTCCAAGTGGTGTCTTAGACCAAGATAAGTCAATTTAATTTCTTTTATGTTTTTCCCTCAAATAAAAGCATAATTTTTTAAAGGAGAATATTCCCACAATGGAATAATAAGTACATTTCCCCCTTTTTGAATTATTCAAAAACAAAAAATAAGTCATTTTCAAAAAATAGTCTTCATTTTTTAAAATTAAGCAAAATTTGAAAAACAAATTGAATTATGAAAACAAAAACCAATTTGTAATGTTCCATATCAATAGTGCCTCTAGTTCGCATTTATGAGTCATGTCTTTGCAATATAGCTACTACACTTATAGCCTAATATAGTTGCAACAACTATGGTTTTGGTATAATCCCTATAAACCACTAAGGAGAAATAAGGAAAAATTCATGTTTCCCATTCCCTTTGTTAGCCATTTACGAATATCACTTGACATAAATCCCAAAAATGAGTAAGAACACCGAGTATATAGGGTTATCACACCTGTGTACAAGGAATTCTCATTAAGTGGGTGTCATATATAGTAAAATAATTTTCACGTATGCCTAGGTACCACATACCATTATGCTCTCATGTGCTTCAATATCTTTTTAACGTACCACCAAGTATATAGAAAAGACAAAATTCTTCCATGTACCAATTGGTATATATGAAGGAAAGGCATACAAATAGGTTTGTATATCATTTGGGTGGTATATAGAAAAGGAAACCTTTTTATAGAGATAAGGAATCATTCCATCTCCCAATATAACAAACATACATTCAATTAAAACTATAATTGGCACAATCCTGATCAGGAAAGATACATGGTTAGAATGGTCAAGACATGTGGAGAACACACTTATCTTTAATGACCTATGGTTCAACATCAGTGATATGGATAAACAACCTATTGAACCTAAAGAAGCAAAGGAGATACCATCTTGGAAGTATAAGAATTCAAAATCATTGGCCTTGATGAGGGTCTCAATAGATGCATACATGTTTCATCACATATAAGTGTACAACTCTCCCATGGAAGTGTTTCACAAATTAAAGGATATGTATGATTATTATTAAAGTTCATAAAATTTTAGTTCAATATTGAGTTGAAAAATGGTTATGTCATGAGTTTGGCTTCTTAAATCTGTGAAATAATCAAACACAATGTTGATGCAACTAGTATAAAAATTAATGTGATATGAACACCTTCATAAAGGCTCTTATTCCTACATACTCAATGTAATGGGAGCCTTACAAGAAAGAAACATATTTAAGATTGTAACATTGGATCAATTGGTTGAGAAAATGAATGAAAGAGAAAAGACCTTTGGAAGAAAAACATAGTCCACAGGAGAAAGATTTTGTTATGTTAATCACAATTCTTTCAAGAATGTAAGAAATGATAGAGGCAGAGGGAAAAAAATGGCCAATTTGAAAAATTTAGAAATAAATAATCAACATAAAAAAAAATAAAAATGATAAACAACACTTGTTTTTAAAATGTTGTGAAAGGAAATGAAGTTACGGGGCTATGAATGCAACACATCATGGGAAAAAATTGAAGCCTACTAAAAACAAAAGGTAGGAAAGGAAAAGAAGAAAAACTCAAAACTTGATTGAGCTCAGTTTTCTTGTGAATGTGTGTTTTCCATCTCTTATGAATCAAATGATGCCTCAGAGGGTTCAACTTGGGACAATAATTGGGTTTTATACACTAGCGACACACAACATATGACTTTATGAAGGGACTTCTTTGAGAAGTTTCAAGAATAAACTTGTAGTCTAATATATTTGATAGATAAAACAAGTTTGTGAATTCAAATAAAAGGTCAAATTTGACTCAACTCACCAAGGATTCTAGATTTCATTCTCAGAAATATATTATACCTTATTTCATTATTATTATTTTATCTCTTGTGCTAATTTAACCATAAGGCCACTCCATTTTGGTTAATGATAGAGAGGTGGAAATCACAAGGAAATGTGATAATGTAGTAGTTTTAACTAGATACGAGGAAATAAAATAACTAAAACTTAGGGGTGAGTACTCAGTGTCAATTTTTTTTCTTATCTTGCTGAAGAAGAAATGCAAACAAGTCTTATCTAAAATGTTATATTTGGCCACACATACTCTGACAACATTCACATAATATATTAATATTGTGTCTTGGGCTTACCGACTATGACCCCAAAAATGGAAAAATGTGAAGCCTATATATTGACCAAAAATGAAAGGTAATCATTACAAAAGTCATAATAAAAAGCTAACAAGAAGTTATAGTTGGATCCCTCTAATCTATGTTCTCTACCAATTATTTCCACTAGTGGTTAGAAGTACTTCATGTTGTTATATTATCACTACAACATAATGACTTGGATATGTTTTTTGGATAAGAAATCAGAAACTTTTTAAACATTTCAAAATGTTTGAACTATGGTTGAAAATCAAGCCCAATCCCACGTTGGGGCACTCTGAACTGATAATGGTGCTAAATTCTCTACAATGTTTTAAATCTATCTCAAGTAGAATGGAATCAAGCATCATCCCACAATATCTTACACTCGTCAATGTAATGGAGTAGTTGAGTGGATGAACAATATTGTGATGAACATAGTTTGGGATTTGTTATATTTCAAATGGGTGAATATGCATTTTTAGGCAGAAACAACTCAAACAACAATATACCTCTGTAATGGGTCACCATAAACAACCTAAAAATTAATAATCCATATGAATTGTAGTGATTCCATCTCTCTTTAGTGCTATATCTTTGAAATTTTCAAATCAACGTGCTACACATTAACTCCCAAGAAGAAAGAGAACAAACAAAAACATCAAATGACCAAATGCATGTTTTTGTGATACTCAAAGTCTTCAAAAGCATACAACTTATTTAATGAGAAAAAAAATAAATTTCATGTCATAAGAGATGTCAGCTTGTAGGAAACTAAAAATGACATAATGAGCATCATCAACAATTGAATAGACTTTATAAATATGTCAAATTTGATGTTTTCAAGGAGGTTCCAAATAGTGAAGGGGGAATTTGTAATTGGGAAACAATTGAATCTCAATTGAGTAATTAAAATGAAACTTACCCTAAAAAATAAAGTGAAACTTCATTAGAACATCGTTTGATGTCAAAAAATGAAGGAACTTCAATTCAATAAAATGAGGCCCATGTGATTCCACAAGCTACACAAGAAAGATACCAAAATGGGCAAAATAGACATTGAAAGATGTTAGACTTGATGAGGTCATAAAAATCTAGACTACAAGTGTAAACATAGTCGCATAATAATCAAAGAATTTCTTAGATAAAATTAAAGATAAAATAGAAAAACTTATATTAGAAGACCCTCAAGAATAAGAAGTTAATGGTGTTTTTCACTCTGAATCCACTTCCTTCAAACAAGTTGAAAATATTGATGCATAGAAAATAGAAATGAAGAATAAGTATGAAACATTGGTTAAAAATAGAATTTAGAATTTGGTTGATCCTCTAATCAGCTATAAACCTATTTGCTACATATGGGTCTTTCAAAATAGGTACAAAGTAGGTGGCTCACTTGATAACCACAAAGAAAGGATTGTAGCAAAAGGATTTGCTCAAAAATAAGGAATTGATTACAATGAAATCTTTGCACTAATAATAAAATGGATTACCATTTGAACCATGTTGGCTCTGACAACTCACAATAGATGGAAAATTCACCAAATGGACATAAAAACTACATTTCTAAATGGTGATCTCAAGAGACAATGTACATGACTCAGCCTAAAGGTTTTCCAATAAATGACCAAGAACACAAAGTGTGAAAACTATAAAAATCATTGTATGGTTTGAAACAATCCCAAAGAGCGTGGTATGACAAACTCATTAAGCACCTCCTAAATATGAATTTAAAACATTTTGAGTTTGAAGATACAACTCTTTTTTAAATATAGTTGACAAAACACTTGTGTTTCTAATGGTGTATGAAGATGTTCTACTCATCACAGTAAATAATGAGAGATACACTATAAAATTCAAATCAGAGCTGATGAAAGGCTTTAAAATTATAGATCGGGGATATCTTCACTACTATTTGGGTATTTAATTGATTCATAATTCAAATTATATTTTTATCATTATGCATAAATACATTGATGAAATTCTAATCAAGTCTTGAATGATATATTGTAAGCCTATGAGTACTCCCATGGAAGAAAATATGAAATTGATATCAAAAGACACTATAGATCTAGTAGACGCTACTAAATACAAATAACTCATTATAAGTCTAATCTATGTAACCACAACTATACCAAATATTTGTTTTTTTGTTGGTGTTTTTTTAATTCATGCAATAACCCAAATAAAGTCATTGGGTATCAAAAAAAAGAGTCCTTCAATATCTCAAAGGAACACAATTTTTTTTGACTCAAATACTCCAGTGTAAAAGACTTCAAACTAGTAAGCTAATAAATTTTTTACTGTGTTGGTGATTTTGAAGATGGAAAATCTACTTCAGGGTTTGTAATGAATTTGGGAACAATATTTTTAGTTAGAAGTCGAATAAGTAACTTGTACTGATAATTTATTCAACAAAAGTAAAATATATGAAAACTTTAGAGGAAACCAAAGGCTCTTTTAAATTTACAGGAACAACAAAACTTGTCGAGGCCTCTCATGGTTGAGCACTCATGCAATTCAAAAGGAAAATAATCCAACATTTCACAACTAATCTAAGCACATCAACACCAAATTTCATCTAATTTAACATTATGTGAAAGATGACAATGTAAAATTGCTACATTATTCTATTATAGAGTAACCAACAAACATCCTGACAAAAGTGTTGGGAATAGTAAAATTGCTACTTTTATGGATTGTATTGATCCAATCTACTACAATAGTTGGTTCAATTTTTGGTATGGTTAAGCTGATTAAATCACTCAATCTTGCCAAGTTTCTAGGTTGGACCTGATTGCATCATCCAACCTCACCAATTTGATAATATGAGTTGACTTTGTTCACTCATGTTCACCAGGTTATAAGTATGATTGGGTTGCATGGTTGAGCTAATCTTAACTATTAGGTAGTAACTCACCATTTTATCCAATATTGGGGGCATGTGCCTTCTAATCTCTTTATATATCCTTAGATATATGCACTTTACACATTTATATTTTTGTCATAATCTCAATTTTAATGATTCATAATGATACATCTTTCAAATCAAGTTATCAGTAGGCAAGGCAGTTGCATTGATAAAAATGTGTACTCCTAAACCTTGCTCTTTCAATTTCAATCATTTCAAATTATATCAATTTTAGATTTTATGCACTGATTATATATTTTAATATGCTCTTGTTTTAGGTTAGCCACTAACAAAGCACTCAAGTTGGGTTCACATAAAGGTAATGTGTGTTATACACACCTAGACATGCATTTATTCTCCTTTAAACTATAAATTTCATTTTTAGATTAAAAGGGGGACAATTATTATGATATTTGTGAATTATATAAAACCTCAATCTTGTACACTTCAAAAACTCAAACTTTGGTTGTTCCTCTTAGTTCTAAACCTTTTCGACTTTCATAAGTTTTACATCTACTCTATCTTATACCCCTTAGCCTATCTCTTTGTCCAACTAGTATTATGTTGATGACCCAAGCCTTTTACATTTCCCAAAATGTTTAAAATATGCCTATCATATGCCCCTATAAGTTCTAAGCATGTAGCTTTTGTTAGTTACCAAGACACAAGCATTAGTCTCAAACCCCTACATCGATGTTAGTGTCCTACCCTGATGTAAGTGTCTAGTGACCTAAAGTCATCTAATTTGTAAATGAAATGTATCCTAATGGTTGGCCAAAATTCTTTAATGTAAGATATTTCCCAATAGGAGGGGTATATATTCACAATCACTCCTCATTCATTCACCACATAGAACAGACCTAACATATACCAAGGCAACTTATTAGAGCATTTAATCAAGCACTCAATAAATCAAAGCTTCCCTATTTTCTCTTAATTTCATATCAATCATAGGGATAACACATAAAAAAGTCTAAAGTATTGAAGGTGTAGCCTAAGAGCCCAATTTGCCAAATTACAAGATATGTCACTATTGTACTTGATTTCTACATATTGCATGATTCACACACAAGCCAACACATAAGGGAGAACTACATTAGTTTGAGTCCCTCTTCAGAGTATTGGCTATGTAGTCAACACTCATAAATAAAAGGGGTATTTAGGGTATCTTGACACTATGTTCCCACTAGCCCATTTTTTCCACAACCACTATGAGGAGAAAGAACTAGGATTTTGCTACTTGATAAGGAGTGACAATCCATAACCCAGACCTGAATACACTAGAGTGAAGATGAAGATAAACCCAAAAGCATCGAGGTGGTCACACATTTTTCCAATAGGTATTACATACATGAAACCTATGTTTGGTTTAGATAGTAGCATTGACACTAATGTCCAAGGTTGATGCTAATGTATGTGGCTATAGAAGCACTCAATCTAAAATTTGATGATTGTTGTAGAATCTTCTACCACTCTACTTCTAACATGTTCTAGATCTAGAATTGTGTTAGTATCAAAACCAACTAATTACAATGTTTATTTATCATTTTTGTATCTAGTGTAGTTGTAGTTTTTATATTTAGTTCATCTTAGTTTAATAAAATTAGTATATTTCTATTTGAGTCTATCACTTAATTATCCTATTGAAAATTTGATTATCCAAATTTAGGGTTAAAAAACTTTTTCGAGCATTACTTTTTTACTTTCTATCTTAGGGTTTTAGATTAATTTTTTATTTACACACAAAAATATTATTTTTAGATTATTTGTCAAATTCAATTTACATTTCTTGTATTTTACCAATTATGTTATCACAATTGCAAAATTCATAGGGTTATTGTTCTAGGTAAAGTAGTCATAAGTTTTACCTGATTTGTGGTGTGATGGGTAATGCTTCAATACTTAAGCCACTAGACAACACTATATAGGTACTTTAGTTTTCATGTACCTTATAGTATATCAAAAATACACGTGATTTTTACTTTGCAACCATATAAAGCCTTTCTGGTAAACAATTAGCTCAAAGAAGTTACTCTAAACATACCTTAGAGAGGGGATAATGCAACTATGGTATGGTAGAATCCTTCACAATTAGTGCCCTTTGGGCCTTTTTCACTATTATATGACTAGGATCAATATATTTGAGAGCCTACAAATCAAACACACCCTAGCTAATTACACCCTTAAGGGCATTTACAAGTTAATTTTTTTTAAATAAAATAAGGGTTAAAATGAATAATATACAATCTCAATCCTTAACTCATATTGTTTCAATAATAAATCATGCCATGATGTCCCTAAAATACAAGTACCATGATGGCATTTTTAGTAAAATCAAGTATGACTTAGGAAAAAGAATAATTATACATTTTAAAAACTACAAGGCATATTACACACCCTATTGATGGACTTGTCATTATTGTTGAGACCAATTAATCTAGTACAAAGCAATTAGATTGAATTAATGACAAATAATTCATTGAATATCTTAACATCAATACAAAAAAAATTGATATTACTATACATTAAGAGAGATGAACCAAATAAATTGGATCGAGCATCACAAAGCTTATGATAGATTAATATGCCTACTTTTACACATGCATAATACACACCTAATGTGATTATTATGCATGCTCCATCACCAACCTCGCCTAATACAACTTCTTTTGAACAAATTGTCATAACCTTACATGTAAAGGAGTTCCAATTAGAGTATGGTGTCTCAAGATTTAGTCACTTAATCAATTCCCAAAATTTTACTCACAATCCTTTCACACCTAATATAGCCTCTTACACATTAACATCAATCTTTGTATCTCCTAAGCTACCACTCTATGAAGGTAAAGGTGATCTAAAACAATATCTTTGATTATTCCATGTAGCATGTGTGAATTATGCATACAATGACAAATTATTGACCAAGTTATTTCCAAAAGGCCTCAAATACTACACTTTTTGATGGTTTTATGGTATTCCACTTTAATTGGTTAAATAATTCAACCCTTTGGATGATCAGTTTCTAGTACGCTTCCCTAACAACACTGGTGAAAAACTAACTTATTTGTAAATTAGTAAACTCAAAAAAGGGTCCAATAAACTAATAAATGAATATGTTCTTTGATACAAAACTATCCTAGATAAGATGAAAAATTATATGGTAAACAGTGAGTTACAATATATGTTCACACAAAGTTTCCTAACACCACTCCATGAGTCTATCACGTTGAAAAAAATCATTTTTTTATGAGTTATGCCATAAGCTCATAGCCATGTGAAAAATAAAGTATGCACCAAATGCCCCATCTACTTCAAATATTAATTTTAAAATCAAACCAAACTACAAGGTCAAATCTAATGAAATAAAAAATGAAGCATGAGTAACAGTCAATGCAATATCACAACCAAAAACCAATTTTTGACTGACAGCTTCACCAAGGAGATAATTATCAAATTTACCATGACCTCATCATGTCTTGTTACTATTGTCACCAAATATCACACCCTGTAGGAGGTTTTTCAAGCCTAAGTTGATATTTGGGCAACATTGGAATACCTCTAGGCCTATGGGTTGCCTATGGTAGAGGTAGACCTCTAGGTTTAAGGGCTAGCTCCCTATTTTGATCTTTAAGTGCTTCTCACCTACACTAAATAATTACTTGGATGAAAATGGGGAGAATCATACATGAAAATTAACCTATTGTATTGAGGTTATACACCAAAAAGGTATCCACTTGAATACCATACTCTTGCACTATGAGACATGACCTATAACACTAGCTCCAAAGTCCTATAATACTCTAACATTAGTATTTTAAACATGGAAGTGATATGCATGAAAAATACTAAAGGTAAGTGAACCAAAGATCAGTTTCAGACACTAAGGTTACTTGTACACTTGAAAATAAACCCGTACACTTGACAACACTTAATGTGACTTGTTAGAGTGGAACAACTTGCATCCAACATGGAAGGATTGAAAGAAGCAAGGATAAATGTCAATCACTTTAATTTTCACTATGCATCACTTCGCATACTTAGACAATATAGTTTTTTAACTCAAAACCAATTACATATCTTATTTAAAATTCAAATTACAATATCAATCTAGAAGGGCTTCGCCATACATGGTGTGGAATTACAAGAGACAAAATGGATTGCATTTATAGAATGTGAGAAGAAAGAAAAGAAAGTGGAGCTCAAGGGTCATAATGCCACATTTAAAGGCATGAAAACTAGTTACATTGTAGATTAATGAAGTGGATAATAGAGGTTTGGAAGGTCTACTTGGATAAATTTCAACCTAAATCATGATAACTCTCCAAACATG
The DNA here is from genome assembly GCA_037957365.1 of Torreya grandis. Classification (NCBI taxonomy): domain Eukaryota; kingdom Viridiplantae; phylum Streptophyta; class Pinopsida; order Cupressales; family Taxaceae; genus Torreya; species Torreya grandis. The sequence goes on from JARHVA010001077.1 coordinate 1,104,548, forward strand.
GTGTAAGACCTTTCAAATGCCTCTTGAAAATTGCCTTCATGATTAGGCATCTTTTGATTGCTCAAAACCAAACTAGGAATATTTAACACATATGCACTATTAAACATGGATTAGAAACATGACATAACAGTCATTAGATGTGTCCCTAACTCATATCCTTCTTGTAGACACCTATTCTCACCATCTATAATCATTCATTAGCCCTCTTTAACTCATTCTTCACCTTTGTCACCAAAGTGACCTTCAGTTGCTCAATAAAATCCAAGGAAGAGGTGTTAAGACACTTTTCTAGGACCCCTCTACCTTTCACTCCATGATTCAAACATTAAAATGACCCCCAATCGAACTTCTCACCTTCTCACTTGGCAGTGATTCTCCATTTACACTATCTACCATAGACTTCCTGAGATGAATTACTTAGAAATTATTATATGATTTTATAAAGTGATAAATGAACATGGAGAGTTATAATAGGTCCCAATTGATGTCCACCAATGATCCTCACCTTTTTCATTCTTCTTTGTACCTACAAAACACACAAATCTTATAAAAAAAACCCTATTTCATGCCTATCCATATACGCAGGGTACAAACCAATCATGTGTCATGGAGCCTAAGAGAATTATCTATAAGTATAAAACAATTTATAGGATATAATACACCTTTTGATGCATTCCCATCCATATCTTTCCAATCGGGTCTTTGATAAGGGTTTAGGAGGGTTTCTAGTGTCTCAATTATTAAGGATTGTTCATGAAATCCAGATGTTAAAAGCTCAGACCAATTCTACTAATAGCATAATAAGGACCATATTAAACAAATCCAAAATCCTTTGAGTATCATGTAAAGTGTCTATACTGGTGTGATCTCTTAAAGTTAGCCTCTTGAGCTTGAGAGTGCATTCTAGATGGGCTTAAGGTGAAATAGGTCAAGTTTGACCAAAATGTGTCATTTATCTAAACACCAATGGATCCAAATAGTATCATTCCTTCCCATAAAGGTTATAAAATGCATTTTAACTTTCATATTGTCTTGAAAGTAGATTTAGACCCCTGTAGGGCTTAAATTTAGTCTTAGGCCTAACAGCCCTGATTGTGTTCTTAATGCCCATAACCACCCTATATAATTTTTAATGTATTTGAGGTATCCTATATGTTGTTTCATGCATTATAAAACTCCCCACACCCTCCTTGTAGTGTTCCAAGACTTCTTATCACCCTCTCTTTCCATCACATCCCCTACCTACAATCTTAACCGACTAGGAGTGCCCTGTATCTGAGACAAAATAGAGGGAACTTCCCCTATTAGTTCAAGAAAAATGGGAATATGAGAATCTAAAATAGGTCATAAAGACCTTATGTACCAAATATTGAGGTTATATAAACTCTTTATCATCTTCAACCCTTCAATTTCTCTCAATATTAGTCTTTGTAACATTGGTTGTGTGAAGAGTCATAACCACCAAAGTATGACTTTAAAAATCTATCTTAGTCTTTGTCTATGTCATCTAATAATCTCATGAGTGTTACTAAAATTTTTAAGTTAGTCTCAAACATGTTGAATACCCCATACCTCTATGAACTCTCTCAATCCATCTTTCTACTTGGCTAGGTCTAGTTGGTAGACTTTGTTAACTATAGGTGGCAGTCTCAGTTAAGATAATGGCTTCCCTATAGGTGGTGTTCATGATTGGATGTGGTTTTCCATATCTTAGGCCTCTCTTGTAGTTCTTAAGATCATATTCATACCTGAATCTATCCACATCATTACTTAGGCCATGCCAATATCTAAACTGTCATTCTCCAACATACTGTGAATCTATAGTCAGCTGTAGGTGCCTATTTTGAGGACAAAAGGACCCTTGTAAGTGGTACATGTACTCAAGATATATGTATTCCACTATTTTGCCTTGATTTAAGGTCATTAATTGTGTCCATATATGATTTTTAGACCATTGTACAATATTCATTCTCATCCATATAATAGAATTCACTTGCAATTGCCTTAGGGTTGATTTTGGACTAAGAAGCACCGTATAACATTGAGTGTTTCCAATCAATACTAAACTAGGTTGAAACACTAAATGATCATCACCCTCCTTCATTCAAATGACTCATTATTATATTGACATGTTATTCAATAGGCCTAGACTACAGTGGAAGTAATTAGACCAACCCAGACCTCAAATATCTCTACCATGGCATGATATTATCTGTAAGCAAAACACAAGCTCAAATAAACGAAGGTAAAGTTGGCCATTTCTCATTTGATTCAAGTATGCATCGGATATATATTGTTTGAGGTTATTGACCTATTCACCATTACCATCAATACATTATATACACTTATATACCATCATGGAAACCTTCCATGGATTTGAACACCTCCAAAATCTCTCGACCCTCTACCTTAGAGTTATGCAACTGGGTTTAACTATAGCCTTATTTGTCCATACTCAGTCTATCTATTACAATGAAGCATATATGTGTAGTCTTTTCAAGCATGGTTTGAAACATGCAATTCAAGTGAGTCTATGATGAACACTAGGTATTCCATGGACTATGACATCCTTCATGACATGAATATCCTACAAATAACACTTCAAGCTTTTGCAATTAACTCTTTCAAACCACGAACATGTAAATCATCCTTTCAAGACTTCAACCTATCTTCATATGGATGATTTAGACCATTTAACTAATTTTATATTAGCAATGAGATTCTTCTCATTATCTTAAGATATTCCTTTTATTTGAATACCCCTTCAGGCATATAAGTCCTACAATTTGATGGAGAATAACCTATAGACTAGTAATGGAGTCTCTCACTAGCAAAGGAGATGGTTTTCTTACTTCATGACCTCTACACATGCAAAATAGGCAAGGAACCTTGTGAGAATAAATATCATACCCCTCAGGATCATGTCCAATAAATAGTTTTCAAAGACAAATCCAAACTTAGAGGAAAACTGAAGGTGATGGGGATGAGCATGCAAGAAATAACAATAGACCTTCTGAGCAATTGTTCATAGAGCAAAAACAACCAATATTGGAACTCTATCCATGGATTTGGAGTATACAAGGAGTAATTTCATCCTTGAAGAGCATTTTATCCAACTCACCTCCTATTGCCCATACCATGAAAATACTGATTGACCATTTCTACTTACCTAAGAGAGTAATGGAGAAGATATGATAGTTTTGATCATTTTTAGGTGTTTTAAAACTACTAAAACATGAAAGTGAGTTTAGGGGACCTAAAGAGACACTTTAGAGGCATCCACATGTGCCATAACTCTAGAAAAAACTATACAACTGCTTAAACTTCTTCCTTTTTCAACCTTTTTCTTGTTTTCAACATAGAAACCTATAATTTTTTAGTTACATAATTGAAAAATGACATCTTATGACATCATACACATTAAAATACACTTAGACACCTTTGTATTCCATGTGAAACCCATACAAGTCTATTTAATAACCCTAAAAGTGACCTCCAGATGACATAAGACCATCTAGGGACTAAAAATGAATATGACAAAGCTAAAACACATTATAAATTACCTTGTTAAGATCATAGGAGACATTTCACACTCTAGGGGACCCCTATAGAAGTTTTGAACTATAGGGGGTTGACCTTATTTGACTTGTGGTCAAATTGGTCAACATTCTTGGTGATTTCCTAGGGGTGCCAAGGCAGTTATGCCAAAGCCTAGTAGCCTACTCCTATCCATTAGGATATGGATTCACCTGTGCAGAAATATGAAATTGAATTTCCTTTAAAACCATGTAAAAGAACAAAAACAAACACACACAAGACAAGACACCACATGTGTGTTCGCAAAAACACTTATGGAACACACATAGAATAGAAGCAAAGACACACACTTATCATAATATATACAAGAGCTTGAGATTGAGGTGAAGAACAACTCACCATGATTTAACCAAGGTCAAATATGGATCCTCTCCCATCCTTTATACTCCATGAAACTAACATATCATGTAGAACATGTTTGTCAACAAATACCTACTTATGTGGATGGTCAAATGACTAACCATATTTATGTCTTTTATTGTCTGCAAGTGTACTACTTTTACCTCTCAAGGATGTTATATTTTACCCCACAAGGATCTTTTTTGAACTTACAACTTATCTCAACTATGTCATATCCAATTGGTACTCTTCAAACTATAGATTGGGAGTGATCAAGACTGCCTCAACTTTAATCTCTTCACTATCATGATGCACTTGATGTATAAGACTATTAATCTTATTCTCTTGATGCTCTATCACATCTAACACTAATTCAACCTTAGGTTGAGGTGTTGATTGATCCTCAAACACATAATGTTCTACATTGTGTTCATTAAACTTTGCCATGACTACATCACTCATGACAGTGACTTGATGCTTATATTAATTATTAACAAGACCTTCTCTTTCATGTTTTATAAGACACTCAACAACCTACTTATTAGGCTCATCAACAAACTTACCATCAGGTATACACTTCTTAGGAGGATAAGTAGACTTACCCGACTATTCAAACTCTTAACTTATGGCAATAAACCTTTTCCATAGGTCATCTTCATCTTCATGACTATCATCTTCAAGGGCTCTTTCATCAAGTGCAGGCATAATGACATTGTTCTTCTCACCATAGTGATCTATCATAATTTGAAAACTATCATCATCATATATATCGACAAGGTTATTTCCCTCAACATCTTGTGAAAAATAATGTTAAATACTTACCTTAGATTTCTCATATGCTCCCTCACGAATGATGTATATGCTAAGGTCAGTTTTCTCAAAATAGGCATATGGATCATGTCCATATGTGTCTATACCATACTAATCCAAAAATAAATCAAATATGGCCTCAAGCTTAGAAGATGTTCCACCATCCACAATAGACTCCTCATGATCATCGACGACACAATTCAAATTGGACCTTACTTCTACATAGGGCTCAATGTGAAATTTAGCTAGTGGTTGAGTTCTAATGGTTACCTTTGTTCCATGCCTTTCCTGAAGGCCAATAAATACCAATTGGCTAAGAGGTATCCTCCTATTTTGTTTGAGAAACCTCTTGAGAGGAAGATAAAAAAGTGAGTAGGCAAGTCAACAACCATAATGTCTTGAAAGATGGGGAAGCTAAGACAATCATGAAGGAAAAATATCAAAATATTGACCAGTCCTACTAACTTAGTAGATGTCACATCAAGTTGTAGTACCCATTTAATATATTGTTCATATTTTATGCCTAACTTATTAGCTACAACCTTTGGCATCACTAAAGTACTTGCCCCACTATCCACTATGCAGTTGTGAACAAGTTTGCCACCAATAATGAGAGTGAGGTAGAAGGGTGGAGGCTTTTCATATTTAGTAGAGGTTTATACAATGTGATTAGGAGAATTATTGAGTGCAATATTACAATAACCATGGCTTGATGATGGAGGGCTAATATAAATTATGGACAACTACTCTTGAAGGAGCTCTTTTTTACTAGGTAAATGAAGGATTTCCCAAAAAGAGAGACTCGCCTTAGCACTTTTCAATGAATCAACAATGTTTAGAGAATGAATATTCACCATTTCTTATGTCCTTAGAGGCAAGGAAGTGTTTGGATCTTGAGACATTGGAGTTCCTTTAGCAACCCTTACAACATTCTCATTTAAAGAAGGTCTTGGAGTTGTAGGGATTGCCATGCTTGCATTCACACCTTGTTGCCTTATAGGAGGACTATTTGAAGTTGTATCAACACCATTAACATCCCCTAGAGACCTTATCTTAGATATGGTATTAGTGTCAACTAAATTACCTTGGTTGAGAACATATGTATCTTCAACTAAGAAGTTAGTGAAACTCACTCCTTGAGGTTGTCATCCTTCATTTGCTTATATGAGAATGATTCATATTCTATTGATATTTGATGAGTAACTCCTCTTTGAGAAACTAATGCTTACTCCCCACCTTCATTGGCATCCATGAATAGATCTTAATACCACTCTTATCCTTATACCAAGTTGTTATGCACCTATACCATGGCTCTTATGTTGGAGGTGGAAGTTGGATTGTATGCATTGGCAGGCCTATTGAAGTTAGGATGTCCTTGACCTTTACCTTAACCATATTGATAAGGTGGGAACCTATTTAATTATTGAGGATAGGGGTAGGGGTTTTGATGAACAACTTGTTGTAGACTTTCTTGTCTAAGCTTAGCTTCTAAGAATTGAATCCTTACATCTTTATCCATAACATCTTCTACTTTCTTAGGGGAAGCTCTAGGCTTGGTGTTGGAATTTATAATTTGGGCAACACTTGGATTAGCAACATAAACATTTGGTATGAAAGGCATGGAGACCTTTGGAGGCAACTTTCTAGCTTGTAGTAGGCCATTCACATCTCTAATGGCAAGATCATATGCTTCAGGTAAGGTGTAACCACCCATGGACTGCAACATTATGGCTATGTTGGTAGTAATATCCATTAGATATGTAGGAAAAACAAAGCTAGTAGGTGGTCTCATGGGATGGGGAAGCCTATGCCAAGTTTTTTGGAATTTCTCATTAAAATTATGCATTATCTCTTTAGGGGCTCTTTGAATCACATTGAGTTGATGAATGAGTGATGTGTGATCACTCTTGTCTTCAAACCTTGATGTCAACAACTCTCCAAAATCATCCCAAATTGTGATACATCCACTGGGAAAATTCATATAACAGTCAAGTGATTTCCCTCTAAGGGACATGATAAGGAGTTTAATGGTAGTGTTGACCTCAGTAACATTGTGAAAACTACATAAGTTTTAGATATCCCTAATATGTTCAATAGGGGTAACACAACATTTACCATTGAATATGGGAACACTCTTAATGGCATTAGGACGTATGTCATCATATGCATCAAGATGGATAGTATTTTTAGTGTTAAAGGCTAGGAAGGCATGCTACATAGCCATATTCTCCTCAAATTCATCTTCACTTTCTTGATCTTTTTGGATTGCAACGTCCTCTTGCTCTTCAAAGGTCAGAATAGGTTTAGGATGTTAAACTTCAAGAGGTGGATTTATGGGATTGAAAACTCTACTAGAAGATAACCTAGCAAGGACCATGAAGTATGACGATAAGAACTATGAAAAAATAATTTTCTACAACCAGATATTACCTTGAATGGAGTCACCAAATGTTGAGTAGAACACCATATGAAGTTATGATGTTTTAAAGACAAGAATTCACCTTGACAAGTTATCTTTAGGATAAGAGTCCCACCAGGCATGCTAAAACTATTGTCACCAAGTTTTTCACCCTAGAGGAGGTTATTAAAACCTACTATAAGATGTGGGCAACATTGGAATACCTCTAGGCTTGTGGGTTGCCTATATTGATCTTTAAGTGGTTATCACCTACACTAACTAATTGTTTGGACAAAAAGGAGGAGAAGTAGACATGAAATTAAACTATTATACTAAGGTGATACACCTAGAAAGTTAATTGGTAGGGTGTGGAGCTAAAAGCTTCACCCGAATGCAAACAGGTAGGAGGATGCTGATTATGCAGTCGCTGGCATCGACAGGATCACCGACATCGATCGCCTGTGGTGGTTCCATAACTATTGTTGACGAACAGTCAGTTAAGTGAACGCGTAGTTTGCATGATGAAGACCAGTTCGAGTCTTGAGCCGCAAGTCTAATCATTGTATGCATGAGATCTATATAATAGACTCATGGGCTGTATTGTTAAGTAGAAGAACTTAGTAGAACTTGGAGAGTTCTTCCCCTGGAAGAGCATGTTATTCCAGGTATGTAAGATCAGCTTTGGTCAGCAGGGTGTTGCAGGATCATGGAGGAGATCTACATGTGATAAGTAAGATCAGGGTTGGTCTGCTGGGATGTGTGAATGTGAGGGTCAAACGGAGATCGGTGGGGGAGCAAGATCCAAGGTGACAGCAATACATCAGGAGCAGGATCATGGTGAGATCTACTTGGAGTACCAGTTCATACTCGATTGTATCGGATGTACAATGAGGTGAACAACAACTTGTGTTAGCTGTGTGTTGTGACCTATGAGAGAAGATTACTCAAGAAGGAAGATTACTGGGAGCCCTTGAGGTGTGGAAGGCCTTGTAGAGGTGGAAGAAGAGTGTGATCTCTTTATTGTAATTTCCTTTGTAATGAGTTGAATACAATTGTGTGTTGCCTCTTAGTTTCTGTGTTATTTCTCATTGATAGTTATTTGTTCTTCTGGATATTTCCACATGTTTAAGTTGCTTATACATTGGTAATCATGTGTGCTCTTAAATCTGACAAGTTGTGTCAGATCTTTGGGGAACTTCGGTCCTATCAAATGGTATCAGAGCGAGGTTAGACGTTCTCAAAGCAAGTTTGACTAATAGGTGGTTCAGATCTGTTAAGTGTTGTTGATTACAGGTTACTCATAGGGGTTACTATTTGAGTGGGAGTATAGCAAGGCAGAAGATTGGAGAAATTCAGACATAGGTGTATCACCACAGGGAGTGTGGTGGGTTGTCTTCAAGTGAGAGCTTAAAGAAGAATACAAGCCAGGATGCAGATTAGATAGAGTACTGGTATGGGTACAGGTGCAGTTGTTTATCTCCAAGTGGGAGATTGTTAGGGTGTGGAGCTAAAAGCTTCACCTAAATGCAAACATGTAGGAGGATGCTAAGTATGCAATCGCTGGCATCTGTAGGATCACCGACGTCGGTCAGTGGACGTGCAAAAGGAAACTGACCTCGACAAAATATTAGCCGGTGTCGATCACCTCCAGGAAGATAGGGACTGACGTCGGTCACCTGTGGCGGTTCCAGAACTACTGTTGACGAACAGTCAGTTAAGTGAACGCGTAGTTTACATGATGAAGACCAGTTCGAGTCTTGAGCCGCAAGTCTAATCATTATATGCATGAGATCTATATAATAGACTCATGGGCTGTATTGTTAAGTAGAAGAACTAAGTAGAACTTGGAGAGTTCTTCCCTTGGAAGAGCATGTTCTTCCAGGTATGTAAGATTAGGTTTGGTCAGTAGGGTGTTGCAGGATCATGGAGGAGATCTACATGTGATAAGTAAGATCAGGGTTGGTCTGTTGGGATGTGTGAATGCGAGGGTCAAATAGAGATCGATGGGGGAGCAAGATCCAAGGTGACAACAATACATCAAGAGTAGGATCATGGTGAGATCTACTTGGAGTACTGGTTCGTACTCGATTGTACCGGATGTACAATGAGGTGAACAACAGCTTGTGTTAGCTATGTGTTGTGACTTATGAGAGAAGATTACTCAAGAAGGAAGATTACTGAAAGCCTTGAGGTGTGGAAGGCCTTGTAGAGGTGGAAGAAGAGTGTGATCTCTTTATTGTAATTTCCTTTGTAATGAGTTGAATATAATTGTGTGTTGCCTCTCAGTTTCTATGTTATTTCTCATTGATAGTTATTTGTTCTTCTGGGTATTTCCGCATGTTTAAGTTGCTTATACATTGGTAATCATGTGTGCTCTTAAATCTGACAAGTTGTGTCAGATCTTTGGGGAACTTTGGTCCTATCAATCCACTTAACTACCATACTCTTTCACTGAGAGACATGACCTACAACACTAGCTTTAAAGACCTAGAATACTTTGACATTAGTATTTCAAATATGGAGGTGATATGCATGAAAAATACTCAAGGTAAGTGAACTAGAGATCATATGTAGACACTAAGGTTACTTTTTCACTTGAAAATAGACCCATACACTTGAAAACACTTCATGTGACCTATTAGAGTGGAACAACTTGCATCAAACATGGAAGGATTGAAAGAAAATAAGGATAGATGTCAATCACTTGAATTTTAACTATACATCACTTCACATACTTATAAAATATAGTTTTTGAACTTAAAACCATATTTCATATCTTATTTCAAAGGAAAATTACAATATCAAACCATCAAGGCTTCACCATACTAGGTGTAGAATTAGAATACAAGAGCAAAATGGCTTGCATTTATAGAATCTGAGAAGATAGAGAAGAAATTGAAGCTCAAGGGTCATAATGACACATGTCAAGGCATGAAAACTAGTTACATTATAGAGGAATGAAGTGGATAATAGAGGTATAGAATGTCTCTTTGGATAAATGTCCACCTGAAGCATAAGAACTCTCCAAACACAGTGTAGGACCTTTCTAATGCCTCTTGAAAACTACCATCATGATTAGGCACCTTTTGACTACTCAAAATAAGAGTAGGAAGAGTTAAAACATATGATTTATCAAGGAGGGTTTATAAACATGTCATAACAATCATCAGATTTCCCAACTCAAATCCTTCTTCTAAACACTTATTCTCACCATCTGCAGTCATTCATTTACTCTCTTCCACTCATTCTTCACATTAGTCACCAAAGTGGCCTTCAGTTGCTCAATTAGATCCATGGAAGAGGTGTAATGACACCTCTCTAGGACCCATCTACCTTCCAATCCATGAATCAGTTAGGTTGTGGAGCTAAAAGCTTCAACCTTTGCAAACTGAGGAACAGATGGTTGCTGAGTTGATGAAATCTTTGGCAAATTTGTATGAAAAACCCTCGGCTTCTAATAAGGTATTTCTTATGAAGCGTTTATTTAATTTGCAAATGTTGGAAGGTGGATCTGTTCATAGCCATCTTAGTGATTTCCATGGTTTGGTAAACCAGTTAAGTTCAGTTAATATTGTATTTGATGATGAACTTAGAGCTCTCTTAATCTTGTGTTCATTACCTGAAAGTTGGGAAGGTTTGGTAATGGCAGTTTCTAATACTGTGTCTCCTTCAAAAGTCTTAAAAGTGGATGATGTTGTGAGTGTGATCTTGAATGAAGAGATACGCAGGAAAAGCACAGGTGAATCATCTGGAGATGCTTTGAGTGTTGAAGGAAGAGGAAGGCCAAGAGAGAAGATAGAGCGTGGGAGATCAAGGTCGAAGATAGGCAAAAGATCCAAGTCCAAGTATGGCAGAATAACCTGCTGGAAATGTGGAAAGCAAGGGCACTTAAAGAGAGATTGCAGATTGGGTGAAGATCATCATGAAGAACATAGAGAAGAAGCAGATGTTGCAGGTTACGTTGCACAGGATGCTCTGGTATGTTCTTTGGATAAAGTAGAATCTTGGGTATTAGATTCTGGTGCCTCTTTTCATGCATCCCCACATAGGGAATTTTTTCATGAGTATGTCCAGGGAGACTTTGGAGAAATTTGTGTAGGGGATGGTAAGCCTTGTTAGATTGTTGGCAAAGGCAAAGTGAAGCTGAAATTGCAGACAGGTGACACATGGGTGTTAAAGGAGGTCATGCATGTCCCAGTTCTAAAGCGGAATCTAATTTCTGTTAGAAGTTTGGGTGAAGAGGGTTGCACAGTAACTCTCACAACGGACTCTTGGAAGGTTACCAAGGGTACACTTGTTGTAGCTAGAGGTAAGAAAGTAGGTACGCTTTATCTATCTACTTGTTTTACTGATTCTCTTTCTGGGTTATCTACTTCAGCTGTAGATTCAGAGATGTGGCTTGATAGGCTTGGCCACATAGATAAGAAGGAGATGCTGATTCTTGAGTCAAAGAATATGCTTTCGGATTTGGAAGGCATGGATCGTGGTTTCTGTATGCAGAAGAAGAAGGTAAAGTTTCTTGAGGAATCCGATGTTAGTGACAAGAACGGGAAAGCCTTGGTTTTCAAGGAGAAAGTGACGGACAGAGTTCAGCACAAGGTGCAGAGGAATTCTGAGCAGAGCAAGGGTGATTTGGACAAGGTTTTGATCCAAAAAGAGCTCACGGGAAAAAGTCAGGTCTCACAAGAAAAACACAGAGACCGACGTCGGTGACTCGGGGCAGACAGAGACCGGCGTCGGCCAGGGGAAACCGACGTCGGCAGGGAGGCAGTCGCAGGGAACTGACATCGGTCAGCAGTAGACTGAGATGTGACTGGCATCGGTTACTGAGATGAATTTTGGGTGGACAGCGAGTTGTCATGGAGTCTCAAGCGCCCATATGGAGGACTGAAGGTGTAAGTAAGTTCTTAAATTCGTCATTTCCCTTCTTTACACTACTTATTGCTCACTTATGGCATAGGACTAGGAAGTTGTTGAAGAAGCAGAACAGGTAGATCCAGGAAACAGTGGGAGCTTGGCATGGATGAGGATGTGATTCTTTGGAGGAGAACCAAACAAGTGTTTTGGGTAGTGTTGCCAGCTGGAAGTAAGCACTGAGAGACGAATGGATGTTGAGGATGAAGAAGAGCGGAAATGGATACGTGAGATGGAAGATCAGGGCATATGATCTTGTATTAGCTGCAGGGCAATGGAGGTTTGATCATTGTGTTTCTCTTTACCAGGTTGGATAATATTAGCTACATTATCCTATTTTCTGTATGATGTGCTTGTTGCAGGGTTACATATACAGGTATTGCTGAACTAAGGGTAAAGCTAGTTCAGGTGTATGTCATGGAGAATCTGGGAGCAGCAAGATTCTTTGGCATGAGTGTGTTCTAGAGACATGGAGGTCTTGTTGACTTTGTTTCAGGATGATTGTGTGAAGCCGGTTAGCACGCCGATGGTTAGACAGTTCATAGAACAGGTGTCTTGATTCACATAATGAGGTTGAGTGCATGGTATGTACTAAACCTGAGTTTTCCCAAGCAGTGGGAGTTGTCACAAGTTTGGAGTCAATCCGGGAGAGTAATACTGAAGGGCAGTTCAGTGGGACCAGCAGCAGGTGCACATGCTATGCAGGGTCAAGTTCTTTTTTCTACATGGTTGTAGATGCGGATGTGGCAGGTAATTTGGATGACATATTTTGCACCACGGATTTTGTGGTGGTTGGTCTTCAAGAGTGATCTTGAGGAGGGATACAAAGCCAAGGGAACAAACTAGATGGTGTACAGGTACAGGTACAGGTTGCAGCTGTTTATCTCCAAGTGGGAGATTGTTAGGTTGTGGAGCTAAAAGCTTCAACCTTTGCAAACTGAGGAACAGATGGTTGCTGAGTTCTATAGGAACCGGCGTCGGCAGCAGGACCGACGTCGGCAGAGACCAGTGCAGAAGGCCACCGGCGACGGCAGGAAGTCGGCCGACGTCGGCAGAACTAGACAAGCAGGGACCGACGTCGGTCGCCTGTGTGTTCCAGAAGTGCTCGTTTCATGGACAGTTAGTTAAGTGAACGAAGAGTTTGCATGTTGAGACCAGTTAGAGTCTTGGGCTGCGAGGATAATTGTCTAAATTAAGAGTCTAAGTTATTGTTTGAGTTAGGGATCTATTTATAGACCCATTGGCATGTATTGTTCAAGGCATGAGATAGAAAGGAAGAGTTCCTTCTAGTTGTAAGATCTGTGAGTTGCAGGTTGTTGCAAGCTCATTGGGGATCTACATGTAAGTTTGGTCTTTGAATTGCAGGTTGCAGGTTCATGAGAGATCAGCTTGAAGTGCTATAGAGTGCTTGGTGTACCGGCAGGGTTATTACTGACTGGTTGGTGAGTTGAACACCAATTCTGTGTGTGAGTTGGTTGTTGGGACCGTTTTTTGTGTAGGAGAGTGTGTGTGAGAAGAATTACTGTACACTTGAGGTGTGGCGAATCTCTGTAAGGTGAAAGAGTGTGGCAGCTCTTTGATGTATTCTTTTCTGTATAGTGTTAATACAAGATAGTGTATTGTCTCTCATATTCTGTGCTATTGGTGAATTCTAGTTACTTGTGTTTCTGGTTATTTCCGCATATTCAATTGCTTATATTTGGTAATCATACTGTGCTCTTTCTGAGGAGCAAGATCCTAACGGGTGGAATTAGAACAGGTGTGTTTGTTCTTGGATTTACCTCCACCCCCCTCTCCCAACAGAATCAAACCTTAAAATGACCCCTAATTTAACTTCTCACCTTCTCACTTGGTAGTCACTCTCCATTTTCACTATCTACCACAGTTTGCCTAAGATGAATGACTTAGCATAGATGTTTGTGTGCTTGTCTAAAGTGATAAATGAACATGGAGAGTTATAATAGGTCCCAATTGACCTCCCCTAATGATCCTTACATTTTTCACTCTTCTTTGTACCTTCAAAACACATAAATCTTTACAAAAAAAACCCTATTTTAGGTCTATCTATTTAAGTAAGATAAAGACCAATCATGTGTCATGGATCATAAGAGAGTTATCTACAAGTTTAGAACAATTTATAGGCTATACTACACCTTTTTAATGCATTCCCATCCATCTCATTTTAATCAGGTCTTTGACAAGGGTTTAAGAGGGTTTTTAGTGTTTCAAAATATTAAGGATTGTTCATGAAATCCTAACATTAAAACCTCAAACCAATTACACTAATAGCATAATAGTGACCCGTTTCAAAAAATCCTAACTCGATGGAGTCTCATGCATAATGTTTGCACTAGTGTGAGCTCTTGAAGTTAGCCTTTCAAGCTTGAGAGTGCATTCTAGATGGTCTGAGGTGAAATAGGTCAAGTTTGACCAACCTATGTCATTTCTATGCACACCAATGGCACTAAAAAATCTCATTCCTTTCCCCAAAGGTTATCAATTGCATTTAAAGTTAAAATAGTCTTGGAAGTAGATTTAGACCCATGTAGGGATTAGGTTTAGTCTTAGGCCTAACAGGCTGACTATGTTCTTGATACCCATAACCACCCTATGTACTTTCTAATGGTTGTAAGGTATCCTATATGTTGGTTAATGCTTTAAGACACTCCCCACACCCTCCTTGTAGTGTTCCAAGACTTCTTATCACCCTCTCTTTCCATCACATACCCTACCTACAATCTAGAATGGCTGGAAGTGCCCTTTGTTTGAGACAAAATAGAGGGCACTTCCCTTTATTTGCTCAATAAAAATGGGAATATAGGAATCTAAAATAGGTCATAAAAACCTTCTATAATAAATATTGAGGTTATATCACCTCTCGAGCATATTCAACATTCAATGTCTCTCAAGACTAATCTTTGTAACATTAGTTGTGTGTAGGGTCATAACCACCTGAGTATGACTTTGAAAATCTAGCTTGGTCTCTGTCCCCATCATCTGAGAATCTCATGAGGAGTGTCACCACAATTTTGATGGTAGTATCAAACATTTTCAACACCTCATACCTTTATCAACTCTCTCAATCCATATTTCTACTTGGCTAAGTCTAGTTGGTAGACTGTGTTGACTGTAGGTGGCAGTCTTAGTTAAGATAATGGTTTCTTATAGGTGGTGTTCATGCTTGGATATGTTTTTCCATGTATTAGACCTTTCTTAGATTTATTAATGTCATCTTCATACCTAAATCTATCTGCATCATGCCCTCGGCTATGCCAACATCCAAAGTTTCATTCTCTAACATACTATGAATCTACAATCAGTTGTAGGTGCCTATTTTGAAGAAAAAAGGACCCCTATAGGTGGTACATGAACTCAATATAAATTTATTACACTCTTTTGCCTTACTATAAGCTCATTAGGTGTATCCATCTCTACTTTTTAGACCATTTTACAATATTAATTCTCATACATACACTACAAGTCACTTGCAATTGCCTCAGGGTTGATTTTGGACTAAGAAGCACCATATAGCACAGAGTGTTTCTAGTCAATACTAAACTATGTTGAAACACTAAATGATCATCATCCCCCCTCAATCAAATGAATAATTTATTACATTAGCATGTTATTCTTTAGGCCTAGATTGTAGTGGAAGTGATTAGACCAACCCAAACCTCAAATATCTCCACCATGGCATGATATTGTGTAAGAAAAAACACAACCTCAGAGAAACTAAGGCTAAGTTGCCCATTTGTCATTTGATTCAAATATGTATTGCATAGATATTATTTGAGGCTCTTAAACCATTCACCATTACCAACAATACATTGTCTACACTCCTAGACCATCATGGAAACCTTCCATGGGCTTAAACACCTCCAAAGTCTCTTGACACTCTACTTCAGAGTTCTAAAACTAGGTTTAGTTATAGCCTTCTTTATCCATACTCAGTCTATATATTACAATGAGGCATGTATGTGTAGTCTTTTGAAGTATGGTTTAAAACATTCAATTCAAGTGAGTCTAGGGTGAACACTAGGTTTTCCAAGGACTGTGAGATATTTCATGAGGTGAATATCCTACAGACAACACTTCAAGCTCCTGTAATTAAATCTTTCAAACCATGAACATGTCAATCATCCTTTCAATAGTTCAACCTATCTTCATATGTGTTGGGTGAATATTTCATCGACCAGCTAAGTGGTGAGCAAAATAGGTCTCTTCAACCACAACATAGGGAGATTGGTCAGCCAGATGTGTAGGTTTACTACATCACCAGGGGACAAATCTCTCTTCTCATCAAGGGGAGGTTCCCTATAAGTATGAAGGGGCTATATACTATATATATAAGCTGAAAATAACACTCATGGGTAGGATACACCATCCATCTCTCTTTTTTCAGAGATGATGTTCACAAATAGAGGAGAAAATCTTGGTGAAGACACTGAAGGCACTTCTCTTCTTTAAGAAGTGTTCTTGCAGGTAATGACAAGAGTTCTTTCAAGTAGTGACAAGTAACTCGTAACCAAAGGCGTAGTAACCAGCAGACTGAGATGTAGCACAAAGTCTCCACTTTGACTGTCCAAGAGTGAAATATGAAGGACAATGAGGGTATAAAGTCATTTGAAGGTCCTTTAAATAGGAACAAAAAGAAAACACACTAAAGGTAATTATGGGGGCACAAAGTCTCTCCACAGTTGGCTTCAGGACACCTTCCTGATTACTTCCACTAGTTTTGCTTGCTAGATCAAATAAACAAGAATGCTCCTAGGAAACAGACATAAGAACAATTTCTTAACATAGCACAAGCTATAACTGCATAAATTTTGCAAGTAACTTGCTTTCTCATTTAGATAAAATAATATGAACAACAATCTAAGCTCAAAGTCTCAGTATTCACTTTTCAATTTGGGTAGAGTTTTGCTTCTGTATTGGGAAGATCTCTCCTAAAATGACATAAGAAAATACAATATATAGTAGCCAAGAGGGCTTCATGCTTTGTTCCATGGAATGGCCCATGATGTGCATTCAATGCCTTGAATGCCTTTTAAGTTCTGTCAGGGGGGGCCATGTTGGAATAGGGCGGCTGTCTTAACTATGGCATGTCGATTCATCTCAAATGTCTTCTCTTGGGTCTAGATCACCTAGTGTTTACGTAGCTGTCCATTTTGTCTTTACTCCAAGGGAGATAAATAGACCATGTCTTCAATATTTTCTAGTCAAAATATCTACTTTGTAGACTGTTCCACCTACTTGAATAACTACTGTGTAGATATTTCAGCCTCTCCCTCTTTCTGCTACAATTTGAGCCCTCAAGCTATCTTTTCTCCTTTCTGGTTCTTTTGGTTCTTCCTCTTGACGGTTCTTCTTTTCGCCCTAAAGGTCTTTGAATGCATTCAAGTCTGTGCTTAAGCTTGCAAAGATCAATAGCTATTTTATTTCCATAAATTTGACATGTTCAGGTCCCATCATTTGAAAACCAATGGCTAGTTGGTTGCCCTAAATTCGATGGTTACGGGCCAGTCATCCTCCTTATCAGTCCTTCGTGTCTTTCCCACTTACTCTGGCCACTTTCTATTGATTTAAATAAGTGACACGTGGTGTGTTCCATTGTGAAATAAGTGAGGACACATGGCAACATCCACTTAGCTTATAAAGGCTTTAGATGCCTTTTGAGAGTCCTGCAAAAGATGACATGTGGCAGCTTCCACTAAGCTTTAGAAACATTAGGAGTCATTTGGAATCACGCAGATGATGACACACGGCATGCTCCACTGAGTTTAGCAACTCACTCAGGGCCCATCACAGTCCATATGAAACAAAGAAGCAGAAGGAAGAAACTACAGATGTTGACACTTGTCAGCTTCCACTGAGCTTTTCAAGGGGCACGTGGTGACTTTTGATATTTTTTAGAAAAACATATTGAAACCTTTCACCATCACCACTTGGCACCTTCCATAGAAATCTAAGAAAATCCTATTGAAAGAAGCTTTGAAGCTTATAAGAATCTCGAAACGTGGATGCAGACACTTGTCGTGCTCTGCTAAGTTTAACTACTCACTTGAGGCCCACCACATTCCTTACAAAACAAAAGGAAGAAGCTATAGTGCTGACACTTAGCACACTCCATAGATTTATAATAGGACACGAGGTGACTTCTACTATATCTAGAAGAAAGTTATAATGGGTCTCGGTATATGACACTTGGCAGCTTCCACTGGGCTTTGAGAGAAGCTTATCAAAATAAGCTTTGAAACTTATTAGAAACCTGAAATGTGGATGTAGACACTTGTCACGATCTGCTGAGTTATAATTGGACATTTGGCATGTTTCGCTACTTTGAAACTTAATAGAAACTATGTCCCGGTATATGACACTTGGCAGCTTTCGCTTGACTTTATAAGGGACATGTGGCAGCTTCTGCTGCTCTTTGAGGTTTGATCTTTCCCAAAGGGAACTTGCCCTTCAGGGTCCTTTGGATGCCTTTGGCTTTTGTTCTTACAGGTTTCTTCGAGCTCTAATTCTTTCAACTTCGTGTCTTTCTCGCTTGCTTCCTTCTCGAGGGAGATGTCACTCTACCCTCTACAAGGGTTGTTCGAGCCCAAAACTATCCTTCAAAATTTTGCAAAGGTCGTCTGCTCCTCGTCTGCCCTCTGAAAGGGCTGTCTGACTAAGGTTACCTTTAAAAAAAGTTGTAAGGGTCGATTTTTGGTAGCTAGGTGCCCTCCGCAAGGGCACTTATATTTCGGGCTCTTGGAAGACCTTCTTTTGAACTTCTTGATAGAAAAAAATGGCTAAGTGTTGAACCTATTTTTCTCTTGCAGAATCCATAGAAACCAACCTGCAGAGTCTGCAAAAACTAGTTTGTAGATTTGGGGGAGTCTATAGATTTGAGTTTGTGGATTTCCTACCTATAAAGTCCATAGTTTTGAGGCCTTGAAGTCTGTAGAAATTGAGTATGCTTTGAAAAATGAAGAACTTGAATGCTCAAAATAATTTTCAAAAAGGGAATAGAGGATTTTGGTTTGTGCAGGACCAAAAATAGTCATATGTTGTCCCAAAAATGAGTGACATTTTTTGGGAACAACAGCTGGCTCTAGTTGGGGAACTTCCTTCAGTTAAAAACTTGAAATAGTTGAAGGGAGTAGAAACCAAAATCTCCAGTGCCTCTGAAGTATGCCATTGGGCTATGGAGTCATGCTACCAAAAAGAAAGGCTCCAAAAAATGAAAACGAATGACACAAAGCAGAAACAAAGACTATACATATATACAGGTGAACTTATCTGATACTTTAAGAGTTGAAGTGCTTCAGATGATGCCCATTATGAGGTAGAGAAAAGGGTGTGCCATCTTGATACCTCAACGAAAAACTATTTTCATGATTGAGCTAATAAATAGTAAAAGGGCCCCTCCACAGGGAGTCAAACTTTCCATGCATTCCCTTTGGTTCTCTCCTCTTATCCCACAAGAGGACTTGATCTCCAATCTGGATATCACAGTTCTTCGCTTTTTGGTCGAAGAGCTTCTTCACCATACCTTGATGGACAGTAATTCAGTCCACCACCATAGTTCTCTGCTCATCTAGCTAAGTTAGGCAGATGATCCTCTTATCAATGGAGCTTTTATATGTTTGATCTTCAATTGCCTTAGCCAATTTCATTGCTAGCAATTCTAAGGTAATTGGTATCTCAACATTGAGTCCATAAAGAAGTTAGAAAGGAGAGATACCAATTGCCTTTTTTGGTGTAATTCTATCTGCCCATAGAGCATCAACCAATGCTTTATGCCATGTCATTTAGTTGTCATCTACCAGCTTCTTGATGATTATCACCAAGTTTTTATTGCTTGATTTAGCTTGTCCATCCCCTCGTGGAAAGTAATCAGAAGAGTGAGAGAGGGTGATCCCATAGTAAAAATAGAACTGAGTAATCTCTTGGGAAGTGAAACAAGCTACATTGTCAGTGACAATCTTGGTTGGGACCCCAAACTTGGAAATGATGTTCTCTTTGAGGAAATAACACACTACTTCTAAAGTAGAATGTTTAGTTGGGATAGCTTCCACCCACTTGGTGAAGTAATCTATTACTGTGAGGACATAATCATGTCCAGCACTAGAATATGGGTTTAAAACACCAATGAAATCAATTCCCCATTGTTGGAATGGCTCCTCTATGACCACTAGCTTGAGATGCAGGGTAGATAACTTGGGTCTCCCAATAAATTGTTGGCATAGTTCACATTTCTTTACCCACTTGTATGCATTTTAAAAGAGAGTTTGCCAATAATACCTGGCTCACAGAGTCTTATGGGTAGTCACAAGAGTAAATAAATGTCCTCCACATGCCAAATTATGAAAGAACTTCAGAAGTTGGTTCTACTTCTCTTTGTCCACATAGTGAAGGAATACTCCATCAAGGCTCCTCTTGTACAGGCCGTTGTCCTAGAGGACAAAATTGGCAGCTTTCAGCTTGATAGTCCTCCTTTATTTATAAGATAGGTGAGTAGGGCACTCACCATAAGTAAGGAAATGAGAAATACCTGAATACCACTCATTCCTAGTGGAGACAAAGAGGATTGTTGGAGTGTCCTCTCCTTCTGATTCTTCATGCTCTATTCCTCCTGGCTTGTTATCAGCAATCAATTGGCATAGGCCTTTTCCCCATACCAGCTTAGTTAGTTTGATTACTAGATCAAACTCTTAGATTTTATCAATCTAATTGCTTCTTTTTGTCCCAAACTCTTGCTGAGTTAATATGGATTTAATCATGGTATCAAGAACCAAGGTAGTAACGTGTGAATTCAAATATAGAAGTGGAAATGTTTCACTACCTTTACCACTGCATATGCATGCTTCTCCATGTTTGAGTACTTCAGCTCATGAGCTTTAAGAGGAAAGCTCATGAAAGAAATAGGAGATTCCACACCTTCTTAGTTCTGTTGAACCAAAATTATAGAAAGTGTGTTCAGAAACATAATTGTACATGGTGAAATCTTTGTTATAATCTAAACATACCAGAATTGGGGTGTGGACAATACCTGTCTTTATATCTTGGAATACCAATTTTTCTTCTTCAGCCCAGCTGAAATGGCCTTTTCTTTCATCATGTTTACAATATGGCGAGTCTTCTCAACAACCTCAGGGATGAACCTTCTTAAGAAATTCACCTATCCAAAGAAAGAGTGAACTGTAGTCTTACTTGTGGGTAAATTGATCTCTTAGATGGACTTGACTCTATCTGAGTTAATTTTTATGCCTCCTTTGGACATAATGTGTTTGAGAAGTTTCTCTTCTATTACCCTAAAAATAGACTTCTTGGGATTTAAAGAAATATCATTCTAGCGACAACGTTCCAGCACTTGTTGCAAGTGGTGCACATGATTCAAGCGATGCTTAGAAAAGACAACCAAGTCATCAAAATAAACTATAATAAACTTACCCATTTCATCCTTGAATACAAGGTCCATTGCTCTTTGAAAAGTGGAGCCAACATTAATCAGGCCAAATGACATCCTTCTATAAGCAAACGTGCCCTAAGGCATGGTGAAAGCAGTCTTGTGCTGGTCTGCTTCACCAACTTCAACTTGATTGTATCCTGAGAAGCGTCTATCACTAATAACATTTTTGAACTAGTCACAGTCTGAAGCACTTGATCCATGATAGGAAAAGGATAGTTATCCTTCAAAGATGACTGATTTAAGTTCCTAAAATCCACACAAAGGCAAATTTCTCCATTCTTCTTCCTTAAAGGCACTATATTTGCAATCCATGTGGAATGATAAATTGAAAATATTATCCTAGCATTCAGCATTTTTTATATCTCAGATAAAATGGTACCTGGTATCTTTGGATTATACTACCTATATTTTTGCTTATAAGGCACCGAGTCAGCATTGAGAGGAATGTCATGGCAAATTTCATCAGGTCTGAGTGACTTTAGGTCATCATAGAAGTAAGCTAAGATGTCCATGTACTGATGGAGTAGATCAATGAACTTGAATCTCTCCTTAGGAGCACAACATTTCTCAATATTCACCAACTTGGGATCTTCTTTGGTACCCATATGTACTTGATCAAACTCTTGGGAGGAGCTTGAATCCATTTGTTGTTATTTGACGAATCTGTCATATTTGTCAAATAGTTTCTCAAGGGAAACTAGGCCTTTGGGAATCTTATTCCATTTAAGTTGCAAAAACTCTTCACTTACGTCTGCATTTGATTCAGGAGCTGGTTCACACTTCTGAGGTTCACTGCCTTAAAAATGCAGCCATTCAAAGCTATCTTTTTGCTCCAAGAAGGCAGTGATTTGGTTGTCATTGTCAAACACTTGCCAATGACTGGCATTATCAGGTACACTTGGCTAAAATACCAACTCGATAGTGTACCTATCTCCTTTGAAATCTAGGTGGGGGATCAAGAGAGTAGCTGAAATAGCCAGTGCATCAACTCGGTCATTGAATACTCTAGGAATGACATAGATGTTGAGAGCATCAAAGCTTTCAATTTGGTCTGAGACTAGATTGCGGTAGTGGCATCATCTTTCATTATTGGTTTGATACAGGTTTCTTACTTGGCAAACCACTAGTTCAACATCTCTTTTGGCATGAAGGAGCTTGATGCCTCTATCTTGAGTAGCCCTCAATCCAAGCAATAGAGATTCATACTCAGCTGTGTTATTGGTATTATCGAACTGTAACTTGTATGACAAAGGAAAAATATCTCTTTGAGGAGATATCAGCACAACCCCAGCTCCTGAATTGGTAGAGGAGTAGCTGCCATTGAATTCAAGAATCCATACCTCATTTGATACTGATTTTTCTCTGGATCCTTCTTCATTTGGAGGTGGAGATGCTTCCACATTTACATTACACTCCACCAATTCTTCTGTTGTTCCATCTAAACATATTTTAAGGTTGTCACCTTCAAGAGCTTCATCAGATGTTTCATAGACTTCATCTGTAGATACAAAGTAGTTACCCATGCCTGAAGACTCAAACATAATTTGAGCTTTAGGTGTTGATGTTTGAGTAACCACATATTTTGCTTCCTTTTCAGTGAATAATCTCCTCATAACACTTTTGACTAAGATTCTTGATTTGGATAGGTCCATGATCAATTCACCACCAACATCTTTAAAGAAATTTCACCCAAGAAGGATGCCATATGATGTTGGGACGTCGGCCACCAAGACAATCATCTTGATTCTCTTATCTGAGAATGCTGCAAATATAAATTAGGCGTCCTTAATTTTCCCCAGTAGTGGTACTTGCTTAATTTCCATGGAGAAGCATCTCCCAAATGTTTTGGTCAGTGTAAGGCCAAGAGATTCAGCCACTTTGGCAGGCATGAGCATTCTTGGGAGAATCATGAGTCACCCTCAAAATTGCTTGTCCTACAGGGATGTTTTGGTTATTCACACACTAAACCAGTTTATCTAATTGCTCAGAAAGGGATTGCAGAAATTTAAATTCAAGCATTTGAATTTTGGTTTTCTTTATATGGTCAATTATGTCAAAGGTCTGAAATGAACTAGGAACAGAGGATGGGAGTTCATCCGTTTGATTTTTGGAAGGGGGAGGATTGATTTGTGAATTTGAAATAGAAGGTGTAGGCAAGTTGGGAGCACCTACTTTTTTAGCAATCACTGGGTCCCTTGGCTGAAAAGATAGAGTGGTTCTCTGCTTAGCAATTGAAATTACTGGTTGAGGTCACTCCTCTGCTTTCTTTTTATCAACTAGTTGAGTTGATTGATTCTTGGACTGGGTGAATACAGCGTATGCTCCCTTAGCTGCATTACTTTCACTTCTGGGTTTGTCTTGATAATTTAGCAAACCAATATTGGAGTCGCCAAATAATTTTTCTTATTCCTCAGTGAAGAGATTAGTGTCATCTTCAAGACTCAACTCAGGCTGGAATGAGAAATCTGATTCAGCTTCAAGATATCCAACTGCTGAGTTAGTTAGAGGTGCTTCAATGGCAAGGTTATTCCTCTGAGGGGGAGGAAGATGATTAGTTTGCCCTTGATTTCTAGCAGCATTACCTTGGTATGACTGATTAGAGAATGTCATCCTTGGTACATCTCTATATGAAAGAGCAGATGACATCCCTTGTGCCATTTGTTTTCTAAGGGATAGCAATTCATTTGCTAGCTTCTGCACCATTGGATCAGTGGTGGCTGAAGGTGAGTACTCAGAAGAAGAAGAAGATTTACCTATGTTTAGATCTCTCCTTATCTTTCTTGCCAAGATAAGGTCATCTTCAACTTCAATAGCCAAGTCTTGAGCACCCTCAAGGTCTATGTGGCCAGCACGTCTTAGCAGAAAACTCATTTTAGGTAGCTGTGAGTTGATGAAGAAGCATTTGAGGTTTTTAGGTGTTGGCTGAGTAATTGCAAGAATCTTGATCCTCAGCTTGTCAAACTTTGCTATGAAATCCCTCATAGGTTCATGAGGCTCCTTCTTCATCTATGTGAGATGGGCCAGTAAGGCATGTGCATCTTCTACAAGCTTGAACCTGGCTTCAAATTTGGCTTTGAGTGTACCCCAGTCAATCACTGATCTAGATTGCAGATGGTAGAACCAGTTTGTAGCAACACTTTATAGTGTTTCCATGAAGATCCTGACTGCCATGTCCTTAAATTCCATGCCTATCACACCATAGGCTATGCTAAAGGCTATAATATGTTCATCAGGGTGAACTCTCCCATCACCAAAGAATTTGGGAAATTTTTTTCTTAAGCTACGTGAAAGTTCATGCAGGGGTGGAGTCAAATTGAGTGGACCAAATGAGTTACCCCAGGGGCCTTGAACTGCCATGATGGGATTATGGAAAAGGAGGATAACAAATCTGGGCAGCGTATATATGCGCAAAGCTCTGCTAACAATAGAAAAGGAAGCTCTACCTAATGTTGGTGTCTTGGTATGGGTAGGAGGAACACTCATGGATCTTTGAAGTTAAAGTTAGGGAGGGAATAGGTCAAAATTTCCTTGCTGCACCAACTCAAAGATAAGATCAACAACACCTTGAACTCTCTGGCTTCTGGTATAGTGTGGAGTTGCTAGATTGTGAAACAAAAATGAAAAAGGAGTGGTCTTGTTTTAGCTTGAAACTTGAGGCTTCAAGCTGGTTGTCCTTCCCCAACAGCTTTGGTTTTGCAGACCAGATAATATAATGTAAATAGATAAGGCTATAATGATAATGGATAAGACACGGAACGGAGTCGCCAGAGTCTATAATGGATAAGGGTAGGGATTGATTTAATCTAAAACTCGAGGCTTTAAATTTCACGTAACATCCCCAACGGAGTCACCAAAAGTTGTTGGGTGAATATTTTGTCGACCAGCTAATTAGTGAGCAAAATAGGTCTCTTCAATCACAACATAGGGAGATTGGTTGGCCAGATGTGCAAGTTTACTACATCACTAGGGGACAAATCTCTCCTCTCATAAAGGGGAGGTTCTCTAAAAGTATGAAAGAGCTATATATTATATATATAAGCTAAAAATAACACTTAGGGGTAGGATACACCATCCATCTCTCTTTTTTCACAGATGATTTTCACAAATAGAGGAGAAAATCCTGGTGAAGACACTGAAGGCACTTCTCTTCTTTCATAAGTGTTCTTGTAGGGAATGACAGGAGTTCTTTCAAGTAGTGACAAGTAACTGGTAACCAAAGATGTAGTAACCAACAGAGTGAGATGTAGCACAAAGTCTCCACCTTGACTGCCCAAGAGTAAAATATGAAGGACAATGAGGGCACAAAGTCGTCCCAAGGTCCTTTACATAGGAACATAAAGAAAATACACTAAAGGCAATTGTGGGGGCACAAAGTCTTTCCACAGTTGGCTTCAGGACACCTTCCTGATTACTTCCACTAGTTCTGCTTGTTAGATCAAATAAACAAGAATGCTCCTAGGAAACAGACATAAGAACAATTTCTTAAAATAGCACAAGCTATACCAGTACAAAGTCTGCAAGTAACTTACTTTCTCATTCAGATAAAACAATATAAACAACAATATGAGCTCAAAGTCTCAGTATTTGCCTTTCAATTTGGGCAGAGTTTTGCTTCTGTATTGAGAAGATCTCTCCTAAAATGACATAAAAGAATACAATATATAGCAGCTAAGAGGGCTTGGCACTTTGTTTCATGGAATGGCCCATGCTATACATTCAATGCCTTGAATGCATTTTCAGTTCTGTTAGGGGGGCCATGTTGGAACAGGGTGGTTGTCTTAACTATGGTGTGTCGATTCATCTCAAATGTCTTCTCTTGGGTCTGGATCATCTGGTGTCTGCACAGTTGTCCATTTTATCTTTACTCCAAGGGAGATAAATAGACTTTACAGACTATTCCACCTACTGGAATAACTATTTTGTAGATATTTTGGCCTCTCCCTCTTTTTGCTACAATTTGAGCCCTCGAGCTATCTTTTCCCCTCTCTGATTCTTTTGGTTCTTCCTCTCGACAGTTCTTCTTTTCACCCTGAAGGTCTTTGAATGCATTCGGGTCTGTGCTTAAGCCTGCAAAGATCAACAACTATTTCCTTGCCATAAATTTGACGTGTTTGGGTCCATCATCATTTGAAAACCAATGGCTATTTGGTTGCCCTGAATTTGATAACTGCAGGCCCGTCATCCTCCTTAGCAGTTCCTTCATGTCTTTCCCACTTGCTCTGGCCGCTTTCCACTGATTTCAAAGAGTGACACATGGCATGTTCCACTGTGAAATAGGCGAGGACACGTGGTAGCATCTACTTAACTTATAGAGTCTTTAGATAACTTTTGAGAGTCCTAGAGAAGATGACACGTGGCAGCTTTCGCTGAGCTTTATAAATAATATAGAAACATTACTACTCATTTAGACTCATGTGAATGATGACACATGGCATGCTCCATTGAGTTTAGCAACTCACTCGGGACCCACCATAGTCCTTACGAAACAAAGAAGTAGAAGGAAGAAACTGTGGATGTTGACACTTGTCGACTTTCATTGAGCTTTTCAAGGGACACGTGGTGACTTTCGCTATTTTTTAGAAAAACAAATTGAAACCTTTCGCCATCACCACTTGGCACCTTCTGTAGAACTCTGACATAAGCTTATTAAAAGAAGCTTTAAAGCTTATAAGAAACTCGAAACACAAATGCAGACACTTATCATGCTCCGCTGAGTTTAGGCACTCACCTGGGGCCCACCATAGTCCTTACAAAACAAAAGGAAGAAGCTATGGATGCTGACACTTGGCGCACTCTGTAGAGTTATAATGGGACACAAAGTGACTTCCACCGTATCTAGAAGCAAATTATAATGGGTATTGGCAAATGACACTTGGAAGCTTCCACTAGACTTTGAGAGAAGCTTATCAAAATAAGCTTTGAAACTTATTAAAAACCTGAAACGTGGATGCAGACACTTGTCGTGCTCCACTGAGTTATAATGAGACATGTGGCATGTTCTGCTTCTTTGAAACTTACTAAAAACTGTGTCTCAATATATGACACTTGGTATTTTTTACTTGACTTTATAAGGGACACGTGGCAGCTTCCGCTGCTCTTTGAGGTTTGATCTTTCCCAGAGGGAACTTACCCTTCGAGGTACTTTAGATGCCTTCGAATTTTGATCTTACAAGTTTCTTTAGGCTCTAATTCCTTCACATTTGTGTCTTTCCCACTTGCTTGCTTCCTGAGGGATATCTCACTCTACCCTCTGCAAGGGCTGTTCGAGCCCAAAACTATCCTTCGGACTTTTGCAAAGGTCCGTCTGCTCCTCACCTGCCCTCTGAAAGGGCTATCTGACCTCTAAGGTTACCTTTCAAAAAAAATTCAAGGGTTGATTTTTAGCAGCTAGGTGCCCTCCGCAAGGGCACTTGTCCTTTGGGCTCTTGGAAGACCTTCTTTTGAACTTCTCGATAGAAAAAAATGGCCAAGTTTTGAGCCTATTTCTCTCCTGTAGAGTCCGTAGAAACCACCTGCAGAGTCTGTAGAAATTAGTTTGTAGATTTGGGGGAGTCCGTAGATTTGAGTCTGTGTATTTCCTACCTGCAAAGTCTGTAATTTTGACGCCTTGAAGTTTGTAGAAACTGAGTCTGCTTTGAAAATTGAAGAACTTGAATGCTCTAAACAATTTTAGAAAAGGGAAGAGAGCATTTTGGTCTGTGCAGGACCAAAATAGTCATATGTTGTTCCAAAAATGAGTGACATTTTTTGGGGACAACAATATGGATGATTTATACCATTGAACTAATGTCATATTACCAATGGAATTCTTCTCATTATCTTAAAAGCTTCATTTGATGTTAATGACCCATTAGGCATATAAGTCCTATAATTTGATGAAACACAACCTGTAGATTAGCCTTGGAGTCTCTCACTAGCAAAGGAGATGGTTTACTTACTTCATGACCTCCACACATGTAAACTAGGTAAGGAACCTTGTGAGAAGAAAGATCATGCCCCTCAGGATCATGACCAATAACTGGTTTGAAAAGACCAATCCAAACTTAGAGGAAAGCTGAAGGTGATGGGGATGAGTAGGCAAGAAAGAGCAACAAACCTTCTATGTAATTTCTCATAGAGCACAAGTAACCAATCCTGGACCTATGACCGTGGATTTAGAGTAAATAAGGAGTAATTTTATCATTAAAGAGAATTTTATCTAACTCACCTCCTATTGTCTGTACCATGCAAAGATTGGTTGACCTTTTTTGCTTACTTAGGGGAGTGATAGAGAATATATGATGGTTTTAATCATTTTTAGGTGTTTCAAAGCTACTAAAACATGAAAGTGAGTTTATGGGACCTAAAGAGACACTGTAGAAGTAGCCACATGTGCCATAACTCTTGCACAAACTGTACAACTACCTAAACTTCCTCATTTTTCAACCTTTTTCTTATTTTCAACGTAGAACCCTATAATTTTTTAGTTACAAAATAGATAACTAACATCCTTTAACATCATACACATTGAAATACACTTGGACACCTTTGTATTCCATGTAAAACCTATACAAGTCTATTTAATGACCCCAAAAGTGACCTCTAGATGACATAAGACCAACTAGGGACTAAAAATGAATATGCAAAAGCTAAAACACATTAGAAATGACCTCATTAGGACCATGGGAGAAATTTCACACTCTAGGGTACCCCTATATAATTATTAAACTATAGGGAGTTGACCTAATTTGACTTATGGTCAAATTGGTCAACAGATAAATAAATTATTTGACTACAATCTCAAATCTCTCCCTCCGCCATTAAAAGTTGATATCACTAAGCCTCAGCATAAGGGATTTGACAACATCACATATTGTGATTATCATAGATGTATTGGGCATTCTAGAAACAAGTGTTACATGCTAATGCATAAGATATAATATCTTATTGATGATAATAATATTGAGTTAAGAACACCCATAGAGGAGGCCAAGCCACAACAAAATGACAATGCAAAGTTGAAAATATTCAACAATTCATTTCCAAATCATGCAAAAAAGAAATTAGAGGTACATCATGCTTATAATGTGTGTCCTTCTCCTAAGACATGGGCATATAATATATGTTATTATTGGTACATTTATATGCATATCAACACCATAAACCAAGATTATATTTGATGACAATGAGATCATCGATGATGATTCAAATAAACATGTACTTTTTATTCAAGCTTACATCAACAACAAACCCATACATAGTGTTATGATTAAAAATGGGTCAATTGAAAACACATGTACAATGACAATTATTCATACTCTTGGGTCCATAGAACATGATTTGCAAGATACATAAAAAAAATCAAAGCATTTTATGGACATACACAAAATACTCTAGCGTATATAGTGCTACCTCTTTAGGTTGGTTCAACAACATTGTATATTTTATTCCTAGTCTTACCAAGCATGTGAGTCTTTCATGTGTTATTAGGAGACCCTTGCATATAGAAAAAAAATGCATTTCCATCTATTGTATTTTAATGTCGTAAATCAAGTGCTCAAAGTTCTAGGAATTCACTATGAGTACCCTCTACGATCAGTGGCAACTCCTCCTACTCCCCCACCACTACTATAGTTGGTTACTACACCTATTTAAGAGCATAATATAGAGATAGTTACTACACCTATTCAATATAATAGTACATATATAGTTACTACACCTATTCAAGGGCATAATGCATAGACAATTATTTCACCTATACAAGATCTAGCTACACAGTCAAGTCAAAGAGATAAATACACCCTTCTAGACATCATGTTTCACATCAGAGTTATTCAAAGTTAAAAAAGATCTTCATCTTCTACATTATATCCTAAAGTATTTCCATAGACAGTTCAACTTATTCCACAGTTAACATAGGTAGTGAGACCTTATCTAAACATATACTAAAATCCACCAAGTCATGCGTCATCTGAAGTCACACATCCTATACAAGATATTATGAACAATAATCAAGATAGTTACATTACAACACAATATGCCTTTTCAGATTCAGATTCATCTAAATATACCACTTTTCTTTTGTGAAAATTCACCATCCAAATCTATGATACATGCATGCACTATGGTCCTCCCATTAATGGGATCATAGGCTAGTTTCTTTTATAGTCAAAATTTTCAAAAATATAAAAACATTAAAAAAGGTTATAAATACAAAAAAATCAAACATGTCAAAAATACAAAAACATTCATTGTATTGTCAAAAAATGGACTTGAGTATAACATGAGTTGCTAGCTCACTTTTAGCATATCTTATTTATCACATGTTTGGTAGATAGCTTATTATTTTTCATACACACATGCATTTCATGAGTTATATGAGTGTGATGTATGGCATACATATTATACAGGGATTTTAAGATGTTGGACTCCCTTTTACCTAGTTTCCATACCTATGTTGGAGACATCTAATTTTATAAGTTATATTATTATAGGTTATAGCTATCCATGACCTCTTCACCATGTCAAGTTACATATCTTAAAATGTCCTACATGGATATACTAATTTTATATGATAATTATGGATGGCATAGACTACTTTTCACTTTTTTTATTCTCCTTCAATGATGTTTGCTTTCTTGCATTATAGGTTAGATATTGTTTGCTTATTATGTGTGGCCCTTGGCCCTATGTGTGTGACATATTTATGTCCCTTTTTTGCGTCATTTGAAAATGTTCAATTATTTTGGTCTTAAATGTGTAATTTTTGCTTGTATGTACAATATTTGAACATGTCCCTTATATGCATCCCTTGGCCTTATGTGTGACATTGTGTGTTGTGCTTGTTGTTCTAGATTGTGGTGTCACGATCCATACCATGCACTTTTAATCCATAGTCTTATATGGAGATGGTTAATTTGTTGCATGCTTTATTGTTATATCTATATAAACATGTCACTTGTGTTGTTCCCAAAATCTGTCACTCATTTTTGAGACAACATATGAACTATTTTGGTTCAACAGACTAAAATCCTCTCTTCCCTTTTCAAAAATTGTTATGAGCATTCAAATTCTTCATTATTCAAGTTTTTTTAGATTTCTACAGACTCTACAGGCTTGAATCTATGGACTCTGTAGGCTTGAGTCTATGGACTCTGCATGCTTGAATCTATGGACTCTATAGGCTTAAATCTATGGACTCTACAGGCTTGAATCTATGGACTCTGTAGGCTTGAAATTAACAAAATTCAATAGGTTCAAAGGCTTCAACAGGTAATTTTTCTCAAAGGAACAAGTTTATAACACTTAGGCAATTTCAAGATCAGTTCAATGCCTTGGTTCAATCAAAAATGTTCATCGACAAGCTTCAAAGGAAGGATTAAACCATTGAACCTTGAACCCAAAAGGTTCAAAGGTTCAACGAGTTCAAAAGTTGAACATCGTCGGCAAGAGTTAAGCACTTTGTCAAAGTTTCAGAGTTCAACCGCTTCAAGGTTCCACAGCTTCAAACAATTAGCAAAAAATAAAGGCTTGAAGCATTGAACCGTTGAACCTTGAACCATTTTGGTTCAACAATTCAACGGGTTCAACGACCAAATGGTTTAACACGTTTAGTTCAAGAGATCAAAAGACTTATCCAAATCAAAGATATTGAACTAATTGAATCGTTGAACCGTTGAACCAAAGTTGGTTCAATCGATAGGTTCAAGGGACTGCCCCAAAGCCAAAGGAACAAGTGCCCTTGCGGAGGGCAGTGAGCAAAAGCAGACAAAGTTGGAATTCCTTCAAAAAAATGACTAAGGCTGAAAGAGAAGATTTTCTCTAGACTTTTTGTCCGAGGAAATGACTAAGAGAAGGAACCGTTGGAATTCTTTCGGGAAGATTTTCATTGAAAAAATAGGTAAGGCAAAGGCGAATTCTTTCGGACAAAATGTCTGAAGGAAAAGCCTGAAAGCAAAAACCCGATGAAAAACCGACTAAAGCAAGCCAAAGAAAGATTTCCTTCAGACAAATTGTTCGAAGGAATTCCTTTAGACATTTTGTCTGAAGGAAATGAAGGATAAAGTCTGTCAAAGGAAATGAAGGATAAAGTCTGCCGAAGAAACAAAAGCTCGCTGAAAGAATTAAAGCCCGAAGGATCCCGAAGGGTAGGTACCCTTGCAGGGGGTTCTCAGTACCAAGAAAAAGGACCTCTCCCAAAGCTTGAAGGGACACCTTCCCTTTGAGACGTTCTAAAGGTTAGATAAAAATGTAGAAAAGAGCTTTCAAAGACCTAGCCAAAAAGGGCTACAAAGAATGAACCATTGAACTGTTGAACCTTGAACCAAATGGTTCAACGGGTTCAAAGGTTCAACCAATTTGATAAAGATCAAGGGACTTAGAAAGATAAAGGAAGCAACGATTGAACCAAAGCAGATAATGAACCAATGAACTGATTGAACCTTGAACCAAAAGAGTTCAAAGTTCAAAGGTTCATGGTTCAAATAGACAAAGCAAAGAAAGGAATGAACAAAGGCAACAATTGAACCAGGGGACGGATAAAGATAGAATGAACCGATGAACCATTGAACCAATGAACTTTCAACAGGTTCAAAGGTTCATGGTTCAACATGGTTCAAACAGCCAGTGACCATTGACATCCCCACCAACATCAAATTTAATGTAATGAAATATCTATTAATATTTGAATATGGCATGGAATTTGAAAAATAAACCAAGCGACTGGCTGAAAAGAGAGCCTGAGAGCTCAAACTGCTACAGGGAAGAGAGAACAATACAAAAGATCAGAAATATCTATAAGGAAGTTATTTCAAGTAGGTGAAATAGTGGATCAAGTGGTCATCTGAGCACACCAAACCAAGGACGCAGCCTATTTTTCTTCCATGAAGTAATGGCAAAGTGGATAGCTGTGTAGACATCAAGAAAAGGACCGGACAGTCCATACTAAGGAAGAGACATATTAGATGAATTGGAATGCAATAGTTAAGGTAATACACTATTCCAAGTATAGTCCCTCGATAGAATTGAAGATGCATTGAAGGCATTGACTGCAACATGGGTTGTCTCATAGGAAGAAGTGCCAAGCCTTTCTTGGTTGTTATACATTGTAATCTCTTATATTATGCAAAGGGGGATCTTTTCATTTATAGAAGAAAAACTCTACCCAAATTGAAAGGCAAATACTGAGACTTTGAGCTCAGATTGTTGATCATTTTATTTTATCTGAACGAGAAAGAAAGTTACTTACAAAATTTGTGTTGTTATAACTTGTGTTATTTTAGGAGATTGTTCGTATGTCTGTCTTCTAGATGCATTCTTGTTTATTTAATTTAAAAGGTAGAACTAGTGGAAGTGATAGAGAAGATGTCCTAAAGCCAATTACTTTCAGACTTTGTGCTATCATAATTGTTTTCAGTGTGTGATTTTGTCTATTTTCTATTTCTGTGTGCAGGATCTTGGGATGACTTTGTGCCCCCATTATCCTTTGATTTTCACTCTTTTGGCAGCTGAAGTGTAGACTTTGTGTTACAGTTCATTCTACTGGTTACTACACTTTGTTACCGGTTACTTAAAACTACCTGAAAGAACTCCTGTTGTTTCCTACAAGATCACTTCTTAAAGAAGAAAAGTGCCTTCAATGTTTTCACCACGATTTTTTCTTTTGTTTGTGAACATCATCTCTCAAAAAAGAAAGATGGATGGTGTTATCCTACCCATGAGTGTTATTTTCTGCTTATATATATATATATATATATATATATATATATAGCCCCTTATATTTAACAATGAACCTCCCCTTGATGAGAGGAGAGATTTGTCCCCTTTTGATGTAGTAAACCTGCACATTTGGCCAACCAATCTCCCTTGCTATGGATGATAAGACCTATTTTGCTCATCAGTTACTTGATTGACAAAATATTCACCCAATAATTTTTTGGCGACTCCGCTGGGGAGGACACGTAGTCTGAAGCCTCAAGCTTCAAGCTGAAGTTAGACCAATCCCTTCCCATTTTTATCTTGCAATATGGCAACTCCACATTATACCAGAAGTCAAAGAGCCCAAGGTATTGTTGACCCTATTTTTCAATTGGTGAAGAAGGGCAATTCTGATTTGTTCCCTCCCCAACTTCAAGTTCAATGATCCAGGAGTGTTCCTCCTACCCGCACTAAGACACCAACACAAGGCAAAGCTTCTTTTTTTATTGTCAGTAGAGTGTTGCCCATACATACATTGCCCAAATTTATTATCCCTATTTTTCATAATCAAATCATGACAGTTCAAGGCCCCTGTGGTAACTCATTTGGCCCACTCAATCTTACTCCACCTCTACATGAGCTACCATGTAGTTCAAAGAAGAATTTACCCAAATTCTTTGGTGATGGGAGAATTCATCCTAATGAACACATTGCAGCCTTTAGCATAGCTTGTGGTGTGATAGGGGTGGAATTTGAGGATGTGGAAGTCAAGATTTTCATGAAAACACTACAAGGTGCTACTGCAGACTAGTTCTACCATCTGCAGGCTAGGTCAGTAACTGACTGAGACACACTCAAAGCTAAATTTGAAGCCAGATTCAAGCTTGTAAAAGATGCACATGTCTTATTGGCCCAACTCACATAGATGAAGAAGGAACCTCATGAGTTGATGAGGGATTTCATAGCAAAGTTTAACAAGCTAAGGAATCGGATTCCTACCATTGCTCATCCCACACCTAAGAATCTTAAATGCTTCTTCATCAACTCATAGCTGCCTAAAGTGAGTTTTCTACTAAGACGTGCTGGCCACATAGACCTTGTTGCTGCTCAAGACTTGGCTACTGAGGTGGAAGATGACCTTATATTGGCTGGAAAGATAAGGAGATATCTAAACAGAGGTAAATCCTCTTCATCTTCTAAATTTTCACCTACAACCACCACTGATCCAATGGTGCAAAAGTTGGCAAATGAATTACTGGCTCTCAAAAAATAAATGGCATAAGGTATGTCATATGTTTCTTCATATAGAGATGTACCAAAGAGGACATTCCCCAATCAATCATACCAAGGCAATGCTGCTAGGAATCAAGGGCAAGCAAATCATCTTCCTCCTCCACGAGGAAACCTTGCCATTGAAGCACCTCCAACCAACTCAATGGTTGGATATCTTGAAGCTGAATCAGATTTCTCATTCTAGCCTGAGTTGAATCCTGAAGATGATATTAATCTCTTCACTGAAGAAGAAGAAGAATTAGCTGATGACTCCAACATTGATTTCCTGAATTACCAAGATGAACCCAGAAGTGAAGTTAATACAGCTGAGGGATCATATGTTGTGTTCACCTAGTCTAAGAACCAATCAACGTAAGAAGCTGATAAAGAACAAGCAGAAGAGCAACCTCAATGTAAGGAATCTAGAACATAAATGCTCTAATACCAACTGTTAGGATCCTTCTTCTCAATAAGAGTATAATATGATTACCTTGTATAAGCAACTAAACACAGAATTATACCAGAATAAACAAGTAACTAAAATTCACAAATGACACAGAATATGAGAGACAATACACAATCTTGTATTAATACTCATCCAGAAAGAAAATATAATAAAGAAGATGCCACTTCTTCTCACACTTTTGTGAGGCTTCCCACACCTCAAGGGCTCCCAGTAATTCTCAATCAAGAGTTCACTCTCCTACAAAAAATGGTCACAACAATCAACTCAAACACATAGTTGTTGTTCACCTCCAACCAGTTAGTATCAATACTACCAGTACATAAGTAATCAAAGTACTTCAAGTAGATATCCCATGAACTTGCAACAACCTACAACTCAAATGATCTTACTTACCATGTACAACTTCTTCTTGATCTTGCAACAACTTGCAGATCACCTTGTTCTTACAATTGGAAGGATCTCTTCCTTTCTTTAATCCTTAATTACAATACATGCCAATGGGTCTATAAATAGATCCCATACTAAACAGTAACTTAGACTTCTAATTTACAATAATTAGACACACAGCTCAAGACTCGAAATAGTCTTTACATGCAAATAGTCGGTTCATTAAACAAATTATTCATGAAACTAATAGTTCTAGAACCACACAGGCGACCGACGTCAGTCCCTGTCTGACTGGAGGTGACCGACGTCGGCTGACTCCTGCTGATGTCGGCAGCTTCCTGTTCACCCCTGACTGACGTCGGTTGGCCTGACCGACGCCAGTGACTGTGACACTCAGCAACCTCCTCTATGTTTGCATATAGTGAAGCTTTTAGCTCCACAACCTAAAAATCTCCCACTTGGAGATAAATAATTGTACCTATACATGTACCTGTACATCATCTAGTTTATTTCTTGGATTTGTATACCTCTTCAAGATCACTCTTGAAGACCAACCACCACAAATCCTATGGTGCACCTCCTGTCATCTAAATCACCTGTCACATCCGCATCTACAAACTCATATAGAAAAGAACTTGACCCTGCATAGCATGTGACCTGCTGCTCGTCTCTCTCAGATATCTAAGAATCCATTGAACTGCCCTCCAATGCTTCTTTCCTAGATTGGCTCCAAACTTGTTGACAGCTCCCACTGCTTGGGAAATCTTAGGTTTAGTACACATGTACTCAACCTCATCATGTGAATCAAGACACTGTTCATAGAACTGTCCAACCATCGGCATGCTAACCGGTTTCACACAATCATCTGGAGACAAAATCAACCTGTGACCTTCCATGTCTCTAGAACACACTCATGCCAAAGAATCTTTCTGCTCTCAGATTCCTCATGACACACCTCTGAACTAACTTTACCTTTAGTTCAGTAACTCCCTACATATGTGACCCTGCAACAAGCACAACATACAGTAACAGGATAATGTAGCTAATATTATCCAACTTGGTAAAGAAAACACAATGGTTAAACCTCCATTGTCCTGCAGCTTACTCAAGACCATATACCCTGGCCTTTCGTTTCACGTGTCTATTCCTGCTCTTCTTTATCTTGAACATCCATTCGTCTTTCAGTGCTTATTTCCAGCTGAAAACTCCACCAAAAACTCTCATTTGGTTCTTCTCCAAAGAATCACATTTCTCATCCATGCCAAGCTCCCACTATTTCTTGAATTCTACTTGCTCTGCTTCTTTAATAACTTCCTGGTTCTTAACCATAAGTGAGCAATAAGTAGTGTAAAGAAGGGAAATGATGAATTTGAGGCTTACTTACCCTTTCAATCCTCCATATGGGTGTTTGAGACTCCTTGACAACTTGTTGTCTGCCCAAAATCTGTCTCAATGACCGATGTCAGTCACATCTCAGTCTGCACCTGACAAACATCGATTCCATGCAACTGCCTCATCGCTGACATCGGTTCCCTCTGACTGACACCAGTGTTTACTTGTCTAGAGTCACTGACGTCAGGCTACACATAGCTGACATCGGTCCCTGTCTGGATGTCGATGTCAATTTTCTAACTGACGTCGGTCTCTATGTTTTACTTGTGAGCGATGACTTTTACCCACGAGCTCCTTTTGGATCAAAACCCTGTCCAAATCAACCTTGCTCTGCTCAGAATTCTTCAACCCCTTGTGCTGATCTCTGTCCATCATCTTCTCCCTGAAAACCAAGGCTTTCCTGTTCTTGTCACGAACATCAAATTTCTTTCTTCTACAATACTGTGATCCTCCAACAGAAGCTACCACCTTCTTCGTTGACCTAGTGACAAGAAATGTCACTTTCTTCTTTTGCTTACAGAAATCTTGATCCATGCTTTTCAAATCCAAAAGCATACCCTTTGACTCAAGAACATGCATCCCCTTCTTATTCATGTGATCAAACCTATTAAGCCACATCTTTGAATCTATAGCTGAAGTAGATAAACCAGAAGGAGAGTCAGTAATACAAGTAGATAGATAAAGCGTACCTACTTTCTTACCTCTTGCTACAACAAGTGCACCTTTGGAAACTTTCCAAGAGTCTGCTGTGAGAGTTACTGTGCAACCCTCATCACCCAAATTTTCAACAGAAATCAAATTCCGCTTCAGGACTGGGACATGCATGACCTCCTTCAGCACCCATGTGTTGCCCGTCTACAATTTCAGCTTCACTTTTCCTTTTCCAACCATTTGACAAGGCTTACCATCCCCTAAATAAATTTTTCCAAAGTCTCCCTAGACATATTCAAGAAAAAATTCCCTATTTGGGGATGCATGGAAAGAGACATCAAAATCTAAAAGCCAAGATTCTACTTTATCCAAAGAACATATCAGAGCATTCTGTGCAACAAACTCTATAACATCTGCTTCTTCATGTCCTTCATACTGATCTTCACCCAACCAATAATCTCTCTTTATGTGCCCTTGCTTTCTACATTTCTAGCAGGTTATTCTGCCATACTTGGATTTGGATCTCCTGCCTATCTTTGACCTTGATCTCCCATGCTCGATCTTCTCTCTTTGCCTTCCCCTGCTTTCAACACTCAAAGCATTCTCTTATGATTCCCCTTTGTTTTTCCTGCAAATTTCTTCATTCAAGATTACACCCACAACATCATCAACTTTTAAGATCTTTGAAGTAGACGCAGTATTACTAACTGCCATTACCAAACTCTCCCAACTTTCAGGTAATAAGCATAAGATTAAGAGAGCCTTAATTTCATCATCAAAAACAATATTGACTGAATTTAACTGGTTTACCAAACCATGGAAATCACTAAGATGACTATGTATAGATCCACCTTCTAACATTTTCAAATTAAATAATTGCTTCATAAGAAATACCTTATTCGAAGCTGAGGGTTTTTCATATAAATTTGCCAAAGATTCCATCAACTCTACCGTTGTCTTAGCCTATGATACGTTAGAAATCACAAATGATGCAAGGCTTAACCTTATAGATCCCAGAGCCTTCTGATCAAAAACCTCCCATTCTTCATCCTTCATATCCATGGGCTTGCTATCAACCCCACCCAACGATAAGTATAGATCTTTTTGATACAGATAATCCTCTATCTGCATCTTCCATAATTGATAGTTCTTGCCATTAAACTTCTCCATTCGTAGCTTACTTTCTTTTGCCATTGCTATACTCCCACTCAAATAGAAATCCCTGTGAGTGACCTGTAATCAACAAACACTAACCAGATCTGATACAACTTGTTAGTAACCCAACCAAAAGCTTTGATACCAATGAAAAGGAATCTAGAACATAAATGCTCTGATAACAACTGTCAAGATTCTACTTCTCAATAAGATTATAATATGATTACCTTGTATAAGCAACTAAACACAAAATTATACCAGAATGAACAAGTAACTAGAATTTACAAATGACACAGAATATGAGAGACAATACACAATCT
The DNA here is from genome assembly GCA_037957365.1 of Torreya grandis. Classification (NCBI taxonomy): domain Eukaryota; kingdom Viridiplantae; phylum Streptophyta; class Pinopsida; order Cupressales; family Taxaceae; genus Torreya; species Torreya grandis. The sequence continues at coordinate 1,144,381 of JARHVA010001077.1, forward strand.
TGTATTAATATTCATCCAGAAAGAAAATACAATAAAGAAGATGCCACTTCTTCTCACACCTCTGTGAGGCTTCCCACACCTCAAGGGCTCCCAGTAATTCTCAATCAAGAGTTCACTCTCCTACCAAAAATGGTCACAACAATCAACTCAAACACAGAGTTATTGTTCACCTCCAACCAGTCAGTATCAATACTGCCAGTACACAAGTACTCAAAGTACTTCAAGTAGATCTCCCATGAACTTGCAACAACCTGCAACTCAAATGATCTTACTTACCATGTACAACTTCTTCATGATCTTGCAACAACTTTCACATCACCATGTTCTTACAATTGGAAGGATCTCTTCCTTTCCTTAATCCTTAATTACAATACATGTCAATGGGTCTATAAATAGATCCCATACTAAACAGTAACTTAGACTTCTAATTTACAATAATTAGACACGCAACTTAAGACTCGAAATAGTCTTTACATACAAACAGTCGGTTCGTTAATCAAACTGTTCATGAAACTAACAGTTCTGGAACCGCACAGGTGATCGATGTCGGTCCCTGTCTTACTGGAAGTGACTGATGTCCACCGACTCCTACCGATGTTGACAACTTCCTATTCATCCTTGACCAGTTCCTACACCTTTACTTCAAATTCACAAACCAGTCCTCTCGCTTTCAAAACTGAAAAGGATGAACTCCCATCCTCTATGCCTAGTTCATTTCAAATATTTGACATAATTGACCATATAAAGAAAATCAAAATTCAAATGTCTGAATTTGAATTCTTGCAGTCCAACCCTGAGCAATTAGATAAGTTGGTTCAATGTGTGAATAACCAAAACGTCCCTGTAAGACAAGTAATTCCTAAGGTAGCTCATGATTCTCCCAAGAATACACCCACCAGGAGTAACCTTGTCATTACTCCTACTTCTCTCAATAGGATTGAACCTTTTTATGTCTTCCTGTTGATAAATGGACATCAGCTAAATAATTGTATCATTGATTCTGGAGCTTCAAATAATGTTATGCCTGCCAAAGTGGCAAAATCCATTGGTCTCACACTGACCAAGACATTTGGGAGATGTTTCTTCATGGAGAACAAGCAAGTACCATTACTGGGACAAATCACTGACACCCAATTTGCATTTGCAGCGTTTCCAGACAAAAGAATCAAGATGACTTTCATGGTGGCTGACGTTCTAGCATCATATGTCATCCTTCTTGGGCAAAATTTTTGCAAGAACGTTAGAGGTGAATTGAGCATGGACCTATCTGAAGCAAGGATCCCAGTTAAAGGTGTTATGTAAAAATTTCTCCCTGAAAAGGAAATAAAATATGTGGTCACTCAGACATCAGTACTTGAAGCTCAAATTTTGTTTGAGTCTTCAGGCATGGGCAATTACTTTCTATCCACGGAGGAAGTCCATGAGGCATCTGATGAAGCTCCTAGAGGTGACAATCTAAAAATTGGTTCAGCTGGAATAACAAAAAGATTTGTGGAGCGTGATGCAAATGTGGAAGAACCTCCACCTCCAAATGAAGAAGAATCCAAAGAAAAATTAGTGTCTGATGAGATATAGATTCTAAAATTTGATGGTAGCTGATCCTCTACTAGTTTAAGAGTTGAGATTGTGTTGATATCTCTTCAAGGAGATATTTTTACTTCATCATATAAATTACAGTTTAGCAATACCAATAATATAGCTGAGTATGAATCTCTATTGCTTGGATTGAGGGTTGCTCAAGACAAAGACATCAAACTCCTTCATGCTAAAGGAGATGCTGAATTGGTGGTTTGTCAGGTGAGAAACCTGTATCAAATCAAAAATGAGAGATTGTGCCACTACCACAATTTAGTCTGGGATCAGATTGAAATCTTTGATGCTTTCAGCATCTCTGCCATACCGAGGGAATTCAATGACCGGGCTGATGCACTGGCCATTTCAGTAACTCTATTAGTTCCTCACTTGGACTTCAAAAGAGACAGGTACACTCTTAAACTGTTCTTTTGACCAAGTGTACTTGATAATGCCAGTCATTGGTAGGTGTTTAACAATGACAACCAAATCATTGCCTTTTTGGAATAAAAAGATAGCTTTGAATAATTTTATTTTGAAGGCAGTAAACCTCATAAGCTTGAACTAGCCCCATAATCAAGTGTAAACGTAGTTGAGAAGTTCCTACAGTTGAAAGGGAATAAAATTTCCAAAATATTGGTCTCCCTTGAGAAGTTGTTTAACAAACATGACAGATTCATCAAACAGTAGCAAATGGATTCAAGCTCCTCCCAGGAGTTTGATCAAGTAAATTTAGGTACCAAGGAAGATCCCAAGATGGTGAACATTGGGAAATGATGTAATCCTAAGGAGAGATTCAAGTTCATTGCTCTGCTCTGCCAGTATATAAATGTCCTAGCATACTCTTATGATGATCTGAAATCACTTAGACTTGAAGAAATTCGCCATGAGATCCCTCTCAAGTGTGATTCGGTGCCTTACAAGCAAAAATTTAGGCAGTACAATCCAAAGATATCAGGTACTATTCTATCTGAAATACATAAAATGTCGAATGATAGAATCATTTTCCCAATCGATTATTCCACATGGATTACAAACATAGTGCTTGTAAGGAAGAAGAATGGCAAAATTCACCTCTGCATTGATTTTAAAAATTTAAATCAGTCATCCTTAAAGGATAACTATCCTTTGCCAATCATGGATCAAGTGCTTCAGACAGTGACTGATTCAGAGATGTTATCAATGTTGAACGACCTCTCAGGATATAATCAGGTTGAAGTTGGTGAAGCAAAACAACATAAAACTGCCTTCACCACGCCTTGGGGCACGTTTGCATACTGAAGAATGCATTTTGGCCTGATAAATGTTGGCACCACCTTCCAAAGAACAATGGACCTTGATTTTAAATATGAAATGGGTAAGTTCATTATAGTGTACTTGGATGATTTAACTATCTTTTCTAAGCGTCACCCTCACCATATGCGCCACTTGCAACAAGTGCTGGAACGCTACCATCAGAATGACATTTCTTTAAATCTCAAGAAGTCTATTTTTGGGGTAATAAAAGGAAAACTTTTCAAACACATTATATCCTGAGAAGGCATAAAGATTGACTCAAACAGAGTCAAGTCCATCTAGGAGCTTACTCTGCCCATGAATAAGACTGCAGTTCACTCTTTCTTCAAAAAAGTAAATTTTTTACAAAGATTCTTCTCTAAGTTCACTTAGAAGACTCACCATATTGTAAACATGATGAAGGGAAGGGCCACGTTCAGCTAGACTGAAAAAGGCAAATTGGCATTTCAAGATATTAAGACAGCTATTGCCCATGCCCAAATTCTAGTTTGTCTCGATTATAACAAGGATTTCACCATGTATAGTTATGCTTCTGAGGACACACTTTCAGCAATTTTGGTTCAACAGAACCAAGAATGTGTGAAATCTTCTATCTCTTTTATGAGCTATCCTCTTAAAGCTCATGAGTTGAAGTACTCAAACATGGATAATCATGCTTATGCAGTGGTGAAGGTAGTGAAGCATTTTCGCTTCTACATCCTGAATTCACACACCACTGCCCTTGTTCCTGACACCACAATCAAATCCATACTAACTTAGAAAGAGTTTGGGACGAAAAGAGGCAACTGGATTACTAAAATCTAGGAGTTTGATCTAGTCATCAAGCCAATGCAGCTGGTGCGGGGAAAAGGCCTATGCCAATTGATTACTGATAACAAGCCAGAATAAACAGAGCATGAAGAATCAGAAGAACAAGACATGTCAATAGTCCTCTTTGTCTCCACCATGAATGAGTGGTATTCAGGTATTGCTCATTTTCTTACTTATGGTGAGTGTCTTGCTCACCTATCTCATAAATAAAGGATGACTATCAAGTTAAAAGCTGCCAATTTTGTCTTCTGGGACAACGGCCTGTATAATAGGAGCCTTGTTGGAGTGTTTCTTCACTACGTGGATAAAGAGCAGTAGAGCCAACTTTTGAAGTCCTTCCAAAATCTAGCATGTGAAGGAAATTTTTTTGCTCCTGTGACTACCCATAATATTCTGTGAGCTAGGTACTACTGGCCCACTCTATTACAAGATGCATACAAATGGGTAAGAAAGTGTGAATTGTGCCAATAATTCATGGGAAGACCCAAGTTAGCTGCCTTGCCTCTCAAGCCAATGGTGATAGAAGAGCCATTTCAATAATGGAAGATTGATTTCATTGGTGCTATAAACCCATCTTCAAGTGTTGGACATGATTATGTCCTCATAGCCACATATTACTTCACCAAGTGGGTGGAAGCTATCCCAACCAAGCATGCTACTTCAAAAGTAGTGTGTAATTTTCTCAAAGAGAACATCATTTACAGGTTTGGGGTCCTAACCAACATTGTCACTAACAATGTAGCTTGTTTCACTTCCTAGGAGATCACTCAGTTCTATTTTTACTATGGGATTACACTCTCCCACTCTTCTGATTACTTTCCACAAGGGAATGGACAAGCTGAATCAAGCAACTAGAACCTGGTGACTATCATCAAGAAGCTAGTAGATCACAACCAAAATACATGGCATAAAGCATTGGTTGATGCTCTATGAACATATACAATTACACCAAAAAGGTTAATTGGTATATCTCCTTTCCAACTTCTTTATGGTCTCAATGTTGAGATACCAATTACCCTGGAATTGTCAGCATTGAAATTGGCCAAGGCAATTGAGGATCAAACTTGTGAAAGCTCCATTGATAAGAGGATCATGTGCTTGACTAAGTTGGATGAGTAGCGAAATATGGTGGTGGAATGAATTATTGCGCATCAAAGTCTGGTGAACAAGCTCTTTGACCAAAAGACAAAAAACTATGATTTCTATATAGGAGATCAAGTCATGTTGTGGGACAAGAGAAGAGAACCAAAGGGAATGCATGGGAAATTCGACTCCCTTTGGAGAGGCCCATTTATTATTCATCAAATCAATGGTGAAAATAGTTTCCTATTGAGATATCAAGATGGCACGCCCTTTTCTCTGTCTCACAATGGGCAACATCTGAAGCACTTCAACTCTTGAAATATCAGATAAGTTCACCTGTACATATGTATATTTGTATAGCCTTTATTTCTATTGTGTGTTGTTTATTTTCATTTTTGCCACCTTTTTTTTTTGGGTAACATGACTCCATAGCCCAATGGCATACTTCAAGGCACTAGAGATTCTGGTTTCTACTCCCCTCAGTTGTCCCAAGTTTTCAACTGAAGGAAGTTCCCCAACTGGAGCCAACTGTTGTTCCCAAAATCTATCACTCATTTTTGGGACAACATATGAACTATTTTGGTTCAACAAACCAAAATCCTCTCTTCCTTTTTCAAAAATTGTTATGAGCATTCAAATTCTTCATTATTCAAGCTTTTTCAGATTTTTACGGACTCTGAAGGCTTGAATCTACGAACTCTACAGGCTTGAGTCTACGGACTCTGCAGGCTTGAATCTACAGACTCTGCAAGCTTGAATCTATGAACTCTATAGGCTTGAAATTAGCAAGGTTTAATAGGTTCAAAGGCTTCAACAGGTAATTTCTCTCAAAGGAACAAGTTTCTAGCACTTAGGCAATTTCAAGATCGGTTCAACACCTTGGTTCAATCAAAAATGTTCATCGGCAAGCTTCAAATGAAGGATTGAACCATTGAACCATTGAACCTTGAACCCAAAAGGTTCAAAGGTTCAACGGGTTCAAAGGTTCAATGTCATCGGCAAGAGTTAAGCACTTTGTCAAAGGTTCAAAGTTCAATCGCTTCAAGGTTCCACGGCTTCAAACACTTAGCGAAAAACAAAGGCTTGAACCATTGAACCGTTGAACCTTAAACCATTTTGGTTCAATGGTTCAATGGGTTCAATGACCAAATGGTTCAATGCATTTGGTTCAAGAGATCAAAAGACGTAGCCAAATCAAAGAGATTGAATCGATTGAATCATTGAACCGCTGAACAAAAGTTGGTTCAATCAATCGATTCAATCGGTAGGTTAAAGGGACTGCCCCAAAGCCAAAGGAACAAGTGCCCTTGTGGAGGGTAGTGAACCAAGGCCAAGTGCCCTTGCGGAGGGCAGTGAGCAAAAGTGGAAAAAGTTGGAATTCCTTTAGAAAAATGACTAAGGCTGAAAGAGAATATTTTCCTCGAACTTATTATCTGAGAAAATGACTAAGCGAAGGAACCGTTGGAATTCCTTCGGGAAGATTTTTATCAAAAAAATAGGTAAGGCAGAGGTAAATTCTTTCAAACAAAATGTTTGAAGGAATTCCTTCAGACTTTTGTCTGAAGGAAAAGCCCAAAGGAAAAGCGTGAAAGCAAAAACCCAATGGAAAATTGACTAAAGCAAGTCAAGCAAAGATTTCCTTCAGAAAAATTGTCCGAAGGAATTCCTTTGGACATTTTGTCCGAAGGAAATGAAGGATAAAGTCCACTGAAGGAAATGAAGGATAACGTCTGCCGAAGAAATAAAAGCCTGCCAAAAGAATTAAAGCCAAAAGGCCGCCCGAAGGATCCCAAAGGGTAGGTACCCTTGCGGGGGGTTCTCAGTTTTAAGAAAAAGGACCCCTTTCCCAAAGCCCAAAGGGACACCTTCCCTTCAGGACATTCCAAAGGCTGGATAAAGATGTAGAAAAGAGCTTTCAAAGACTTAGCCAAAAAGGGCTACAAAGAATGAACCATTGAACCGTTGAACGTTGAACCAAATGGTTCAACGAGTTCAAAGGTTCAACTAGTTCGATAAAGATCAAGGGACCTAGATAAAGGAAGCACCGATTGAACCAAAGCAGATAATGAACCAATGAATCGATTAAACCTTAAACCAAAAGAGTTCAAAGGTTCATAGTTCAACGATTCAAAAATAGCCTCAAATAAATGAAAAACATGGATGATTCTAGAGACTAGTTCAAAGGATGGTTCAAATAGACAAAGCAAAACAATGAATGAATAAAGGCAACGATTAAACCAAGGGACAGATAAAGACAGAATGAACTGATGAACCATTGAACCAATGAATTTTTAATAGGTTTAAAGGTTCATGGTTCAACATGGTTCAAACAGCCAGCAACCATTGACGTCCCCACCAACGTCAAATTTAATGTAATGGAATATTCGTTAATATTTGATTATGGCACAAATTTTGAAAAATAAACCAAGCGACTGGCTAAAATGAGAGCCCGAGAGCTCAAACTGCTACAGGAAGAGAGAACAATACAAAAGATCAGAAATATCTATAAGGAAGTTATTTCAAGTAGGTGAAAAAGTGGATCAAGTGGTTATCTGAGCACACCAAATCAATGAAGCGGCTTGTTTTTCTTCCATGAAGTAATGGCAAAGTGGACAACTGTGCAAACATCAGGAAAAGGACCAGATAGTCCATACTAAGGAAGAGACATATTAGATGAATTGGCATGCCATAGTTAAGGAAATGCACTATTCCAAGTATAGTCCCTTGACAAAATTGAAGATGCATTGAAGGCATTGACCGTAGCATGGGCCGTCTCATAGGAAAAAGCGCCAAGCCTTTCTTGGTTGCTATACATTGTAATCTCTTGTATTATGCAAAGGGGGATCTTTTCATTTACAGAAGCAAAACTTTTCCCAAATTGAAAGGCAAATACTGAGACTTTGAGCTCAGATTGTTGATCATTTTATGTTATCTAAATGAGAAAGCAAGTTACTTACAGACTTTGTGTTGTTATAGCTTGTGTTATTTTAAGAGATTGTTCGTATGTCTATCTTCTAGATGCATTCTTTTTTATTTAATTTAATAGGTAGAACTAGTGGAAGTGATAAAGAAGATGTCCTGAAGCCAGTTACTTTCAGACTTTATGCTGTCATAATTGTTTTCAGTGTGTGTTTATGTCTATTTTCTATTTCTATGTGAAGGATCTTGGGATGACTTTATGCCCCCATTATCCTTTGTTTTTCACTCTTTTGGCAGCTGAAGTGTAGACTTTGTGTTATAGTTCATTCTGCTAGTTACTACACTTTTTTACCAGTTACTTGCCACTACTTGAAAGAACTCCTGTTGTTTCCTACAAGACCACTTCTGAAAGAAGATAAGTGCCTTCAGTGTTTTCATCAAGATTTTCTCCTTTGTTTGTGAACATCATCTCTGAAAAAAGAGAGATGGATGGTGTTATCCTACCCTTGAGTGTTATTTTTTTCTTATATATATAGTATATAGCCCCTTATATTTAACAGGGAACCTCTCCTTGATGAGAGGAGAGATTTGTCCCCTTTTGATGTAGTAAACCTGCACATTTGGTCGACCAATCTCCCTTGCTATGGATGATAAGACCTATTTTGCTCATCAGTTAGCTGATTGACAAAATATTCACCCAACAACTTGTATGGCTCACATTCAATATGTTACATACATGCTTTGATGGCAATTACATTACTATAATAACACACTCTTTGCATGTTGACATGATTATGTATGATTTTATCTTTATCACATGATATAGTCAACTCTTCTTTTGAGATGAGTGACTTGCAAGTTAAATTCATCATCTCAAGAGGGAGGCATTACAATGATCTTTTCTTAGAGTTTAAAGCCTTTATGAGCATAAAAATAAAAATTTGACATAATAAAGGTTTCAAAGATTTAAATTAATTCAAAAATAGATGATATGATATAATACATGTTTCAAAGATTTAAAATAATTAAAAAAGAATATTCTATGGTAGAGTACAAGTTTCAAAGATTTCATGATATATATTAGCATGTTAATATAGATTATAGGGAATATGACATGCATATGCACTCACTTTACAAGAACCTGAGTACAAATTCATACACACCTGAATGCATATGCGTGGGCATATACAAAACAATTACATGATTAGAAATTATAAATTTCACATATAATTATAGTTGAGCATATAGATGCAAAGGAATTCCATATCATTTATCACATATTTAGCTGGCATGATATTGTTTCATGCACATATATACATTTTTGAAAGTCAAAAGTCATGATATAATTTCATACACACATTTATTATTATTTTAAGTTAAAATACATAATATTGGTTCATGCATACATATCAAATACAATATTAGTTACAAATTCAAAGGTAAAAGAACATTTCTATTCAAATATATTTTCACTACGGTTATGATGAGGGCATGAATATTCTTTAGTCTTTTTTTATCATGCAAATACAATCTAGATCTGTTTGTAGTGGTGTGATTCATTCTATTATGGGTAATGTACATTTGAGTCTAATGACACTCAATAGCCTTCGAATTTTTTTTAGAGAACCCATTATGTGGTTCCACCTTTCACTCAAGTATATTGACACTCAACGACCTTGGCATCACTTCTAAATAACCCTTTGTGGTTCCACCTTTATTTTAGATTAGTAAATTGAATAAATTCCCCCATTCTTAATATTTGGAACATGAATCTTTCCAACTCAAAGTATTTATCAGTTATTCAAAATTGGGACTTGATCAATCTCATTCTACCAAAGGTTTAACAAAAAGAACCATCTCTCCAATTGCTTCAACAAGGGGGCATGCTTCAATAATGCTTTTATAGAGTACATAGCAATATGATTCCATCTCCTTACAGGTGTACTCCTTCCTTGCTCTCTTTCCAATTTTCAAATTTCAATGTTTCAAATTTTTCAAATTTCAAATACGAGAAATGACCACTTCATGTGTTATTTTAGGGTTTTCTAAATTTGAGTGCCCTACACAATTGGAGTTTCCTATAAAAAATAATGTGTATTATACACACTCAGGTTTATATCTCTCCTTTACTCTAGCAATTTCATTACTAGAATAAAGGTTCAGGGGAGGGAGGAATGTAGATACCTAAATATGTCACAATTACTCGAACATACTAATTATTTACACTTACTAAACCATTTGACTTACATGTCTTTTATTTTCTAGTCCTTTAAAACAATATTTGTATGCGGGCTTGACCCCTCAATTTGTCATCACTACTACTAAAAATTTCCAAGTCACTTCTCAAATCATATTATACCATCTCTCAAATTGATCCAACATTAAAAAATTTATCCTTGATTTTATAAGATAAGTCTACTCTAGGTAGATAGGTCTGCTATTATGAACCTATCCACCTAGAAGAACCTCATCCCCGTGTCATTTAACAACTAGTTTACAAATTTGAAATATGCATTTAGGTCTTCCCGCATGCTTTTAAGTTCAGCCAAAGGAAAATTTTCAAATAATTCATTATATGAGTGAATCAAAATATCATTTCAAATGGACTTGAAACTATCTACAATATATCTTATACACAATTACACATTGAATAATTCTGCCATATTCTTTGCAAATTCAATATAAATAACTAAGAGTAGTCTCAAATCAATTCTGAAGCATTTCAAATCAACTCAAAAGATAACATTATCATGTATCAAAGCCAAATTTATAGTTACATGCATAGAGTCAATAAACATAATTGAAAAATAACTCTAGCTGGGAGAACTATGTGTATCTTGATTCCCTTCTTGGAGTATATAGATATGCAGGCAATGATCAATCATCAAAGGGGATGATTGGGGTCAGCCCAACCCATTACACTTCTCCTTTTTTTTTAAGTTTTAAGATCTCAAAAATTCCTTGGGGTTTAGAAAGAAAAGATAAGGAAAACAATTATTTCTTAGCAACATATACAGGGTCACAATATCTTAGCTCTCTCAGTAGGCACAAGCACAAGGGGAATAATAATCATAGTTTTATGACGATCAACACAGACAATCTCATAATGAAATAACATGACTAGGATGTGCTACAATTCAAGGAGCGTCGACCTATTCAAACATATTCACAGATCCTATCACTAGATCTAAGTCATCATTGTCATGTCTTTCTTTATTTCCCATTGACAAATATAAATTATAGTCAACAAGAAATTAGAAAAGCTAAGTATTTTATATTTGGTTGTACTTACTTTTTTTTTAATATGCCACTTGTCAATTTAAATTAAAATTTCAATTTGAATATATTTATCAAGTTTCATACCTATTATACAAAATTCATTTGTTAAATTAAAAATAGGTTAAACCACCTGGGTAGTAATTAAAATTGATCCTTACATTCCTTTATGTATTGATATTTGTGCCACATGGCTAAATATCATATTCTCAGTTCACATAGTCTTATTTCCTAACCACATGAAATTGATTGAACACATGAAAATTATGGAAGAGGAATGAGAGATCAAAACACCATCACTTGAAAGAGAATAATATTTTTCTTTTGTGATCATTGAAAATGTGGCTTACTAAAAAATGTGGTTGACCTCAAAATAAAATACTTATATCTCCCAAAGTCTAGCATTTCAACATTAGCCTTCCCTACTTGATGACTATAAAACACAAGCTATGAATGAACTGGGTGTCTATGAAATAGGCGACGGAGATAATTGTGATCAAATCAAAAACACCAGCTCACAAAATATCCACAATTAATTCTTGTTCTTCAAAATTGTCTTATAGATATTCATGAGTGCAATAGGTTCAATACAAATGATTTATGATGAAATTGAATGGAGCAAAGTCCATAACACATCACACCAATACATCACCCTTATTGCATCACACCTACTTCACATTTCATTTTTTGCCATTAACGCACCGCATTAATATTTTTCACTAGGAATTAATCGTAGGGAGCCACCAAGTAAATATTCTCACAATTTATATCAATGTGCCTTTATTTATTTACAAATTCAAATTCTTAGTCACTTTTGAGAATTTTAACCATCCATGTGTCTCAATCACATATTTGTGGTCACAGGGTGACATAATTCACATTTTGCCCTCAAATGTCTCATGTGGATTGCGTAGATCCATTATATTATTGTATATGTTTCATATCTTTGTCGAGGTATAACTGTTTCAATGTCACATCTATCATAACTAGGTGGTCATATCTTGTGTTCCATGCTTTCACCTGGCTTCAAGCTTCTCTTTCTATTTAACCTTTATTGTGTCCACTCAAAGTGATATGCTTGGCAATCTTTCATTGCATGGCAGTCACATGATCATGGAGTACCTCAAGGCCTTGATGTGCCTTTATTCATAGTCCGTAAACCTGTTGGATTTTTATTTTTGATTTACATTTCTTAGCATCCATGCCCTTTACATTCTTTGTGGTCACATGGAAGATTGTTGTGTAACATGTCCTCGTAGAGCTCCAAATATTCATCATCTCTTACCTTTATTGTGTCCACTGGGAGTGACACAAGTGGTAACTTCTTAGTGCTTCATAGTCACAGTGTCACGAAGATCACCAAGTTTATGACATTATTTAAGTGAAGTTTGTGGATCCATTAAACTTTTCAAATGTATTTTATATTTTTGTGCAACTGCATATTTCCCCTACATAGTAAATAAATGTCACAATTTCATTCAAAACATATTAAAAAGGCACATCAGTTTAATAAAGTTATAATATTGGAAATGTATGTGTGGTGATCATCTTGGGGCCATGGGGTTATGGAATCATGGTGTCATGAAGTATCCATTTTATTTTAAGGTGGCCTCAACATTTTTTTGGGATGTGCTAGACTTTAAAATTTAGTTTATATTTTCCCACATCCACTTTTCTTGCACATACAAAAACAAACCTATGATGACATGTTAAAAGGTAAAACATGATCAATACTTTAATAAAAAGCTACGATATCACAAATGAAATTGTGGCAGTTATAACATAGTCATAGGGTCATGAAGACTCAAAATATAACTTCAATCTTTGTGTCCAAAAGAAAAAAAGTGACAATCAAAACACACCCATGGGGTGACAACTTCATCAAGCACATATTAGCATTGAAATAAAAATAGACCACACTGAATGTGTTAGATTATGAAATTTATTTTAAATTCTATCCACATCCACTTGTCATAATGATCTTAAGTAATATAAAATGAAGTGAACCTTCACTTCATGGATGTGAAAGTGGTCATTGATAAACATAAATCTTGGAATAATTATTTGTCACCAATTAATTAAGTCCAATGTGTAACACACTCCTGTGCTACTCCAAAAATCACAAAATTGTAATTTGTTTCAACTCAACCCCACTTGTATATAATGTTTGAGCTCATCTCTACACATACATGTTCACACATCTCATAAATGTGAAGCAAATAATGTGAACTTATTCATAATTAATCCTACTAGATACATATGGATGATCACCAAACCCATGACATGTTATCTTTCCAAGAGGTAAGTTCACCTGTGTTGCCCAAGAGATGATTTAGACACCACCATTAGATTAAAACACCCTAGGTTTTTGTCTATAACATGCATGTGATGTCTCTCTGAGCTACCTGCATATCAGCTTATGTGTATCTACATAAGCAAAATTAGAGTTGGTTGTAGTTCAGCCTAAAACCGGCAAAACAACTATGAACTAGTCCAAGCTGGACATCAGATATCAAATCCTTATATAGATTTTGGGTCAATTATTATCATAATAATAATGTCTAAGGGCCATAATTCCATGAACAGGGTCACCCTACAATTATATAAATATAATACCAGACTCTATATCTGTAGCACCTTATCGTGTTTCTCCAAAACTAACCACACTTTTTTTCTTTGATTCAAATCAATTACACTTGCATACAACATATAAGCCCATATATATGCATACAAACCCACACATATCATAAATTCAAAACAAATAATGCAAAATCATATATAATTAATCCTATCAGATTAATATGGATGGTCACCAAACCCATGCCAGGTTGTGCTTCCAAGAGGCAACTTCACCAATGTCTTCCACGAGATGATCCAGACCCTACCATTAAGTTAGAACACCATAATTTTTATTCTATAATGTGCACATGATCACTCCTTGAATTATCTACATATGAAATTATGTGAATTATCAAAATAATAATTAGGGTTGGCTATAGTTCACCTTAACAACCATAGAGTAACTAGGCATAAGTGGAATCTAGGTTGGTTGTAGTTATCCTTAAAACCATATAGTGTTTCTCAACTCATCCAAGTTGGACATCGAATATCAAACTCTCATCTAACTTGTGGGTTGTTGATTAATATAATCATAATGTTTACATAACCATAATGACACAAAAATGGGTCACCCTACCCTTATATAAATATAGGTTTTAGGATAGGTCACACACTATATATAATGGAGTCGTTGTTGATCAATTAAATAATATTTAGTCATGTTAATATTTTAATATTCACACATACACACACACTTACTTATGTATACCAAGCAAGGGTTTGTGTCCACATTATTCATATGGATTGTAGAATCACCAAATGAAGTAGTAATTCACTTAATTTACCCACAATAGAGTCTCTATATATCTAAGTGACTCTTGCATAATAAGCATTATCACATAAACAAGTGACTAAGGACAACAATAATCCAAGGGTCTAAAACATATCAAATTGTTGTCTAGAATCTAATGCATCTATGCCTTCATGCAAGTGAGACTCACATAAAACATCATTGAAGAAAAACCAAGAGTGTGATACCAATATGGGCAACATGTGTAATTATCACAAACTATTTTTAGCCTATCAATAATAAATTAAGTCTCATTGGCCCTCTTTAAAATATAGAATGGACTTCTTTGTGTTCACATGGCCCCACGTAACAAAATTTGATGCCACAATAGTAGCCAAGCCATACAGTTATTCACTCAAAATTCAATTTTTTTAATGTAATGTGTCCATGAGCCTTGCAAAAGTAAAACTTGTTTAAGCCCTACGAGGAAATTCCATGTGAAAGGATTTGGGATTACAACCTGTGTCATGATCTTTAATACTCTAAGTCCCAGCCAAAAAACTAAAGTAGTATGCCTTGCTTGTGTAAACACTAGCCAAGGATTTCACAAAATTCAAAAAGTTCATAGGGATCATGCTTCATAAGGTATCCACAACACTTTATAATATAAAAAGGCCTTCACGGGGTTCACATGCTTCCCCATAATAAGTATTGATTCAATAGTGTCCTAAGCCATGCGCTTGTTCATGGATTAAAACACGATCAAACAAAATGTATATTCTAATGTTTTTGTAAATCAAAATCAAGTAAAACTAGCTAAATTATTTTGCAAGGAAAGTCTAAGTACGTGACACAAGAATGGGTGACACATGTATCCCAAGCCAAGAAGGTAAAGTGTTTAAGTCTTTCTCATGTACATGGTGATCATAAATTCACTAATGTTAAATTAATCTTTAGTTTAATCATATTGAAATAACTTGTGGAAATTATTTGTTCACTTTAACATGTGTCCTTGATTTATTTAGCACGCACCAACTAACTCAGATTGTGTCCTTGGGTTATAGAGTCATGAACCTCACAACTGTTCATGGAGATTGTGAAATAAATAGAATGTGTATCCAACACATCCATGGACTTAAGGACCCCATGTAACTAACAAAGTGGCCATAAAGTGAATGTTTGGAGGTGATCCCTGCATGATTCTGACCAATGGGATCTTTGTTACTCGGCACTATCCCATGCTCCTGGATAACAAAGTCTATTTCTTGGCTATATCAATTGAGTTAAATTCAGTGAACTAGATGAGCGAGAATATCAAAATGCCATAAATTAAAAGTAGAAAAATCTTTCATCTTTGTGATCATTGTAAATGAGGCATGTTGTGGCTACAAGTGGTTGTGGTCTAAAGGGATTTCTTAACATTTGAATATCCTACTATCTAATATTAAACTACAACCATCTTTGCACAATGACATGAAAAAAAATGCATGAAAGAGTTAATGGTTGTGAAATTGGTGAAGGAAATAATGTCATCTCCTTGATGGGTGCTCAATTAAGGGTTATTCCACATAACACCTAAGAGTTTCTTCATTAGTGTTAATGTATATAGGATATAACTATGAATCCCTTAGATGTACACACTGACACACCTAAAATTTAGAACCACATCCTTATATTAATATTTACACACAACCTTGTTCAATTGGGTAAAGGTAAATACATAAGGGCTTTAATTTAGTTTTAATTAGTGGTGGCCACATCCATGACATAGCCTATCTAAATAATCCATAATGTCTTATGATCTTATCAATAATTAAGGGGATTAAACATAGTCATCATACCATGGCATGTCTAATTTAACAATCCACATCCAGACAATTTTTATGACTGCATGCTATGGTGTGTCTAATTCAGATGTCCACATCACAACAAATTTAATGATAAATTCGCATCTATTTTCTATGACTCTAAAGCCTTTTAGTTGTAGGTATTGCCAACAAAAATAACAAAAAATATAAGGGAAATATTAGAAAATGTCATAGGTATAATCAAAACCAATCACTTCTGAATAAACTTAGCTTCTCGTAAAAAAAATGTTTGCTAAAACTTCTATCAAATTTTATAGTGTAAATTAATTGTGATTTGATTTTATAAAGTTACAGTATACTCTCAACTTAAAAGTGGATGTTTGCAATATGTTATCATTTTGTTTCATGAATTTGAAAAAATACATCAACTCAAGCAAGATTTGTTATTTTATGGTAACCTCGAACCGAGAACTCATACCTTATTAAAATTCTTACAATAATTATGTGATGTGATGGTAGACTATTCTTATCGACTATATATCCATTATAAAACGTTACACACTTTATACAAACCCCAACACCATTCAACTAAGAAAAACATACCATAGCAAACTAAAAACACAAATTAATAAGGGCGCTATGTAACAAATCCCTGTGGTGGATTAAAAAGACAAGATTATAAAAAAGGATAAAATAAACAATGTGAAGATGAAATAACATATTTAACATAGGCTTTGTGCATATACATTGCATAGTTATTTGCATTTTATATTTTTTATATGACCATGATACATCGTTATATTGAAATTTGAAAAGAAAAAATAATTTTAAATTGAAATAATTATAAGAAATGTAGTTTTAGGTAGGCATAAATTTCAATTAGCCTTAAAAGTTATTGTAAAGGGTGATTTGAAAGATTTTGGAGTATGTATAAGAAATTACATTTGGATGAAGAGTTAATGATAGTGGAAACCAACCAATCTTGGAGAATTTTGCTTACATTCTAATGCAGTACAAGTGGCCATTGCATGGGATGACAATATCACCGAGGCTTTGACGATAAACAAGAATGTTTTTCTAATCCATGTGGCTCCTATAGGATCTCTACTAAATCTAATAACTAAAACATATATTCAAATTTATGTTTCGAAGGTTGTTAGTTTAATTGGTGCTAAAATATTATTATATATATTTAGTGAAGTATTGACAGAAATATAGCCTCCAAATGTTAAACCCATATTATTTTAAAATTTATATTTGTAATAGTAATTATGTTTTTTAAATAGTACTCACATTTAAAATTTTATTATATTTTCAATATAAAAGCAAAAGCAAATTATTGGGTAAGATGAATAATTATTTTTTAATCAAATTTCTAGTTATGAAAATAAGACTTAACATTTTTTTAATTAATACAATTAGTCCAATAATTTTTTTGAAAAAATCAATTATTATATATTTATGAAATGTATGAAATTATTCAAAATGAAATGCCAACAAACTCTACTAACCATAGGTTAAACATAAAATTATGGACCTTAACAATTGTGACCGCTCAAGTTTAAAAGTTATTCAAAATGAAATGCCAACGAACTCTAATAACCATAGGTTAAACATAAAATTATGGACCTTAACAATTGTGACTGGTTGAGTTAAAAATTTCTAACCACAATCAGGAGATAGACCACCACACACAAGACAATTATGGCATAAAAATAGACTATGGTCATAACCACCAGCTTGGAAGGTAACAACTAGGCTTGGAGTTAAATCATTGACTTACATCCATTGAGGTCTCGTTCTATGCCATCGACTCACCTCCTAACTATGTACGTCAACTGCTCGAATTCATTCTTCACCACCTTTGAGAGGCTTGTCACGCCATCCAAGAAAAGTGATGTGAGGTTATTCATGTTGACAATGATATTATTCAGGGGGCTCTCTATGTGCATTGGGTAAGTTTCAATGGAAATTGTTGACTAGACATGCTTTTATCAAGTGTCATCTTTCCATTTCATTCTTCTTCTATCAAAATTTTGTATTTTGAATACAAATTTTTACAAATAATGTTGTAATGTGTTACATTCTGGATTTATAGTACATATCACAATTTAAAGATTAATGAAATATTTTGCATTGCACAATAAACTAAGAAAATATATATTATATATTTTAACACCTTGATTCTTTGGGATATTTTTAAAAAAAACTGTCAATTGAATATAGAAAAATATTTATAGAAAATAACAACTCTTTTTTCATCTTGTTAACAATTGCTGGACTTATACAATATTTAGTTAAATTTATTTAATTTTGTGTAATAAATCAACCTTACCATTTGATGTCAAGTAACATTAATGAAATTCCTTTGAAAAAAACAATGGTGACCATGGGAGTAAAGAGGATTTAAAACTTTTACACACTTTGTAAATCATGTATTGGGTCACATCAGGACTATCTCAACCAATCAATACCCCAATGCAAGAGAAGTATTAAAGTTATGGCCAAATCTATAAATAGGACAGGACAATATTGTGTTCAAAATTGTTTTAGGGCAATCCATGGTTTTAAAAGAGAAGAGAAAAACCAATTTTTTAAGGGCAAGGTGATGACAACATTTTATGCTTTAATTGTTATTCGACTATGTTTAATTCTAGTATTGTTCTTTAATTTCTAATTGAAAATATTTGTTGAAATTTTTTTATTGCAATTTACACATAAGATAAGGTTTTCATAATTTCAATGGCATATTTTTTGTTAGACATTGTAGTTTAAAATTCTCAGATACATGTGTTTGTACAAGAACTATTTGGCAACATCTCTCAATGAAATGCACACAAAATATATTTTACATAACTGTTGGATAACATCTCTCGACAAAATGTGCACAAAATAGATTTTACATAATTGATAGACGTATGGACACACTCAAGACATGTGGACCTTTGAAACAAATGACTCGAGGAGAAACAATCATGAACTATTTGATATAATGCCTCGAAGAAACGTGGCTCATGTAATCCAATTATGATAGGGTATACGTTGGCATGTGTCATTTTTACACTTTATGTGAAGTCCACCTTGTATACAAGGGAAATTGAAGTTGATCTAAAAATCAATCTTATCTCAAAGAAGATAAATCATGCTTTCCCTTCTGTTTGTTGGTACATTTAGACAGTAAGGGTCATGACCAAGATGGATCTGCGAAACCTAACCAAAGGGTCCCTTACCACAATAATATCACTAGAGAGCGTTCCAAAGCCTCTAGTCAAGCAACACCATGAAATAACCCTGGCTAGGTCCTATGTTTTCATATTCATAAAGTAAATGATAAAGTAAATCAAAATCTAACATAGTGCTCACCAAAGCTTGTGACACAAATGGGGGTAATAAACATAAAATTAAACATGCTTAGAAGATTTCTACTTAAGCCAATGTAGAGAAAATTCTAATGCATGGAAAGAGAAGCATGTAAGCTAAAAAATGCAAAATTATCTACTTTAACAAGGAGGAGAAAGACTTAGGAATACTTACCTTTGAATATGATCTCACCGAATCTCAATCTCTTCCTTGGCCAACGTGCTTCATAAAAGGTTGTTGTGGTATGTAAGGATTATAAAAATAGGTTAGCTCTAGGCTACATGACTTCTCCTATGTATCCAAAATAATTCTTCACAAGAAAACATTCGTATATCCAATTGTAGTTTTGAAACTCTAAACAATGCTCCTCAAGTAGAATGGTGGATAAGCAGATGCATGAATAATGACTAACTTCTTCTTTCTCTATGAAATAATGGAAATGGATGTGTATATATAACTAGATCTAACCCTAAACCCTTCTAAAATTTTAGCCAATAGAGTCAACCCAATCAACCCTATATTGTTAATTAATAAAATCAGTTTGGTCATATATTAGGATGATTAAGGCCTATCGAGTCCTGTAACATGCTAGTATATTTAAGTACAAGGTTGGCCTAGGCTAACTTTGTTTGATAAATGTCAAAAAGAGTTTTTGGATCAAGTAGGGGTTATTTAAGGGGGTGAATTACTTGGAGGAGCGTGTAATGGAGGTGTCAAATCTTATGCAAATGTATAAGAGATGTTTGTGTTGGTTATAAGTTTTGGTATATGGGACAATAATCTTACGAAGCACTAATGGTCTGGCCACCCCTTTCCCAGTAAACCCTTTAAGGTGTGTACTCAGACAGTTTGAGACTCAACAGGGTCCTGAAAGATAGAAAGCATCAATAACTAATAGAAAATATTATGTGTATACACACTTTAGGTGACATGTTACCAAGGTGTGACTTATTACATGCATTATTTATGTGCACAACATTATTTAAGTTGTAGTTATCCTTGTTATCACTTAGAAGTGTATCCTTGTAAGAATGTGTGTTTGGTCTCACTCCTATCGACAAAATGGAAACTCTATAAGGTGTGGGTGGCCTTATATTGGAGTGAATATATAGATGAAGGGCTGGTTCCCTTTGCTACACTCATATACTTCTCTCTAAACTCTCTAATTTAGTGATTTCTTGGCTATAAAAAGGGTAAACAGAGCAATACTCAAGCTAAAATTGAACATGAAAATTGAAAATTTGGGGTGAAGCACCAATATTAAAGTCAATTATGCCTATACTTGACACACTTGGGAAGCTAAAAAACTTGCACACATTGACTTCATCTTCATACAATGACTCTTACATAAATATTTCATACAAATATCTTGATAAACATTCACACTAGTGTGAAAGGAATGAATATTGGTTCAATTCCCTTCCAAATCAGGTAAAAATCAGACTTAGACACTTGATATGATATGCAACAATTCTTATATGCTTCATAAAGGTGAAAAATCTAGACAAAAACATAGGAAAATCAATCATTCACGAAGTTACATTAATGAACATTAGAGACACACTTCATGAACAACCTAAAAATAGAGGGAAAATCATCTTCTTATTACTTTAAAGGTGATGTAGTAAAAAATTTTGGTAGAGTTTTTACATATCTAAAAGCATAATCTGATATATTATTTCAAAAAATAAACATACATATATAAAAGAAAGTTGGGAGAGAGGAGACAAATCAACCCCAAACTAGGGACGAGTCATCATGCCTAGTCATCCTTCTCTCTTCCTCACTCAACCACCATACCCCTACATAGTACATGATAGATTTTAACCTCCTTCTCTTTTAAAAATGGCGTAGGAAAGAGAGAGAAGCTTGTTTGAATGCATTTTATAAAGTCAAAGGTTCTCATTCATGACGTGTTTTGAAGGGAATTGGTCTCCTTGCATGATTTGATGGTCTTCAATGCTTGAAGAGGTGTTAATCATATTCATTAACTCCTAGTGAACATCAAATTAAATCTCTTTGATAATTTTCATATTTAAAGTGTGTGACTATAACTATCTTCCTTGTATCTTGGAGTTTGACCTACTTATGCACCTATATTCTTGTTTGCATGTTTTTCTCTCATGACTTCCTCAAATAACTCTAAGGTGGTGTATATCCCCTATAAATATTCTAACTATTATATATCTTTAACCAATCACTTAAACCTCTTAAAAAAATATATTTTCTGACTGTCTTCCTTGCATGCTTGAAACCCTACAACATGTACTTATACCTTTATCCATTATTTACATTGAAATTTTGATTCATTAAGGGTATGGGGTTTCTTTATTCCCCATATAATCTCACACAACATTTTTTTTTTTAAAAATAACTCAAAAATGCAATCATATTGCTTAAAATTAAGTTATTAGAGTTTTCGAGCACCTTTCCTTAACGATGATTCATAAAGTTAAGCCCCTATAATCTGCAACTAATGTATAGAATATTGAGGGCATAGGACCCCCTATCTTCCCCTAAGATAATTTGAGCCAAATATTCTTCTCCTTCATGAACCAAACATCTAAAAATTACCCTTACCAGCTTCCAACTAACTTGCTAGAGGAATAGAAGAAACTTTTACCAAAATTTGGACATGTGAGTTATTTTTTAGCATTGTTTTGGATTGATTAAAGTTGTAGGATGTTGTGGAGATATTCTTGAATCTTCACTCCATGAATGGAGTCTTCTTGAAGAGCTGCACATAAGCAACCTTGACCAATGGTGGCAAAATTTGTTAACAATCCTCACATGTGTGAGAAGGGTGAGTTGTAACTTAGGAATAATCCTATCCCACCTTTGACTCAACCAATAATAACCTCTTAATCACCTCTTTATTTTCCTATATAAGGACCCTTTGTGTCCTTTTATAAAATTACATTGAAGCTTAGAGTCATCTTCAGAGTTTGTGGAGATGTAGTCTCTTGGAGAGTCCTATTTTAGTACAACCATTGTTGGTCGCATATACATATGCATTGTATATTTCATTAATGAAATATAATATTTATTTTTGGTGAATATCCTTATATGATTGTTGACCAAATTTCACTTTTAAGTCATATTGAGACCCTTATAGGTAAAAACCTGACTTTTAGGTATTTTATGGGTCCAATACATATGTCACAAGGTGTTTTATAGGTTAATTAATGTCATTTGATGTTATACTAACCTTGGTCCTTAGTCATTTTAGTCTTTTTAGTCATTTTGAGGTCAAAAAAGGAGAATTTAATGGGTTGTACAGATTTCTTGGTAAGTGCAAAGGTTCCAAAAGGTTATGTCACATGCCATGTGTCCTCACATGTCTTAATCAACTGTTGGTAATTGAAAGTGGCAGGTGCTTCAAAAGAAAGAACAATTTTCTTGGGGAAAAAGGTGAGTTTGGAACTTTTACGACCCATGGGGAAGTTTTACATGTGGGAGAAGCTCATAAAACATCCCTTCATCTTCCTTGCACTCATCTCAATGCTTGACATGCTTTAAAAGTGCCATTTTTGAGCTAAAATTGTTTTGCTCTTTTTTCATCCTTCTTGGCAAGCAAAAGCAGTCTTTAAGTTTGTACTTGGTACAACTAAAAGACAAGGTTTCAGATCAAATGCCTTGGGGAGGTGAAATTAAACTTAGAGACCTTCATTTACATAGTATGAGTTTGAATAATGGTGGCCTTTACCTTTATGAACCATCCTCATGAAGTTGATTATGTTGTTCTACTTGTTGTTTTATGCACTCTATAGGTTTTGCTTCATTTTGAGTATTTTCATACAAACCAATTGCTAAGTTAGATTTTAGAGGATGTTTCCATCCTCTTATAATTATATCCATATTTGGTTTATCAATTCAAGGTGTTTTGATATGCTAATCATCTTAAGTTTTAGGAGGAAGCGCTTTTCTGTGCAAAAAACATTTTTTTCACCATTTGAAGTATTTTCTTGTTTTAATGGTGGTCTTGGAGGGTGAATATGTTTTGGTTTACTTGATTCCATGTTATCTTGATCATCTTCACCTCTCAATCTCATCTCCAAAGGTAAGTCTTCATGTAATTACAGTCATATGCAAGAAACATAGTTAGGCAACCATGAAGGTACATTGCAAACATCCTTATAGGGGAATATCACATTGAATAGAAGTTTTGAAAATTTGTTTCAAGATCTCCATGATGAAAATCAACCTTTGGAGGACTAGTAGAGAGTCTAAGTCTGACCCATGAGATAAAAACATACACACTGTCCATACTCAGCCTACTACCTGTATGTGAAAATGCTTACATACAGGTCATAGTACAAAAATATGGAGATGTTGGTACAGATAAGTTGAACCAAGTGATGGAACTCTTCTTAAGCTCTTAATATGGTGAAAAGAGTATGCTACATTATTTTGAAAGGATGGATTGGTAATCAAGGTTGAAGGATATCTTCAAAAGGCCAAATGACTATTTTAGAGAACAAATCCCTAAACGTGCAAAACAGAACACCTGAGCTTTTTGTTGAGAGATTACAATAGGTTTATAAAGACTTTAGATGCACCGAAGTGAGCATACCTTGTAGCTCTCACATAGGGGTTCAACTTTCAAAAAGGAGAGGGTGGCTTAGTCCTTTAGTTATCTTGATTAAGAAGCTTAAACCTGCACTTTTGGCTACTAAATTTTGACATTGAAATCTACGGACTTTGAACCTCAAAATGAACTCTTCACTCAATGTGGTAGTTTGGAACTTTGCCTCCATGATTAAAATATTCTATATGGTGGAAGAGAACCATTATCATCTAAGGATCATTTTATGGGATGTTATATAGCATTTTAGACCCTATAAATACCTACAAGATCCTTTGTAAAAGCAAAACATAGTCAGTTGGAGGTGACTGGGGTAGACAGTGGACTGAAGCATGACACCCAAGTGGTGGGAGAGCTACTTTTAAGGCAATGAATGAGTCCAAATCAGGTATATGACCATGGAGAGCTTTAAGGAAGGTTGTAACCATGAAATAAAGTCTAACTCATTCAAATGACACCTACAGGTGTCCCCTCAAGTGAGAATATGCAACTACAACCACTATGGATGACTGTGAAAGACAATGCGCTGAGAAGGGGTGATTCAAGTGATGGTTTAGGCTAGGCAGGGTGAGTGAAAGGATCAAATCAATATAATATGGTATTAAGGCACTCAAAATAGAACCTAAGCACTATACTCAAGACCTAAACACATAGTTTTACCTACATGTAGACTCCAAAAATAAGAACACAGTCAAGGTAACACTTAATTTGACAAGGCAATAGTGTTTTGGTGTGGAATTAGCATGAGCATGAGATAAATGGATCCAAACAACACCAAGTGAAAATAAAAGGTTTATAAAGGGAAATGTATCACAAATTTTAGAGGAAATGTGTACTAGTAACCACTTTTTCTCTAAAAGAAGTCAACTGCAGTTGATAGTCACAAATAATGAGCAGAGAGGTAGTGTTTTGGTGTGGGAATGACATGAATAGGAGGAAAATGGATCTAGGTCATTTCCAAAAGGTTTTAGGAAGTATAAATAAGGCTTATAACATCATTTTAGGGTCCAAATATTGTAATTACACCTACAAGTCCAAGCCTAAGAGCCTTAAACAGGTAAACAAAGTCAAAATTATGCATAAAGTCTAGGCCAGGCAGAAGCATATGGAGATATGTGAGAAGTTGGAGAGGTGAATTAAGGTTAGAAAAACTTCATGAAATTTACAACAACCTCATGAAACCATCATAATTGGAAATGATGCAAATAAAGTAGTTCTAAACAAGCAAGGTACAGTCTATAGTCTTAAACCCTGCTAACAATTTCTTCACACAAGTCTGTTTTAGGTTTTGGATAAGTTGAAAGGTATATTGACCTGACTAGGAGCTGAAAATAGGTACAAATCCTATAGAGGACATGATTAAGCCCATAAAATAATTATATTGTTTGGGAGAATTTGGTAAGTATCCTATATTTTGTCTCAGAGAGAGGGTACTTCCCTAGGGTCAAAATTGGCAGGGTTTAGTGAACAAGATGAAAATGGTGGGTCACGGGACTAATTGAGAATTGCAGAGAGGTGTAGTAAGTTAAAGTGCACCTAAAACATTATGAATGACCTTTCATATAAGGAATAATCTCATCTTGGAGGTCTAAACCTACAAAATTTTGCCAGTTTAAAGAAAATGGACATAACTCAGGGAGAAAAATGGCAAAGTATTCATACTTCAAGTTTCCAGAGGAGCACTAATTAAAAAACCTTATAAGTAATCAGCAGTCAAAACCCAAAAGAAAGTAAGAAGGTTTTGAAAGCTCATTTTGGTATGGGCAGTGTATTTTGGGTTTCTAGGGGAACACTACTTGTTTCACTTTATAAGTTGTAACTAATGATAAATTTGAAGTAAGTAATTAGTGGGGATTAGAAAGCCCAATTTAGTCTCGGCAG
Source organism: Torreya grandis (assembly GCA_037957365.1). Taxonomy (NCBI): domain Eukaryota; kingdom Viridiplantae; phylum Streptophyta; class Pinopsida; order Cupressales; family Taxaceae; genus Torreya; species Torreya grandis. Next base: position 1,170,320 of record JARHVA010001077.1, read on the forward strand.
TGTATTTTGGGTTCTCCAAGGAGCACCACTTGATTACTTCACAAGTTGTGAGTAGTCAGAAACCCAAAATAAGTAATGAGACATCAAAAGCTCGATTTGGTCTTAGAAGTGCTTCTCGGATTCTCAAAAAGACAAGTCCTCTCAAGGCATAAATATAGAGGGATAATCAGTCAGTGACAAGTGGCATAAATGAATCAAATTGGTGGGGAGATTGATAGCTTGTAGGCATCTATGGATACTTCATCCTTTTTTAAGCAAGACGCATGAAAATAAAAGGAGCACACTGAGTCTTAATGCAAGGATCGACTCATTCACATCAGACGGGAACATGTAGCTACCTTTGATATGACCCTATCAGTTCAAAAGGAAGGGACTTGAATGTGGGAATGGCTCGAGGAGATTTGGCAGTGATCTTGGGTGATGCATCTCATGGTCAAAGAAGGATGATAACAATAGTATTAGTCATCAATAACTCAATGACTTCTTCCCTCTTCTCTCTTTCTCACATAGCCCTTTTTCTCTCTCTTCCTTTCTCTATATATACCTCATGATTTGCCATTGTAAAGGGTTCCTAGTTTTTAGACTTTTTTATCCTTTTGGGAGGTGGGACACTCTTTGAGATATTGCAAAAATATGCTTAGCTTGATTAGGCTCAACCCTGTCAAGCACTTGTAAGAACTACCTCTTGATGCAATAAAATGATTTTCTTTGCCTATCTCTTACCTTGGATTCATGTCTATTGAGTTGTGCACTATGGCAGTGTGTGAAGGAGAGTCTTCCTCGTCCATGGTCCTCCTTCCTGACCTTGTTGAGGGAGTTTTTCAATGTTGTTTGCAGGTCTGGTTTAGTGTTCTTTCTACCATTGATGTGAGCTTTCAGTGAGTCTTAGAACTCCTCTTTCTTTGCATTCCTTACTTTTGAAACCTCCTCCATGAAATACTAATGTAACCAGCTCGATCTTGAGATTGTACAAGTCAGTATTGTCCTCTACAAAATTAGCGTGGGTTTAAGCTGGTGAGATTTTCCCATTTAGCTTTGGTGCATCACTTGGTTAGCCCTCTTGGGAACCCTTATCTCCCTTATAACCTTTTTCCACATGAAGTTTCATTTCAGCATTAGTCTTAGGTGATCCACTAAGAGGAACTAGCCTCTTTAAAAATCCTAGAGGCTCAACCTCACCATAGGGCACCCACATCCTGAGGTTGTTCCCATGTTTATGGCTAAAAGTGGGAGAGCCTGAAAAACTCTCCCACAATGGTGCAATTCCAAGCTATAACAGTTCTAGCACGCTCGATGGGACTAAGGTCCAAAGTAGTGGAAGGACTTTTGATGTTGTCTTTCTACTTATTAGCCTTTGGAGGCATTTTATAAACATCAATGGCAACTCTAAGTATTTATTAGCTGGTTTGAACAGTCCAAGTGATTAATCAACATATTTGGTTCATATAATTAGCCATCTTTTGACCAACATGCATATTCCATACCTCAACAACACACTTATCAAGCTAATAATGTTAATATATTCCCCCCAAATGGCCCTCAAATGACCTATCAGCCCTATCATGAGCCATCTATACCAACACTTAGGCATACTTTAGTGAGCCTTGACAAGCATGCACTAGAGTTGCGCTCACAAAAGTGTTATGGCCAAAATGTCCCTACTCGCCAGATTCATTAAGCGAGGGATTTATTATAGCAGATCAAATTACAATGGGCCCCTGTTGAGAGAGAAATTTGGAACAACCTCATTGATGACATGATGGATATATGCAGTTATATTCAGAACATTAAGAACAAGCTAGAGGGACTTGAGGAACAGCAGGGCCGACCCTGCCAACCTTTGGTGCCTACGTATACATCACCTTAGCCTTCTTATGTGTTGCCCATTCTTCCTCAAGTGACCATTTCAAGTGCTCCTTCAAATCTTCTAAGTTCCTCATATGTTCCACAGTCTCTTCCCTTTTATAAATCTATCTAAGGGGGCTGTCAAAAAAATAAAGTGCCTATTATGAAACAACCTATTGTTTGGGTTCAAGACTTCATCCCTTTCCAAGACCCTTCTTCTATTCCTGACCACCTTAATGAGGAGTTAGTTAAACACAAAATAACAAAGCAGATCAGAGAGTTGGATCTAAAGGAAAGGAAGGAAGAGGAAAGGCAAAATCAAAAGATGAAAGCAGAACTACTACCTTTCCCATCTTGAAGCCAAGTTATGCAGCTAGGTAAATCCACAGTCATTCAGCGTCCATCCGTCCCTCCTCAAGAGCCTCTATCTTTTCCATCTTGGAAATCCATTCAAAGTAGTGGGATGAAGAAGGAGGTGGTGATTCATGAAGTCAGACACGGAGCCTTGCAACATCCACTCCTTTCCCTTCAAAAGCCTAGAGCCTTTCTATCATGGAGAACCATTCAAGAAGCAAAGTTTCAAGAAGAGATGTCGGATGTGGTGATCCAAGAGACAAGTCAAGAGAAGGAGGAGTTAGTGGTTGAAGAAAGTAACAAAGAGAGGTTAGCTCAACTTAATGAGCTTACCCTACAAGAGTTCCAAGACTCTTTATCCCTCCCTCAAGAGCCACCAAATAAGTTATTCCCTATCTAGAAAAGCACTCTCTCAAGATGCAAGTAAGGTGAACTTTTTGACCCTCCCACCATCTCCCTCTTGGAGGAATAACCTGTTTTGCAAAGAATAAAGGAGGAACTTGTAGTCAAGTTTGAGCCATCAAAAAAGGATAAATTAGGTTTGGACCAACTGTGGCATGGCTTTGACTTTAAGGAATTAGAGCCTAAAGGTAGTACTGACGCCTTCATTCTTAAGAAGGAATGTATTCAAAATGTAGTTGAGTGCAAGGAGGGTTTTGTTTGGTCCCAAGAGCTTCCATTTGGCATGGCTACGGATGAAGATGATCAAAGTGTAGAGATTGACATAGTCAATTAGTTGGCTGACCATGTTGGAGAGGGCACAAATGAGCAAGAGGATCAAGATGAGGTTGAGGAAGTTGATGAATCCCAAGATGAGTTGTCTATTGAAGGCAGTACTGATGTCTTCAAGAATGAAGGGAAATGGTTAGATCAAGAGCCACAAAGATATGACATGTTGGGCCTTAGATGGATTGGTGAACTACCATATGACTCCTTTTAATGCAAGTCAAACACATATGGAGTTGAAGTTGGCATTGTCTCAGATGACCAAGAGGAAGCTATCTTTTGGGATGACTTAGAGATATTTTGCATAGACCTAGATAACAAACCAAACACCGACTCAAAGAAGCTGTCACATGTTGTGCTTAATTCAGAGCACAAATTTGAGCCATCAAATATGTAGATTTCAAGAGCCCCCATAGTCCATCAAATGTGTATATTGAAAGAGCCCCCATAGTCCAACGTGAACCAAGTTTGGAGGACATGAACCAATATGTCTAATAAGGGACATGTTTGTTCCATTTCCTCCATTAGAGGGCACACCAAAAGGTTCAAACATAAAGTTGTTTGGTTCACCAGTTTTGGTACCTCCAAAGTAAGGTATCTTTCATCTTGATTTGTTAAAGGTGAATGATACTAATACTTTTCCATTTGATCCAAGAGGGAGTGCTTATAACGTGTAACCTTGTACATATTAGGATAGATTTCATGCTTTCCTCAAAGTGCCTTGTGCACATTTGTTTTCTATTTTATTTTTCCTTTCCCTAGGTGCCTCGGGCACTTTGCATTATTTTTATGTTATCCTCATTGCTTCAAGAGGAATTTCCAGCAAGGGTCAGCCTTGTATCTAGTTCAGACTAGGTTAATTGTAGAGGCAAATGGAGACTTTGTGCCCAATGGATTAGAATTTGACTAATCAAACTGGGTTCCCAAGCATAGTAGGAATGCTTCCCTACAAGTCACTAGAAATGTTGGCCATTTTTGGCCTACATACCAAAATTTTCCCAGTTTGAAGAAAACGGACATAACTCAGGAAGAAGAATGGCAAAGTATTCAGACTTCAAGTTTTTAAAAGAGCACTACTTTAAAAACCTTATAAGTAATCAACAGTCAAAACACTAAAGCAAGTAAGGAGGTTTGGAAAGCCCATTTTGGTCTGGGCAGTGTATTTCGGGTTTCTAGGGGTGCACTACTTATTTCACTTTATAAGTTACAACTAATGATAAATATGAAGTAAGTAGTGGGGCTTGGAAAGCTCGATTTGGTTTGGGCAGTGTATTTTAGATTTTTTAAGGAGCACCACTTAATTACTTCATAAGTTGTGAGTAGTCAGAAACCCAAAATAAGTAATGAGACATCAAAAGCTTGATTTGGTCTTAGAAGTAATTCTCAGGTTCTAAAAAAGACAAGTCCTCATAAATTTGGAAGGATAATCAGTCAGTGACAAGTGGCATGAGCGAATCCAACTGGCGAGGAGATCGACAACTTGTAGGCATATGTGGATACTTCATCCTTTTTCAGGTAGGACATGCAAAAGTAAAAGGAGCACACCAAGTCTTAATGCAAGGATCAACTCATTCATGTCAGGTGAGAACATGTAGCTACCTTTGATATGGCCTTATCAGTTCAAAAGGAAGGGCCTTAAATGCAGAAATGGATTGAGGATATTTGGCAGTGATCTTGGGTGATGCATCTCATGGTCAAAGGAGGATGACAGTAGTAGTCTTAGTCATTAATGACTTCTTCCCTTTTCCCTTTTTCTCATGTAACCCTTTTTCTCTCTCTTCTTTTCTCTATATATATCTCGTGATTTGCCATTGTAAAGGGTTCCCAGTTTTTAGACTTTTTGATCTTTCTGGGAGATGGGACACTCTTTGAGATATTACAAAAATATGCTCAGATTGATTAGGCTCAACCCTATTAAGCACTTGTAAGAACTACCTCTTGATGCAATAAAATGATTTTCTTTGCCTATCTCTTGCCTTGGATTCATGTTTGTTGAGTTGTGCACTATGGCAATGTGTGAAGGAGAGTCTTCCTCATCCATGGTTCTCCTTTCTAACCTTGTTTAGGGAGTTTTTCAATAGTATTTGTAGGTTTGGTTTAGTGTTCTTTCTGCCATTGATGTGAGCTTTCAGTGAGTCTTAGAATTCTTCTTTGTTGCATTCCTTGCTTCCAGAACCTCCTCTATGAAATAATAATGCAACCAGCTCGATATTAAGATTGTGCTAGTTGGTATTGTCCTCTACAAAATCAATGTGGGTTCAAGCTGGTGAGATTTTCCCATTTAGCTTTGGTGTATTGCCTGGTTAGCCCTCTTAGGAGCCCTTATCTCCCTTCTAACCCTTTTCCCTATGAAGTTTCATTTGAACATTAGTTTTAGGTGATCCACCAAGAGGAACTAGCCTCTTTAAAAATCCTATAGGCTCAACCTCACCATAGGGCACCCACATTCTGAGGTTGTTCCCATGCTTATGGCTGGAAGTGGGAGACCCTGAAAAAATCTCCCACAAGGGTGCAATTCCAAGCTATAACAGTGAGGCCTAGAGCCCAAATGAAAGGTCAGATTCATTTCTAGTCTTAAATAAGAAATCCAATGGATTAAACCATGTTACTATGGTGGAATTAGGTGTGTTCAAGCCCCAAACTTGTGAGGGAAGCCATGAAAAGCCATTTTTAAACTAAAAGCCAACTCAGGCCTATTAAATAAGGTTTAGGCCATGGCCAAATGTGGGGTCATTCACCATTTTAGCATGAGATGAGAATTAACATGGATTAAAACATGCTTATGGGGCCAATATAGAGGTGATAAATCTTTTAGAAGGTAGAGAAACCACAAGGAAGCCATTTTTAACCGAAAAACAACATCAGGGTTGTGAAAAAGGTGAAAACAAGCTCGATAAGATATGTTCAAATGCTCACATCTTTCATGAGGCCTTACATGGATGCCAAAGGAGTTTGAGGAGGTTAGTAAGGGAATTTAAGAACATGTTAGTGGAATTTGTCTACAACTTCAACATCAAAACTTTATGAACAAACCTTAAGAAGGAAAATTGCTTAAAACCTTTGTTAAACTGTTGTAAAGAATAGTTTGTGGAAATGGAGTTAGAAAGCTACTCTAATAGACTAGTTTCAATATAAAGATGATTGGACCTTGCAAAGGACTCCCTCAATCTAATCCCCATGTTGTTTGAGTGTATGGAATTTTACGAACATGGTACAAATAGGGTACTTTTGACTATTTTGTGTGTTTTGCAAGATACAAGAGGTTTCAAGAGATGTAATCAAGTTTGGGTGGAAGATTAAGACTTTTTCTAACTCCTTATAGCCATATAATGCCTTATAAAATCTTGTAAATATTCAAACAATAGCTCTCATCTTATCCTATCAAAAATGGCATATTGGACAAGCTAGTGAGAAGGGTGGAAAACTTCAAGTGGGGTAATTTTAAGGTGTGCTTGATGATTCTAAGGCCATGGAGGGTATTGGAAATTGTCATCCACTACCTCTCATAGATTTTAATGGAAAATTGATAAAATTTTGGAGGCCAAGTGTGCAGGGTGCATAAAAGAAGAGTTTTTTGGACTGCAGATGATGATAAATCCTTTTTAGATGATTCCAGATGACCAGACCTGCAACCAATGCATGGAGAAGCATGTATAATAGCCTTCCCTTCATTCCAAACATCAGAGCTATCTTTAATTAGTTTTGGGATGTTAAAATAGGTCTAAATCATGAAGGTAATTTTTTGAGCCAGAATGAGGAGTTTCATGCCACTTTGCAAGAGTTTCATGCCTTGTATGGACACTTGTACTTCCTAACCTTGCATGGTTCATCCCACATCCTCTTCTCATACACAAGTAATTGATTCTCTTAGCTTGACAAGTGTCCTCATGAGCCTTGGATTTCTCTCTTCTCCTCTATCTCTTAGGTTCTATAATAACTAGCCATTTTGGGCATTGTAACTTATGTTCCACCTGAGTATGGTGAAGCCCTACTCATTTGCATAACATTTGATCAATGAGAATATTGATTTTTACCTCTTCATGACTATTCATAGTGTGTTTTACTTGAATGTTGGATCTTGGCTTAGTGAAGACTATGGATTCCTTAGCATGTTGTCTCGTTCTTTCATCCTATTTGTAGTTAAAAAGCTTCTACTTATAGGGCAGGTGAAGTGTTCTAGGAAATGTCATGGATTGAGTGAGTTAGTCTATTCATTAGTGTCACTCAAGGCATCTTGTCTTGTCCTCCTAGCTTTGCACATTCATCCATAACATCATAATGTAACATTGATTTAAGAAAATGCAAATTGAAGGAGTGTATGTTTGGTTAGTCCTTTGTTCTCATGTGTAACATGCTGCTTGTTAGAAGTCATCATTTTATTTGGTGTATCACCTCCCTTAGAATAGTTTGCTTTCAGTTATCTCTCTTCCTTCCTCCCTTAAAGTTTAGGTGTAGCTACAATCTAAAGTGGTACATCAAGGGAGCTATCCCTACCTAGAGATTCACCTCATCTTTAGGCTACCCACAAGCCTAGAGGTGTTTCCATTGTGCCGCTTGGATGAGGAGAGCTTAGGCATCTTCTCAAAGAGTGCAAATCCAAGTGACAATAATGATTTGAGCATTGTTGTGTGGATGGATGTTTATTACAGATTTTTCTTGGTCCCTCCTCAATTCCTATATGGCATCAACTAGATCTACAATCTCCATCTCCAAATTATTTTAGATCTAGTTTTTCTTTAGATTTAATTGTATTATTGGTTGCAGATCTGAATGAAGAGTTTTGGTGAAGAGATTTATACTTTTTAAAAAAAAATTTAGTGTTTTTGGTGAATTTAAAAATCCTTTTAGAGGCATTCTGAGGTGTGGATTTCTACATCTTTATCAATCCTAGCATTTCCATGCTACTTCCTTAGCTCCTAATTAGTTTTTGAGCCAATCCATGTTGTGGGTTTTCAAAATTACATAATGGGTGTTATTTGTTTGTGCTGAATTTACTATTTTAGGGTTTTTTATAATTTTTGGAAAAAACTAAAATTTTTGGGTTGGATTTGGTGCTTTTATTGAATTCTACTCTGAAAATTTCAAATTGAAAAAAAATCATTTTTTTTTGAGCTTTGGTTTTTTTATGAATTTTTTAAAGTTTAGATTTGTAGGACAAGCAAGGATCAACATTAATGATAGTGGAGTTTTTGCACCTGTTTTACAAAAATGTGAACCGAGGTTCATACCATCATATTAGTCTCATGAGAAAATTCCAAAAAAGCTTTATTTGTAGAAAATAGAGCATCGAGGCTCCTGTGGCATGCATTTGATGTTGGAATACTAAAGAGCTCACACTAATTGCGTCCCTACTAACCACCATGTAGACTGCAATATGTGGCCACTATGTTTAATTTCCATTGGCTAACCACTAGTGGTTTATTATAGTGATACCTGAGGTCTTCCATGTGACCATCTATTGGGTATATTTAAGACCCAAGGACCAACCCGACACCATTGCGCCTAGTTGAAGTCATGTACTTCTATGACTCATAACTTTTGATCCGTAAAGCTTGGAGAGGTGAATTTCTTCTTCACCTTGGATATTTTTTCAATATCTACATAGTGGTGGTTTTGTTTTTAATTTTTTGATAAACTAATTTTATTGAATTTATAGTTTTGTTGACTAGATCATATATTTTGGACTTTTTGGAGCCATAATGTTTGACTGGTATCTGGAATTTGCACGTTGTTTTTTTTAAATTTCTTGTTTTTTACACTCTTTGCAGCTATAACATCTAATTAGTTTGATGTCGACTCATATTTTAAGTTTTTTTAACATAATGGCCTATTTTGTAAACTGTGAATCATACTACTTATCATTCAATGTAGGTGCCACCTCATATTGAGAGGAGATCATTCTTTAATGCTTTATATAGCTTATGGGTAGGTTTTTCAAATGCATTTTGTACTCATACTAATTTATAAAGCATAGGGGGTTTGTTATGTTTACCTCCATGTGCATGTGCATGTGCCTAGTTTTGTGTACCCTTCTCAAATTTCAATTGTTGTGTACTTTCACGTGGCATTTTTTGGGCACTCTCACTTGATGGTTTTTTTGTGCTTTTATAAATACCTACCATATTGACACTTTTACGGATATCTTCATAGTTGCTTTATCTTCACCCCCTAGTCAACATTATGGAGGGGATGTTGTGTATTGATAATGTTTCATTAGTTATTCAAGTATGTTATGTACCTCAAGATTGTTCCTAGTAGATGCAGACTCTGGTTATTTTTCATGCTTGAGCATTTTTGTGCCAACCCTTATGGGGTTTTCAAAAAAAATTATGTATTTTGTTTGATGCCAAATTTGTAATCATGACAACTTGAGATTTTAAAACATCTAAAATAGTTTTTTAGTTAACCCTCTTTGGTTTTCACCATGCATTTTATTCAAATAGAACACGTATCAATAGTCACTCTTATTCACATAGATTCATAGGAGCTACTTTTGCTTCCTTCATTTTGTTAGAGGATTCATCAAAATTAACAGTTTCTAGATCAACAACTTTATTATTATTTTGTTATTTCACTGTACATAGATACCTCATCAAGATTAGTTGTCAGGACCTATTCTTATGAGCATAATACCTCTTCTCTTTTACCACATCACCTAAGCTAATTTTCAGGGGAGGTTTTGGTGTGTGTCATTTTCACATTTGATTTGAAATCGACCTTAGGTGATTTGTTACCAAGGTGTGACTTATTATGTGCATTATTTATATGCATAATATTGTTGAAGTGGTAGTTATCATCACATGTGTGAGAAGGGTGAGTTATAACTTGGGGAATGATATTATCCCACCTTTCACTCAACCAAAAACAATCTCTCACTCACCTCTTGATTTTCCTATATAAACACCCTTTGTGTCTTTGTAGAAAGTTAGATTGAAGCTGAGAGTCATCTCTAAAGCTTGTGGAGATGTATTCTCTTAGAGAGTCTCATTATTGTGTAACCATTACTAGTTGCACATGTGTACATTGTATATTCTGTTAGTGTAATATAGTGTCTTTTGTTGGTAAATCTCTTTCTATGATCTAAGCACTGTTGTGTGGATAGATGTTCATTGTAGAGTTTTTTCGGGTTCTCCTCAATTCCTATAGTATACCATGTATGGCTATGCCAAGGATGCTCTCAATCTCTTTGAAATAATGAAATCCCTATTTATTCAAGATTGTCCTTATACTCACAAATGGAGTCCTCAACAATAATCCTATTCCGTTTCATTTGAAATAGATTTACAACTATATTGATACCATTTTAATATGAAATGATTGATCAAACCCACAATATATTAGTGGAGGTGAAGATCAAACAAAAGGATGATCAGTCACCAAAGCTCCACCACAATGAAGAACGACCACCACTACCACCACTTGACAATGACATCTTCGCCACCTATGTGATCGACTGTTATAGGAAACCTTGCACTTTGAGGAATCAAAGTCTTGTCTAACACACAACATCTCATACTACAACATGTTCTCTAAGACCTCATCAAATTTAATGGACACCTAAGCACCGTGCTTGAACACAACACCTATTATTTTGGCAATAAACTTGTTTTGCATCAACAAAACACCCAAAACATATTAAAAAATGTTTTCACACAAAGCCTTACAAATACGAGGTCTTTGCTTTAAAAATTTCAAATCATCTAACTTTCAAAATCTATATTTCTATTGGCGACCATGACCCTTTTCACCTTGCTCATGTAACACAACGTCCCAAATAATTAATCATCAAACTCCTCTATCATAGTCAATCCTTACATTTTCATACACTATTCATCATATAACTAAAATCCCTAGTGTTTTACATGAAGACAATGCTAAAGAATATGAGCGGATAACCAGAAGAGGCAACTAATGACACCAACACATGTTTAAACAATGCAAGCACATCAAAAGACATGTAGAAACACTCGAGAACATGCATAGTGGTCGGCAGAGAAATAATTCGAAATATGGCTAAGTGTAATTTTAAGGTATATGTATTCATTGCTTTATTTGATCAATGCCACTAACATTTACCACTATGTATTGATTATTTTACTTTACCAATGCCACTATGGAAGAGATGTGACGTTTAACATTTTTTTATTTTTTTTGGAAATGCAACCTTAATAACATAAGAAATATTCAACCAATCAAAAATTAAGAATTTTATTTTTAAAAATATTAAAATAAACATATATACAAATTTGATGTTCAAAATTTCACAATTAAATTTTAGATATAATTTTATAATAGTTAAAAATGTTATTTTTTAATATACGTTAAAGTTTATCATTTATGTGTCAGATTAATAATGTACAAAACAAATGGCACAAAGAAGAGTAGATTAATAATGCACAAATGGCATAAAGCCCAATAAATTAATAATGTACAAATGGCACAAAGCCCATCATCTCTTATCAAAAGTTGAAGAATGAATGAATGATTTTTTGTAATAATGTCTAAAAATTTGAAGAGTTTATGGGATCGAACACTGAAACAAAATTGCCCTGTGTTAATACAACCACATGACATGAGTGCTATCCTCATAATCATACAAAATTTTACTTCTTTTCAATGCTCAATTTTCTATTATAAATTTTGATTAAAAAACTTACTTCTCTGGCTAACCTTTTCTTTATAAACAATTCAACAAAATAGTCAACCCTTACACTATCTTTATACTTAATATAAATATTATTATAAATTACATATTCCATAATAAACTACCATATTATGTCCACTGTCCTTTATCACAAAATAAACATATTTTAATTTCTCTAATGCTCAACTATCTATTTCACACTTAAAATAATGAGCTCTAATCCTCCACTATGCAATCAATATTTTCATTTTCCATTCATTTATTCTTCAAAATTAAACTCTTTAATGTAGTAATGTACTTTCTTCACTACAGACTGTTCTGTCTACATGGCTGTCCTGAATTTCAGTCACATACTTGTCCACATTCTTCCTCAGGAAGAGAAGTTGGAACTTGAAGCGCTAACTCGTGGTTGGAAGTGGTTCCTCGAACCGGTAGTGACATTTGTAGTCTGTCGCTTCTTTTTAAGCTTAACGTTCCCCCCGCGCACTGGATAATTAGGTGGCAACTCGGTTCTGTGAAAGGGAAGTAAATTGCAAGTACACAGCACCATCAGCAGAAGAGAAGATAATATAAGAGGAGAAGATTAGATAATGGCAGCAGGAGGGGGGAAGATCTAGTTTCAGTGAAGTTTGTAGTGAATGGAAAGGAAGTGGAAGTGCGGAAGCCTCACTCAAGGAGCATGCTGGATGATTTTCTGAGGGATGAGACGAGGTTGAAGGGGCTGCAGATGCCATGTAGGGAGGGAGGATGCGGGGCCTGCACGGTCATATTAGCCACTCCCCAAGGTGACCATCGCCCTGTCAATTCCTGCCTCAGCCTCTCTGCTCTATGGACGGAATGTCGGTAACCACCATTGAAGGGGTGGGGAGTATTAAAAGAGGCCTCTCTCCTGTTCAGAAAGCCCTTGTTACTCACCACGCCACCCAATGCGGATTCTACACCCCTGGCATGGTATTACTATATACCTTTCTTTTGTTTGCTACATACAACGAATCCAATAGGCAGAAAAAGATCATCCTACTTGCTTATTTCTATTGTTGTGGGATTTTTAAAGGTGTGTATTAATATTGCTTTGATGGCCAAATTTAGTGTCTGTTATGAGTACGTAATCCTCCCGAGTCGCGACCACCAGGTATCCCGCGGCTATTCTTGTGTATTATCCCTAGCTGGAAAGTTTTTTCTACAGCTAAGCTTTCAATTCTAGCATAAAGTACTCACTCACATTCGACCCCTTGCCTCACCATATATATGTGTATGTGTAAGAACCAGTCAAGTAGCCGAAGAGTTTAAAATGCCTGTAAGTTGGGGCGGTCAATGGTTATTTAAATATTTAGTATTTTTGTGTGTATATTTATGTTAACTTAGAAAATATGGCGTAATATTGCCCAACATACCTGCAGTTTATGTAAGCGCCACACTAACTTTATCGCGTATGACACCTTCCATGTATGAATAAGAGGGCTTTTCACTTCACTTAGAGATTAATTGTAGAAGATTTAACCCCGAAGTAAAACTTAAATATTATAATATGATGTGCCTAGGTACCCAACAGTAATAGTGAGAGCTGTTATTGTGCGAGAATTTATTGTATATACTTCATATCTACTGTTATCACCAAAGATGGAATCTTCTAACTCTCGTTACTGTGTTGTAAGAGACGAATAAATTCTTTTGTAAGGTAATGCGTTAAGTTCTACTGGGATTCAAATACCAACACTATGAACAATTCAAATACTTAAATACCTGAAAGGCTGGAAATAGTATATTTTGAGTGGTACTTAGATACCAAATTTGCCCGGGTTTTCTTTTTCATATCCATAATCTATTTTAAACACTCTTTCCCACATTTTTCTCAATGACAATATTAGCATCTAACTTTCTCAGTGTTCCCTTTTGCCCTCCTTGTTATATAGTGTAAACTATAGGCCTCACTCTATTGTGTGTTTATTTGAGAACCTGCCTAGGAAAAATTCTTTTGCATACAGGGTGGCAGATTAGATTAAAGGCGTATTTAATCCCAAATCACTAAACAAAATGACTTCGTGACCTATAGAAGCTAAAGCTTTTGAAGAAGCTGGAAGACATGAACATTTTGGTCTTCCATGTAATACTTTTGCTCTTCATTTACATCACACATGGTGGACTCCTTTTGTTTCACAACCAAAGCAAAAGATTGTTAGTCTTTTTAGCTTGGTCAAGTTTATATTGTAGATTATCTTATGAAAAGGGAAAACTCCAATGTTTCATAAGAAGGTTGGTTGTCATTTCTAAGGAACAATTCATTTAGTATCAGTTTTAGCTTTGTTTTTTAGAAGTTCTTATATATCAATCCCAAGTTCTTTTTTACATTTTTTATATTTAATTTATAGTTTTTTCAAGACTTATCTGGTATAGTTATGCACTCTTCAGGTAATGAGCATGTGTGGTTTGCTAAGGAAAAATCCAAATCCATCATCCCAAGAAGTTGAAGATCAAACTGATGGCAATCTCTGCAGGTATAACGGCACCACTGAAAGTACTTTTGATATGAAAGTTTCATCTCTATAGAATTATCACAAATAAATATTATTTTAATCTATTTGACACGAGTACATTATCTGTAGGTGTACTGGATATCGTCTCCTATTGGATGCTTTTCAGACATTTGCATGTGAAGCAGACAAAAAAGGAAGCAGTTGTTTGAAGCTAGATCTTGACATGGAGGATATTTGTAATAAGGGTATTCCTAGAAACTCAGTAAAAAGGCTTTTACTCTCAAAAGGAGGGATTACCTGGATTAGGGTGCTTTCTTTGCAAGATTTGTAATCTGTTTTGACAGCTTATAGAAATCAAGGAACGGTGAGAATGGTCAGAGGAAATACGTCAACTGGGGTTTATCCCGAATACTTTTGTGATGTTCTTATTGACATATCTCAAATACCAGCTCTCTTAAAGGCCGATGTTAACAATAAAGGAATCTCTATTGGAGGAGGAGTTTCAATTTCAGACTTTATGATACTACTGAACGCACATAGAGGCCTTTCCTGTAGCTATGGGCCCATGTGGCAGCACCGTGCACGTGTAAGTTAAAAGTTATCGTTTTTGAATTGTAATTTATTAAAGCAGTATAAGTCCTAAGGACCCATTTGCCCTCAGCTGCTGTAAAAGCATAACAGTCCAAAAATAACATAGCAACAAACAGCCCATAAAAGCATAACACTCTAAGTTTGAAATATAAAGAGGGGTTTTGGGCTCTGGAAATGCCCAGAAAAGATGAAAATAGCCTTCTTTTTGCAAGCGGAAAGTCATAAAAATGCTGGTGGCCCAGCGGTATTACCATGTAACAACTAACAAGTATAGTGTCTTAAATTGAAAGAGAAAGCACAGTTGCAGATTGACCTATTTATATGTGGTTGCTGGGGCTGAGATATCAGATATAAGCAATTATTCTGTCATAAGTGCATCCCTTACTCGTCTTTGCCAAAACAATTGCAGTTAGAAGCAAATTAGGTCTTGAGTTACTAAATTTAGATGACTGAGGGGTATTAAACTTCACAGCTTAAAACCCTTTTTAATGTGTGGTGCTTATCCAGGTAGAAGTTTTCATTGCATTTTTTCTTTCCACACTTGGTTCCCCTTGCATTCTTTCAAGCGTCTCTAATGACTAAAGGCTGAAAATCTATAAGTGGTGTTTACTGTAGTCACACCTGTGTTTGAATACTTGCTTTTAATATATTTGATTCCACAATTTCTAGTTTGTCTTCCTGTAATGTCCGTTTGCTTGATACATGTGCTGTTAGCATATCTTTGATAACCGGGTTTATCCTTTTGATCTCCATTGCTGAATTTCAATTGTATTTCAAAGGTCTTGACCAACGTTCCCAGAAGTGTCTTGTAACTAATATTCAGGATCACTGCAGAGTCTTGGGAATCCCATTTAAAAAAATTCCCAATTAATGAAAATGTTTGTTATATCTTCCCTTTTGCAGGTCATCTGACAGGGAATAAACTACCATTTTAGTATATTTTTTCCATTAGAGCTAATATTCAGTATTACATGAAGTTCTCAAAATGGGGAGATGTCGGGACACATTCCTAGAACCCTTGGAAAAATTTGGAGAGCTTCATGGGGGTGCATATAGTATTTTTTATTAATATTTTTAATAACTAAACAATGAATAGATAAATAATAATTATAAGATAAAAGGATCATCACATGTTATCATAAATTAAAAATCATAAAATTGAAATACATTGAATTCAACTTGTAACTTTTCACTCATTATTTTACTGTAATTGTGTAGATACTCCATTTTGACCACCTCTGTGTCTAAAATAACAATCGGACCAAATTTTATGCAAATCAGAGTGACTTTTTACAACATTGCGAATTAAGCCTAGAAATCACTAAACATCCCAATTTTATCTGCACATTGGACATAAACATTCCGAAACATAGGTGCATCCTTGATTGGGGAAATGCATCGTATGTTGTTATCACCTTCATCTAATTCATCTCCTCAGGGAAGTGACTAATTTGCAAGCGATGATTTCAGCCAATTAAATAGGGCAATTATTCAACTCTCAAAATGACATAAAAGCATATCGAGATTATTTAGCTAATTAAATCAATAACTACTTTCTCCCTTAAGTGAAAAATCCATGGAATTGGCTAATATTTGGAATTATTCACCTTTCAAGCATCAAGCCTTCAAACCATTTCTTTCATTTTCTTCTATTTGATCAATCACTATAAAGTGCAAGGAAAGTTGTTGTCCGTGTGACCACCCTGTGACATTGACAAAGACTCCAAGCTTGTAAGGTCCCCTTTTCTAGGGGGTTGATTTTTGATGTCATCAAAGACTCAACCTTTAGCCTATTTTATTCCTCGTGGGATAAGGGATGATGCAAGGGGAATATTTGTAATAAATAAGAAATCGCTAGAGTGATTCTAATCATTTAAAATTAAAAGACAATTTTCTTATTTCTTTTTTTGTAATTTATTATTTAATTGACCCCCAAGTAATTTTAATTACTATATTATGAGGAATAAATTAGATAATAAAGTAAAATGACACTTTCATGAGAACTTGATCATCAATTAAAAGTCCTTAATGACTTTATGTAAAAGGACACTCTCATAAGGACTTGATCCTCAATTAAAAATCCTTAATGACTTTGAGCTTAAAGGAGAAGACTCAAGTGGCTAAAAGAGGTCCATCTTTGCCAAATAACCCCCACGAGTGGTTTGCCCACCTTGGAGGAGTTATAAAAGCAGATTTGAAATATCGTAAAGACATTTTTTTGTCAATCAATTTTATTTTTAGGTTATTGGAGTTCCAATCTTGAATCAAGGCGCTTGGAGTTCCAAGGAGATCTTGAATAGGTAATTTCACTTCAGAACTTGCAAGTGTGCTGAGTTGATTTGTTGTTTGCTGATTTGAAGAGGATCTTTGAAGAAGATCCAAGGGTAGAATTTTTTGTTCATTTGCAGATTTCTATTTTTCTAGGATTTGACTACACAGTTTTAGATTTGGGTGACTTCCATCCAAGGGAAAATTCTAATTATTGTTTCAATTGAAAGAGCACATTTTTATTTTCAGTTCAAGCTATCATTTGTTTAGAAATTTTGAGTATTTTGCAAGTTGTGAAATTTACAAGTTTCAACTGTATTTTTTCATATAAAATCAGAAAATAAGATTTTTGCAAATCTGATTGTGGAATCGTGCTTGGAATAGTTTTATCTATATATATATATTTAATTTCATAATTTTTGGAACAGTTTTGAGGCATAAATCAATCCCAAACCCTAGTGGCTTAGGTCTTTGGGTGATTTGCAATTTATGGGAAAATATTGCAATAAATTTCAGTTTTATGAAATTCTAATTTTTTTCTATTAATTTGTGGGTCTAAGTTGAGATTTACGGCATACCCTTTTTGTTTGGTTTCAGCGCAAAAGGGGACCTTACAGTCGTATCAGAGCCATGATCTTCCCAGTTTGAGGGTTTGTGGATGCAAAAGAAGAAATAAAATGGCACGTGAAGAAGACATGGGAGAATAAAATAAGTTGGAGAAAATTTTGATGGATCTAGCTCAAGGTCAAAAGGAGCTCCAAGACACCATGGTGCAATTTCTCAAAGCCATGGGAAAAAATGTGGCATCTCAAGGAAAGTTCAGAAAATAAGAGGGTTTCCAATGAAAGGGTTTCTCCAAAACCCAAGTATATGTTTCATGCAAAATTTCTGCAAAAAGAGCCCATTGAAGAGGTGGAACAACCACCTAAGAAGAGCCAAAATCTCACCAATATTGAAGAATATAGTCTTATGAGTGATGAGGTAAAAACCAAGCTTTCTTTCAATGAATGTTGTGAGCTCAAGGCTCAAATTGATGGTAGGAAGAAGCAACATCAAGGGACATTAAGGAGAGACATCCAAGAAAGGGAGGAAGAACAACCCCTAGAAAAATCTACCATGCAAGTCCAAGGTAAAAATATTTTAGTGATTGAAGATACTTCTTTACCTTTTAACAGTTGCTTGTAAAATAGTGAAGTGATAGAAAATGGGATCATGGAAGAAGCAAAATCAAATTTACAAGTTGTGGAGGCAAAGTTGGTGATTGAAGCACCAATTCTATGTAGAGATGATCCTATGCAGCTTGCTGCCCTTCTTGGAACAACAACTCAGGGGGAGCATGAAGAGGGCGTCAAACCTCTAACAGAACTTCTCAACTGCACCAATGAAGGTAGATCCAATGAGGACACTTCAAGGTATGAGAAGGTTGATGTATTGTTGCATATTTTGTCATTTCAGATTTGTTTCCATCTTGAGAAGTATGCAAGAGATAAAATGAAGGGTTTGGTTTACACGATAAGACAATAAGATTTTGTGGTTCAAGGGCACTTCTACAGGCACCCTAAGGTATGGAATCTGAGTGATATTTTGCATTTTACCCAAGCTAAAATTGCTGATTTTCTAAGTAATAAGCTTTCTATGGCAGCGATCAAGGGTAAGCAAGTTTATTGTCTTGATAACAAAGATTTCCTTTATCATCACCATACTATGTCTTTGCATGATAATGAATGTGCTAACTTGGAAAATGAGATGAAGGGCACTACATGAAGAGGGGGCAGCAAGAAAGAGGCTAAAAAATTTGGTAAATTGCTTCATGTCAATTTTAGATTTGATGTCACATCATGGGCCAACTCATATATGGTCAAGATTGAAGATGTTTGCATAAGGGGCTTTTTCCTAAACATGGGCCCAAGACAAAGCAACAATACACTTGAAATGGAAAGTAAGTAAAACAAAGTGTCTTCATGTATTTGCTGTCATACAATTAATTTCAGTCATCATAGGGAGTGATTTTCAGTTTGAGATTGCATGGGAAGGAATTTCAGTCACTTGGTGTGAAGGGGAATTCAAGGAGAATGAATTTCTTCAAACGAATCTCATTGAGGCAAGTCGGAGAGTTGTTATCATCATTTCCAGCGAACTCAACAAAGTGTGTGCAATCCTACAAGTCAATTCAGTCATATGTAAGAACGATTTTCCGTTTTTGGATTTGGTTGAAGACTTTTTAGCCATTTTGTGGATGATTCCAGCCCTCACCATTCTGATTTTTGGTGAAAAATGCAAAATTTCAGTCAAGCTTCTTGGGCTACCTACTAATTGGTAAGTGCAACTCATCATGCAAATTTGCAGTTCATATGGAACATTTATGCTTGTGAAAGAAGTACTTTGAAGCATAAAAATTCTGCCCTTAGGAAGGAAGCACTTTTCTATGCTTTTACAACCAATTGGAAGAATTTATGTACAGATGAGCATGTAAAAAATCAGGTTGCTAATGTTGTTAAGAGGGATGCTTGTTGGTTGGTAAATATCAATTTAAAAAAATCAGAACAGCCATTCAGTTTTGATGTTTTTTCGCTTATTATTGACAAATTTGCATACAAAAAGGGCACTAGGAATCATATGAATGAAAGTGCTGATTTAATAGAAGAGGCACTGGAGAAAGGCAACCTATGTATGGGCATGGCCACGAAAGAAATTCCAAGTTGTTGGACTGCTGGCCACTATTTTTTCAGGTTTATCTATGGGTATTTGGTTGCAAGGAAAGAGGTTTGGGCCATGGAGAAGGTGCATATTTCACATACCATTATTTTTAAGTTTTTTGCAGCTGTTACAAGAAGGATTCCAACCACTTTAAGCTCAAGGACAATGTCAAAAACACATTGCTACAGCGAAGGTATGATGTTGTTGTTGATTCCGCATAATGCCATGAATAATTGCATTGTTGTTCCTTACATTTTTAGATTGCTCTTTCGACTTTTCACAACTTCATGGAAGTATGTTGGCAAGTGGGAGATGTATTTCCCGAGCCTTGTTATTTTGGAAGAGTTTTGGGCACATGTACATGAATTTCCAGTCATCATATTCTCGAAGTTAAGTGCAGGAATAACATGCTATAGCCAAGAGTATGTAAGCATCCAAGATTTGTGGTTTCATTTTGAGTCATTTCATTTTTATGGTCAGCCAAGTAGACCACATATTGCTGTCCAAAATATGGCAAATCCTTGGGGCATGATAAAAATGAATGAGAGTACGAAAGAGGGCAGCCCATGGTTCATGAGAGGTATTGGCATATTGTTATGGATTGCTGTTTTTTGCATTTTCAGTTTGCTTTTTCTCCTTTCTACACTTCTTTGGAGGTATCTTGACACTAGGAAATTTTTCTTTTCAATCCCTATCATTTAGGGGGAATTTTGTGCAAGCTGAAGTGCATTTCCAGCTACTCCTATGATAGTTTTGAATGCAAAAGGAAAGAATTACAGCAGTATATGGACCAAAAGAATTCATGAGTTGATCTTGCCAATGAGACACAATGGAGGAATGACAAAAGTGTTGCTAACACTTATGTTTTTTCTAATATGTTTGCTTCATGTGTAGGAGTAAAAACCAGAAATAAGAAGGTTGAAGAAATCTTGAAATGGCCAAGGCTCTTCGGAAGCATGCACGTGGGTGGGCAAAAGATCTCTCATTTGACCAGCAAAGGATCAAGGCTTTGGGAGTACCACATCATGTTTTCCCTCTTGGACATGGTACTTGGACACATGAGTTTGCGTTTGCTTAAGGACAAGCAAATTTGGGGAGGACTATAAGGTCCCCTTTTCTAGGGGCTTGATTTTTGATCAATCTTTTGAAAATCTTTAGCCTATTTTATTTCTTGTGGGCTAAGAGATGATGCAAGGGGAATATTTTTAATAAGAGATTGCTAGAGAGTGATTTTAATCATTTGAAATTAAAAGACAATTTATTTATTTATTATTTAATTGACCCTTAAGTAATTTTAATTACTATATTATGAGGAGTAAATTAGATAATAAAGTAAAATGACACTTTCATGAGAACTTGACCCTCAATTAAAAGCCCTTAATGACTTTATGTAAAATGACACTCTCATGAGGACTTGACCCTCAATTAAAAGTCCTTAATGACTTTGAGCTTAAAGGAGAAGACCCAAATGGCTAAAAGAGGTCCATCTTTGCCAAATAACCACCACAAGTGGTTCGCTCACCTTGGAGGAGTTATAAAAGCAGATTTGAAATATTGTGAAGACATCTTTTTGTCAATCAATTTTATTTTTAGGTTATTGGAGTTTCAATCTTGAATCAAGGCGCTTGGAGTTCCAACGAGATCTTGAAGAGACAATTTCACTTCATAAATTGCAAGTGTGTTGAGTTGATTTGTTGTTTGATGATTTGAAGAAGATTCAAGGGTATAATTTTTTGTTCATTTGCAGATTTCTATTTTTTTAGGGTTTGATTACATAGTTTTAGATTTGGGTGACTTCCATCCAAGGGAAAATTCTAATTATTGTTTCATTTGAAAGAGCACATTTTTATTTTCAGTTCAAGCTATCATTTGTTTAGAAATTCTAAGTATTTTGCAAGTTGTGAAATTTACAAGTTTTAGCTATATTTTTTCATATAAAATCAGAAAATAAGATTTTTGCAAATCTGATTGTGGAATCATGTTTGGAATATTTTTATCCATCTATAGATTTAATTTCATAATTTTTGGAGCAGTTTTGAGGCATAAATCAACTCCAAGCCCTAGTGGCCTAGGTCTTTGGGCGATTTGCAGTTTATGGGAAAATATTGCAATAAATTTCAGTTTAATGGAATTTTGATTTTTTTCTAATAATTTGTGGGTCTAAGTTGGGATTTACGGCATACCTTTTTTGTTTGGTTTCAGTGCAAAAAGGGACCTTACAAAGCTCTACATCCAGGCAAAAACATGTATGTGTGCCGGCTTCGAAGGAAACATCCAAATAGAAGTTAAAACATCTTGTTTAGCTTTCTATTGTCAAGTTTGTTGTTTTAAGTCTTGTCCAATTCGAGGATCACGCTTGAGAAATTATGTTTTGTGAATTTGTTTGATTTGGAATACTAATAAAGTAACTAACTTTTTATGAATTCATGTATTTACATTTGGCATGCTTGATGGGATAAGGGTGGTCGAGCTGACCTAAAAAATTGAGCGTTGCTTACATAGTACAAATGGACCTCAAGCCACTGTAGTTTCTCCCAAGATGGGAGACAATAATGAATAAAGAATGAATGGATAATGCTGGATAATAATGTATGACAATGAAAGAAGGGACTAGGAATCTCCAAGGACCATGTGATGTAATAATCGTGTCCAGTTGTGAAAGTGTTATGTGGGTAATATGCCAAAAGGTTTCCCAAAATAGGTCTCAATATACCTTCCATTTTTGTAACAAGGTCAAGATGGGAAGACTGGTGGTCACAATAAGATGGGATGGGCTAAATAGGATTGAATGGCCAAGATGGTTGGAATGGAATGGTCTTTAATGCAAATGAGGTTGAAAGATTGCAGATGGCGCTGTTCCTAAGTGTCAAGGTACTTGCAGACAACAAATTATTTACGCATGATGCTAGAGACTTGGTTTATGGTACTTGCCCAAGGTGCCATAAACATGGTTTTATTGTTGGACGAATTATTTCTCTTTTTCATTTGATTATTTTTTATCTTTAATTGATTTTCAAGTATCACAACTCAATGAAGGATTACGAGATGCATAATGCAAATATTTTGATGTCTAACCGATACCCCCTCGAAATAGTAGTTTTGTCTAAATCATGTTGTTGTGAGTTATACTGCTGCTGTTGTGATGTTCATTGGTCGTTGAACCTTTAGACAAGATGTCCTCGTAGCCTCTAGAAAAAAGAGTGCTGCCAAAAAGGATAGAGAATGATAGGCATTGGATAAATGATCTGATTTGGTAATGGAATATAGGTCTTAAATGAATAATAGGATCAGAATGGAAAGTATAATTGTTGGGGGACAAACGAAGATAGGGATTTTCAATCACACACATTGTTGTTGATTTCAAATTCAACTTGATTTTGGTTGTGGTGGGGCCAATGACCTTTGAAAATTCTCTCAATAGGACCACAAGATTTTTTTGTTGCTTTTTGTTTCCTTGTTTGTGTGTTTGCTTGTTTGCATGTTTGTTTGCTTTTATTGTTGTTGCCTTGGCTTAGTCCATCGCACGATCAAGGTCATCATCATGGTGCTTCTTGTCTCGCCCTTGTACTCGAGTCTATCCATTGGCATACTTCAACATTGCCATCATGGTTTTTATCATTGGTGTGTTGTTGCCATTTGTTTCTTGGATCGGGAGTCGGTCCTTATCATGGTGTTTTATATCATGATGCATGTTGCTGTGTGCTACATTAAAACTAAAGTGTTCAAGATTTATATACGATGTCACGCTACGTTGGCAGTATCTCCCCTTGCAAGGGCATTCATTATTTAATCCAATCCTCTTAGTTATCTTTGACTGCATCACATCATCACATTTTCCATGATCAAATCAAAACAACTAAGCCTTATGGCTATATACATGCTAATCAGGATGTGCATTTCCGACTAAGCATATACAAAAGAGTCAGACAAATTGGTCCATCATTATTCTCATTCTAATCATCTATTTTATTTTTTCTCATCCATTTTCTCTCATCTTGGGAGAACTACATTGGCCTGAAGTCCAATTGGGCTATGTAGGCAGAGCTTAGTTACATTCAGTTTCTAGGGTTAGCTCGTCCACCATTCTATCATGTTTCTTCAACCAACATTATTGTGTTCTTCCAATCATCTCTATCATCACTTTGTGCATCCTTATGTGCTTGTATTTTTATGGTTTCATTATTTGATAAAGTCATTGTACCATTTGCACTTGCATTTGTGCCCGCTCATCTTTAATTTGTGTAACATGTTATATCCTTGAGTTATGCTTGCGGATCAATCAGCCACCTTTTTAGACCGATCAATGATAAAATCCGTCCTGCTGAGGCAAATCATTTTATCAATGATCAAATCTGCCTTGCTGGGGCAAATTATTAATCAAATATTATCCTCTTTGGGGCAATTCCATCATCCAGTCTTTCTTCTAATTCCAAGTCCGCAACTTACATTTTTTTGGGGCAATTCAAAGTGTGTCACTTGTTTTGGGATGCATCCTTCTCACTTCCTCCCGCCTTGGGGCCAATTCAATTCTATTATTCTCAAACATTGGAAATTAAAGTGTGCAAGCATTCGCCCAAGTGGGTTAATTTTAGCCATGGGTTGATCTTTCCCATTCTTGCTTCTTCCTCTCATTTTCGAGAGACCATCCACGTCTTGCATGCCCTCTCAAGGGGGTATCATGGGTCACTAATTATTTCTTTGTCTAATTTTTCATCTTCCTTGTTTTGGCTTTTTCATTCTTTGAAAAGTCGTTGCTTCGTTTGGTGTCGCACAATGCCTTCTCAAACATGGACAAAATGTAGACACTCCATTTTCACCACTTCATTGTTTAAAACAATAATCAAAACAAATTTTATGCAAATCAGAGTGACTTTCTACAACATTGCGAATTAAGCCTAAAAATTACTAAAAATCCTAATTTTGTTCGCACATTGAACGTAAACGTTCCGAAACACAGGGGCATCCTTGATTGGAGCAATACATTGTATGCTATTATCACTTTCTTTTAATTCATTCCCAGGTAAGTGGCTAATTTGCAAGTGATGATTTCAAACAATTAAATAAGGCAATTATTCAACTCTCAAAATGACATAAAAGCTAATTGAAATTATTTAGCTAATTAAATCAAATCAAATAGCTACCTTCTCCTTAAGTGCAAAATCCATGGAATTAGTTAATATTGGAGTTAACGAAATCCAAATATTCAACAAATATCTGAAATGATGACATCATCATGACATCACAACAAATATCAGTAATGATGACATCATCATGACATCATTTTGAAAGTTAAACATTTACAAAATATCAAGCAAATATCTAAATTTGCAACCCATGTCTATTTAATGCCAACTATTAATTGCATTTTGCCTACCAAAATTGATTGACTCTCATCCACTCATCTTGGTTGTCATCCAACGGTCGAGAGCAGTTTGAAGAATCTATAAATACAAGGGCTATTTACCATTATTCTTAAGTCTTGAACATACAACGAAGTTCTGTCATTTTTAGTAGCCTTTCAAGCATCAAGCCTTCAAACATTTTCTTTCATTTTCTTCTATTTGATCAATCACTCCAAAGTGCAAGGGGAGGTGCTACCTGTGTGACTATGCAGCGACATTGAGAAAGACTCCAAGCTCTACATCCAGGCACAAACAAGTATATGTGCGGGCTTTGAAGGGAACATCTAGACTGAAGGTAAAATGTCTTGTTTAGCTTTCTATTGTTAAGTTTGTTGCTTCAAGTCTTGCCCAATTCGAGGATCACGTTTGATAAGTATGTTTTGTGAATTTGTTTGTTTTGGAATACTAACAGAGAAATTAACCTTTTTTGGATTCGTGTATTTACAAATTGATGATTGAAAACTAAACAAAAATTAAAATACTATGAATTATCACATCACATTTGAAACTATTATTTAGGAGATTGAAAGTTGATACTTGAAGCTTGAAACAATAAATTCAAATTGAAGTGATAAGGTGAAAGATTGATACCATATATCATATATGTCTAATAAGATCATAAATAATATTAGATAATAGTTCAAATCCCAAATATCTAGATAGTATTGAGTCCATCCACAGACTAAATACAAAATAGGAGAAACTTGAAACAATAAATTCAAATTGAAGTGATAAGGTGAAAGATTGATATCATATATCATATATGTCCAATAAAATCATAAATAATATTAGATAGTTCAAATCCCAAATATCTAGATACTACTGAGTCCATCCACAAACTAAATACAAAATAGAAAAAAGTGTAAGTCCTGAAACAAAAATATCATGGAGTAAAACTGGCTAATGTCTCATGTCGGTGCTACCACTCATAGTCTATCCTCAACATTCACGAGCTTGAAAATTCCCCAAAGTCTCAATATTATACATGCAAAATATTATTATCACTCTCGAGTCTCGGGATCATTTGTCTGATCAATTGATCATGGGCATCCCAACAAATCCCTGCTGAAGATCTACACCCTCCACCTGATCAACCTATATGGCATCCTCAGGATCAACATCCCAACATGCCTTGTAAAAACTCTATATTATTCCTATGCTTAAGGTGTAAGCCACCATGAAATCCAATAAGCTTCTCCAATTTCGTAGAGGTAAATCTGTTTTCTTGATAGAGTGGATGATATAAGTGGCCCAGTTCCTCTTCGCTGTAAACTAGCAGCTTGAGAATAAAACCAAATAGCAAGCTATCTAAGTTCCGAGTTTTGGTTGCCATGTATCCTCCACCACCCAATCAGATTCCTTTGTGACAACCCCGCTGTGTCTTTAGTTGTGTTGGGTTTGTTAAAAGGCCACAAGGTTTTGCAAACTGAGGAAATTGCTTCTGAGGGTTCATGACATTGTCAATATACATCTTTTCAGCAACACAAAAATCTTGATTCACCTCATGATCATCAATGGGACACACTCTTCCTGGCCTATCCAAATTCATTTTGGGGTTCAATGCATAGGGTGTCATGTGCAAGGGTGTGATCATACTATCAAAACTATGTTGAATTGTGGGTTAATCCTCTAATCATAGAGTTTTAATTAGGATATTTTTCATGAATAGTAGCCCTCGCTTGGAAAACATACTACACAATGCCTCATATATTCTCCAAGAGTAGGAGTGTCTGCTAAGTTGCAAATTATATTTATAAATTATTAAGTTTTAGTTAACTCTTAAATAAATTATATTTATAAATTGTTAAGTTTTAATTAAAATAATTTTTTAATATAAAGAGCTTAGTTTGAAAATATAGTATGATTCATGGATATTTTATTTTATTAGGATTTTAATTTAGTCATCTTATCTTTGATCATGTTGAGGTTCCCTTTGAAAGGGAGACAAGTTAGTTGATTTTGGGGACAAGTTTCCCTCATACAGGCATGCGGGAGTTTCCCTAGAGTCCCCTTTTAGGGTACATATTATTGAGGATAGGGGTGAGTTCCCTTGGAAAAAATGTGTTCCCTAGGTTAGGGAAAGTCACCTTTTAACTCTGCTAATACATCATTATGTTGTTTCTGTGCTTTTGGAAAGCAAGTCACAAATTTTATAGAATTACATTTCCATTTATTATTAGGAACAAGTCAAGGGCTCAACATAACAATAGGGAGATTACTCTCTTCTTTTGTTGCCTGGCAAGTATCATATGTACTGATGTATTGGTCCCCAATTTTAAAAATATCTGTCAAATGCACATTCCTTTTTGTTGTTTCGTGAGTTTTGTCCCTTCCCTAGTCAAACGGTTTCATGAAACTCATGCAAAGATTTATGCATCAGGTTTGACATATCTAAAAAATTGTTCTCTTTGGAATTCTCAAACTTTTTAGAAAGAGTCTAGGAGTACGTCCATCTACTAACTAAATCACACAAAAGTCCACCACATTTGATGTTCATCTGCACTCTATGTGGAGTAACACACTTTATGTTTAGCACCTTATGGCCTCCATACTAAGGGTAGAGATCTCCTCAATAACTGACGGTTTGGATCTTTCCCTCTATCCCTTAACTGGAAGTTCCTCCAATTTCCAAGGATCATATAATTCCCACACACAGAGTATCCTACATGCAATCAAGCAGTTATTTTTTCAAGGCAAACAGATAAAATTTTTAGTAAATGTATGGTGGCACATAAGTATCTGTGGGGGAGGACCACAAGGTACAGTCCTGGAGGAGATAACAATCATTCTTCTTACAACCTTGGGGTAACAAGCAAACAATATTACAAGACAATAAGTGGTGTTGGCACTGGAGAATGGTACTCTAGAGTCACTAGTTAAAGGTTCCCACGGGACTAGCATGAGTCCACAAGAGAGACCCATTATGTTGAGCAGTCCTCCCTGCTACATAAAGATACCATGCGATGCCATACATCATCACCATCATCATGTATGCCATGTACATCATTGATATCATCATCACCACCACACTCATGAACAACTCAGATATTTAATTCTTTGATATTTCCACAAGTAGGCATTGTAGATAATGTATTTGGAATGTACTGTGTTACAATCCTTTTGAGTTATGATGTTTTGGGTCTATCTTTTGGACCCTTCCTCGAGGAAAATGGATGAAATAAATGATGGTGGATTGCTGATTTAAAGTTTTATAAATATAAAGATTTTTAATTTATAAATAGGTCAATGTGGAGTCGGCCATACTCAAAGAGCTACCAAAAACTATTAATTAAAATTGAATTTAAAAAACACAAATGATTTAAATTAAAAGTTCTATCAACATTTAATTTCCTAAGATTTGTTTTTAAAAAAAGAGGGTAAAGAATAAATTCATATCAAAGGTTCTAGATTAAATTAAAACAAAATATTTTATTTTTGGAAAGGTTATGAACCACTAGTTTCCACGTATTGCTCGTGAACCAACGATTGTCTTTATTAAGGTATGGAGGAGAGCTCTACAAAGATCTTTGAATGCTGTTTTTGTTTCTCTGAAATCAACATCCTCTTAGTACAATTCCTTAAAGGAATCAAACCCAATCAATTCTACTCTCATTTGAATCAACAAGAGACATCTTCTACTCAATGAATCCACAACTTTGTTGGATTTCCCACTTCTATGCTTCAATACAAAAGAATAGCTTTGAAGAAATTCAACCCACTTCATACGCATTTGATTCAACTTACCTTTGCTGTCTCTAAATTGTAGTACTTGATGATCCGTGTACAAAACAACTTATTCAGTAGCAAATAATGTCTCCATTTTTTAAGAGCTTGCGCAATTGCATAGAATACTTGTTCTTAAACTGAATACTTCTATTTGGGAGCATTCAACTTTTTGCTGAAATATGCAACGTGTCAGCCTTCTTGACTCAAAACAACACCCATCGCTGTCCCACTAGCATCACAATTGACTTGGAACACCTAGTTGCAATCTGGTAATGCTAACACTCACTGTTTGGATACTTTTTTCTTTCAAAATTGTAAAGCTTTTCTCTGCTGCAATTGTCCACTTGAATTCTTTTCTATCACCTCTCATTGTTTCCGTTATGGGTGTATAAATTCTGCTGAAGTTTCTATTGAACTCTTGGTAAATTCTAGCTAACCCATGAAAACTCCTAGCTTCAAACATATGCTTTTTGGTGGTTGCCTCTCCAAAATGGATTTCACCTTTTTGGGGTCCATCCTCAGTCCGTCCTTTGAGACCAAGAAGCCCAAATAAACTAACTTGGTCTTTATAAAACTGCAGTTTTTCATATTTATCAAGAACTTCTCTTCTTTTAATTTTTGTAACACTTGTCTCAAATGGATTAAATGATCCTCCTTTGTCTAACTAAAAATCAAAATATTATCCAAATACACACTGACAAACTTACTAAGATACGGTTTCAACAATTCTTTCATGATTCTCATGAATGTACTTGGAGCATTTGTCAAGCCAAATTCGATAACTAGCTACTCATACAAACCTTCCTTGGTTTTAAATGCAATCTTCCCTTCATCAACTTCTTGGATTTTGATTTGGTGGTGCGCACTCTTCAAATCAATCTTTTTGAAATATTTTGGTGCACTCAAATAGTCCATCAAGTCATCCATTCAACATAATGAAAATATGCACTAGAT